>VWYP01020104.1:145357-180344 GCA_013400435.1 Pycnonotus jocosus | reverse complement strand
AAAAAAAAAAAAAAAAAACAAGTACAAAAAACCCCCCACAACCTCCTGGCCACACCCAGCTTGACATTTATGTGGCCACTGGATGTGCCTATTATAGATCTTCACTGGTAAAATTCCATCTGGTATGTTTTCTCTGTAGAAGGGAAGTTGATGGATCAGTCACATATTTAATTTAAAAATTGAGCAGACTGCTCTGACAGTTCTGCTTGTCTGCTGAATAGTATCATATTCCTCACCAGTATTTATTTACCTCCTGGTAGGTTATATTTCAGACTTGAGCTGCACAGATTTGCTCCTAGAAGTAGCTAAGAAGAAAATCCAGAGATTAAAGCACACTTTTTTAAAAGTGGAGGCTGGTAGAATAATATTTCATGACCTAATTGCTGTAGTCAGCAAGGGACTGTGATATGCAGACATCTTTCTCTCTCTCTCCATCACTTACTACTACTCCTCACCCTTCAGCCTGGAAAACAAAAGATTTCCTCTAATAGAGGAGACAATATTCTTTAAATCAGCTCTTTGGCATCTTAGTGGTTAAATGAAATGGCACTGTTCCCTGCACTGGAATGTGTCTGAAGTTTATTCAGTACTTGTGAAACAAGTAAGAAAATGTATTTATCCCAATTATGGCTAAAAGAATAAGGGATGGAGATCCATTTCAATCCCACTGCCAGCAGATGAGCCTTAAGGGCCCATCCAGGAGACACAGCACTCTGGGGATAACCTCCAGTGCTGTTTCAGGAACTAAACAACAGCAGCTCTCACCCTCTGAGATGCTCGAGTCGTGGAACATGGTTTCAAAAGCCTGGTGGGTCTCAGCAAAGGAAGGTCGGTCTGGTGGGTTCCACTTCCAGCCTGCAATGCCAGAAAGCAGAGTAAGTCTCAGTGCCTGAAAGAGGGAAATTAATTTTTCTTCTGTCCAAGGAGACAGAAAGCAGTCAGACTCTGATCTATCATTAAACAGGCTTTAGAGTCATTCACAGGTACTGATTCATGGCAGCAGTCAGTCACCCTACTGTATCCTCACAAACAAACCTTGAGAAGAACCAGTTCTAAAAATCCCAGCTCTCTGCCAATTCTACAGGTTTTTCAGATCTCCCTATCCCCATTCCTGAATTTTTTGGGCAAAGGACATTCCATATTTGTTACCCTGGCTGCTTGGACTGAGGACATCTAGCCCAGTCACAGATAACTGAGTGTGTAAAGCTCCAGGCACCATCCTGCTCACATGTTCTTAATATTGAAATTCTGGCAGACCCTTCCAAAATAAGAATGTGTGCACCCTGAGGGAGAAAGAGGAGGAAGATGCCTTGATGCTAGATGGAGCTTGGAAACATACAGAAGAGTATCATGATGAAAACTGTAATTTTTGTAGTAACAAATCTGCATTAGAGGAACATATTCTGGGAGCACTGTCTGCTGGTATCACCATAGGGTCTGGAAAGTGACTTGCATTCTGCTTGTTTTGCAGTAGGATCACATGAATTCCCAGCTTTTGGGCTTTTGTCAGCTTCCTTAAGGTTTTTAAAGCAGTAATATCCTTCATCATTCCCCACTTTCTTTGTTTCATAACTGAAGCCCACCCTGACTTTGACATGCTGGGGGTCAGGTATTTCTGGAGACACTCTGTTAATTACAGATTCCTCCCACCTTCCCAGCCTTTGTCCCCAAAACTGGCAGAAGATACTCACATGCCCTCATCAGTTCATAGACCTTGGGAGGGCACCCCTCTGGTTGCTCCATCCGATAGCCCTTTTCCAGCAGATCATACACCTGAGACAGGTCAATGCCTGGGTATGGTGACATCCCATAGGTAGCAATTTCCCATAACAGCACCCCAAAGGCTGCAAAAGGAGGGGAAAAAAAAAATCCTGGTCATAAGTCTGTGTTGGTCATTACTCTGTGGCCTTCACTGCAGCTTGAGGCAGCATTGTTTCCCTGCAGGGATTTCAAACCAAAATGAACAAGAAAAGGACACTGAAGGTGAGTTTTCTTACCCCACACATCTGATTTGATTGAAAAGGTGTTGTAGGCCAGGCTCTCAGGAGCTGTCCATTTGATTGGGAACTTGGCCCCAGCATGGGCTGTGTAGGTATCACCAGTCATGAGTCGACTCAAGCCAAAGTCAGCCACCTTCACCACGTGGTTTTCTCCAACTAAGCAGTTCCTTGCTGCCAGGTCCCTGTACAAAGGAACAAAGGACACCACTGCAGCAGCAGCAGCAGGGCTTTTGGAGGTAGTTTTGGAGCCCCATTCTCCTGGAAATGCTCTCTGTATATAGCAGGTTGGACAAGCAAGCTGAGCTTTTCCCTGAACAGTGTCAGAAACTGAGTGGACTTATTCTTAGGAGCAATGAGGTAAATCAAGATTAGTATTAATTCTTTAAATTCTATTAAGTTCTCAGTGATGATGGCTGTTTATGGTGACAAGTTTGTTTCCTGAGGATAGGATGGGATCAGCAGCTCAGATCACTGGTAACAGGTTTATGGCACAGCCTTATCTGCATTTAAACAGGATTTTGGGTGGATACTGTGTGCACACAGGGGGTACAGCTGTTGCCAAGCAGCTGGGCACAAGACTGCTGTCAAAGTTCTGGGGAGAAGGTATTGCAAGACAGTACTGAAGCCAACACAGCCAATGGATAAGCCAGTGTGAACCTCAACTGTGGAAGAAACCTCCCCAAAACCTGGAATTCCTGGCCTGTTTATCATCCCAATCTGAAACTGTACCAGAGCTCATCAGGACTCCACCCACCTGTGGATGAAGTTCTTCTTCTCCAGGTACTCCATGGCAGAGGAGATCTGGGTGGCCATGTAGAGCAGCACAACAGCGCTGACCTCCTCGCGGTTGCACTCCCGCAGGTAGTCCAGCAGGTTCCCGTAGGGCATGTACTCTGTCACGATGTAAAAGGGGGGCTCCAGGGTGCACACACCTGCCAGGGAGGAGGCAGGCAGCATGTGAATAAAGCTCCCCTTTCTCACCACTGTTCCTGATTTATTGCGTTTTGTTGCATTTTTAAATTAAGTGCCATTTATTGTATTTTGTACCGCTGAGTGTTTCTCTGGGAAAGTGAAGACTTCCATGTACAAGATCCAGGTCAGTGAAGCCCTGCTTAAAACTCAGGGTTTCTGTCTGTTCTTCTCTCCATCCACTTTATGGACTGAGAGAAACACATCTATGAAAGCACTACTATTCCTATATAATATACATGAGGCAGCTGCTCTGTTCTTTGAAAGGTTACAGAATGAAAAAGGAGAATTTTGAACACACAATTTGTTTTTCCTCCCCTCTCTGCCTTCATAAAGCTGAGGAGTGGCCAACTGGAAGCAGGTACCTGTCAGCTGGCAAGATTTCCAGACTGAAATGTCACTAGAGAGTAATGTGAAGCACTGCCATGTGCTGGGTAAGGAATCAGCACGGTGGGACCTGCTCCTAGAGCAGCATTCTCACACATTCCTGGGATGACTCCTTGCTACAGTCACTGCACAAAGCATGCAAAGGCGGAGGAGGAGGGCAACAGGATACCCTTGTCATAGCTCTGGGGTCCCCCCTGCAGCTCTTGACACATTCAGGAGTAAAGCATAACTGCAATGTGCATCAGAAAGAGCAAAAATGCAGCTCTCTGATGACAAATCTCTGAGTCGCTGCTCCTGGAGCCAGACAGGGCTGGCACACGCTTCATCTGTGCCCTTTTTTTAAGATGGGTACAGAACAGTTGCCATTTAGTAAAAGCCTTCACATTCTTCACATTTCTCCTTTCATCCTAGGCTGGGCTTGACAGCTCCGCTCCTGAAAGCACCAGAAATCCAGAGGCAATTAAACACCAGTAAAGGTTTAGGATGTCTCCTTAAGAATCCTTGTGCATGTAGATTTGACAGCTATGCAAACTATTTAATAATGATCATCATATCATGCATCTGCCATTGAGACAACAGGGCAGACCCAAAATGTAAAGCCTGTGGATTTTTTCCAGTCCTGAGTTGTTTGACCCCATGTACTTATTTGGTGATACACAGAGCTCCTCACAGCAGCAGCAATCTGGTGTCTTCTTCCTAATTATGGGCTAATTTGTTCTCTTCAATGCAGCCTTTTCTGTAAATTTTCTCTGATTTGAAAAGAATATTGTTTGTTGTGCTTCCAACAGAATTCTTCCTTTCACTTTGAATTTTCTTACAATTTTTTCCCGTTCCCTCAGAAAAATAAGTCATGGAAAATGACTTTGTAAATCTGATTTAACAGAGCAGAGAAGGAATCTGAACCTGATCACTGAGCCCTGGAGCATGTTTAAGGCCAAGGACACAAACCAGCAGGAGGATGATATTACAAACTTTTATGTAACAGTTCTGCCTCAACAGCAAAGTTGTCTACTAATGTAAGTGACTATTTGATGTTTTATTTAAAATTAGTGTCTCTTAGCTCCAATATTATATAAAGCTGTCAAAAATACCACCCCATAAGCTGACCTGATTCATAAAGTTATATAAATACAGAAAAGCTGCCACTGCATTTAAACCAGGCAAGTTTCTGCCAAAATGAAGACTTAAGTAAGAACACAAAGAGCAAGGCATTTCACTGACCTAACAACTGCACTAGATTGGGGTGCTTGATCTCCTTCATCACAGCAGCTTCTTTCAAGAACTCTTCCACTTCCATGGTATCTTCCTAGACAGACAGAGAGGCAAAAGAAGGGAACATTTATCTTCATGACCAAGGTCTGGTTAGTACCACACATCCAGGTTGAATATAAGTGATGAGCAGGGCCAGGCTTGCTCATTTGGTGGCTGTTGTGGCTGGTGAGAGGAAGGCTCTCAGGATCACTGACTTAGTTCCCCTGTTTAGCTATAAAAATTAAGTTACTCAGGGGGCACTTAGAATTGCAGTTGTTAATGGGGAAATAAACACAAGGTTTTAAAAAGGAAGAGAAATGGAGAAGCTGAATTCTTTCAGGAGTGCAGGACAGCTTATAGAAGGTATTTTCTACACCTTTGGTTTCTTAGAGCCTCCACAGCTCCTCTGGAGGAAGGGAATTTGGGTTTGTAACCATTTCTACTGGTCTGACTTGGACATGCAACTCCTGCTGGGGCAAAATTCCAATTTGTTTCTAAGCCACGTGCACTGGTGTAAGTTTGACAGGGTCACTCTGATCTGCAAAGCTACTCTCAAGCAGAGATTTTATGCAGATCAGCACACTACATTTCCTGATGCCCATATCATGAGGTGTAGCTGAGAACATTACAATTTCCTTACTCATGTCACAAACGATGACCAACCAACCAGTGCCCAAAACCTGAAAACTCACCTTTAAGGTTTTCACAGCCACTGTGAGATTGTATTTCTTCCAGACCCCCACATAGACCTCTCCATACTGCCCTCCCCCGAGCTTGTGCTTCATGGTGATGTCGGTGCGCTCCATCTCCCACTTGTCGTGGATGGGGGACACTCCATACACGGTGGGTTTATTGCACTTGGGTGCTGGGTAGTGCAGAGTTGTCACCAGGCCATCTGCCACCGTGGAGTGATGGTGCACGAGCTCTGCCAGGGTGCTGAAACGGCTCTCTGCTGTCACATAGACCTGTTGAGACAGAAACAGGAATCTGCTTAAAGGAAGGCAGCTGGAAGTTTCCAGTAACGTTGGGAAACGGGTACAAACATTCTAATATTTGTTCTCTTCTTGTTGGGCAAAGAACTAACAATCTGTGGGATTTTTACCTGCAGAAAGCAACTCCACATAAGCCATCACTTAAGAGCTGTGGTGTCTCCTGCCTTGTGTTCTACAGGACTAGAAATTGGAATACTTAGGTCTCTCAACACAAAATGCCACTACTTGATCTTGGTTAAAAATGCCAACTTACCAAAGCTCTGCTGTTTCTAAGGGGATCAGTGCAAGGCTATCAGCACTTCCAGCCACAGTTGCCTTGCTACCCAGCTACTTTCAGCCCAGACAAGAACTGCCTGCACTTCTTCCAAAGTGCTCTTTGGGGAGTTACCACCCAACCCTTGGCACATGCATTCTTCTTTTACATTAATACTGGATCTGCAACTTGAGATTCTGCACCACCTCCTAATTACAATCTTCCTCTCCTGTCCCCACAGCATTGTCCAGAGGTCCTTACCTTCCCATCCGAGGTGGTGTTGATCCTGTAGTGGTAAACACGTCCTTCGTACCTGAGCGAGATGGACAGCTGCCCTGGGCTGCTCTCGCTCTCCCGCACCAGGAAGCTGCCATTGATGAGGCTGCTCAGCAGATACTCAGCTGCACTGCGGGACACGGGCCCGTGGTACCACGAGTGCTTCTCCAGGCTGTTCACTGGAGTGATGTAATTGCTTGGTACCCAGCCCTGCCCGTTCTTCGAACGTACCTCGCTCCATTCACCATTCTGGTTGTAACCCAGGACTCGCAACTTCTCACCTGTGACCAGAGAGAAAAAAAACAAAATAAGCACAGTGCAAGCTGTTTCTCCTTGAGAGAGAAACTCAGCATCAGTTGAGCCTGGGTTTGTAGCTTAATAATAGAAATCATCTTATAATTAAACTGCTGCATATAAAGTATTTATCAAGCAAAGGCTCAGACAGAATACCTAGGATACTGCTCACTGATTTAGTGCAGTGAGATGAACTCAAAAAGCTTCTTGCACCCCAGCTTATTAGACTAGGAAGATTTTATTTTCTTGGAGGGATGAAGTTGTTTCCTTGAAGCTTTAAATGACATATGATTTAACAGTTCTGACACATGTACTGACCAGAATCAGAAAGTGTCTGTGCAAGCTTAATTCTTGATTCCGCCCCCAGGTTCTGTTACCATCTATGATGTACCCATTTCCCTCTGCCCTTCCTACAACAGGTGTCTCACAGGGCCAGTGATGTGGGGAGCCTGGCACAGGAGTGGGCTGGACTGTGCCTGTCCCAGCAGAACTGCCCAGCAGGTGTCCCTCCAGCACCACGAGGGATGGACTGCCTGCTTCCCACCACCACTGTAGGGAGTCACCTTCTCTAAGTGCAGTATTCCCATTCCCTAAGTGCACTATTCCCATTCCTATCCAGGCAAGGATTCCATTTCCTGATTGCTGTTTCTAAGTTTCCAAGCCCACAGCTGCTCAGCTCTCCCAGCCTTACCTTTGGTGATGCTCAGTGTGTTGTCACCACTTGCTACAAAATCGTAAAGTGCAACAAAGAGATTGGGGTCGCTCTCAGTGGCTCCAAGCAGGTTCTCCTTGGAGCTCCATCTGATGGCTTCGTTCAGTGCCTGGGGCTCAACATCACAACCGTAGGGGCGGTGCAGGGCCTCTGAGGAAAGGACAGCAGAGACAATCACTTTGGGTACAATTTTAGTTATGGAAGCAGGGAATATCCTCAGTTGGAAGGGACCTACAAGGATCATTGAGTCCAGCTCCTCGAGAAGGTGATTTAAATGCTATAAGCCAAATATATAAAATTTCTATTTAATACTTATTATATATACTTTTATTTATCTACACCTGTATTAAAATTATTTACGCATTCATAGATTAAAAATAGGTGCACAATTAATTTTTAAAATTACATGAAGTAGTGAAGGAAACCTTTCAATCACAAAATATTATGTTTTGTCCTTATTGTTTCTGTGATGGACATAGCCTGGATCTAAAACCAACATTACAAATACAGGTAAGGTTAAATTATGACATAAATGAGATGTATAAGTTGGGATAGTTACTGGTTCAGTATTAGCAAAAATGACAGTGATTTGTAATCCATAGAGCTTTAGGAAGAACTGTAGTAAGAAGCAAAGCTGGGAATACTTCATGCTAGTGCTATGTCAAGACCATCACTGGCTTTCTAACTCATGGAGAGGTTTTCCAGGAACATGTAGAGCAAATTTCAATATTAAGACAGAGTGATGGTGTGGTTTCCTACATGAGGGCTGCTCAAGGGAACAAAATAATAAGAAGGTGTAAAGTTATGTACTTTTTCTCTGATGGCACAGATCTAAGTCCCAATATCTATTTCTGAATTCTCTAGTTGAGCTTATTTGGAGAAATGTATACTGCAAAGAGATTTCATTAAGTGCACTAAACATGAAAAGTTCTCTTTAAAAAAATCTGAGAGGCCGAGAAGTCAGGCTTGGGATGTTTTTAAGCAGACACTGCCAGAAAATGTGTGTGTGGCTACACCTACCCCCTTCCCCACAGGCTCCTGAGATTCACACTCATAAGAAAGAGCTGGTCTATAAGGCAACTTGAAAAAGGAACAAAGAGCTCAAATGCAGCACAGGACAGGAAAACTGGGAAGTCAGTGAGACACAAAACAGGAAGAAGCCTGTGCCATGTAACAGGCATAGTAACATGCCAAATCTGTGTCACAGGACAGAGCTCAGGCCTGGAAAAGGAGGACTAAGGGAGTTTCCAGCCTATAATGTAATTTTTTAACTCTATTGTAGGTATATGAGAAAGTAAGTGGTTGAGGTTTGTTCTGTTTCCATTTTAAATGTAGCTAAGTGGCTTTTGACTGCATTTCTGGTAATTATTCAGAGTTCTACTGCTTGCATAACCTGTTCAACTTGCAATTACTTAATAACCTAAAAGTAGTCAAGGTTCTCCTAGCACAAAAAGAAGAGACTACAGACTAAGGCACCAAAATGTCAGTTCCTTGATTGCACTGCCTGCAGATGCAATATTTACATACAATTCTTATTCTTAACTCTCAACTGCAATCAGTTTTACAAGCTATTAACCCATCAGACTGGATTCTACCATGGAAAATAAGAAATCCCAATGCTCAGCCACCTACGTTACAGCATGGCTGCCAGCATCCCACTGTATTTTCTTGGGGCTGGATGTGTGCATACTAAGCTCCATAAAAGAACATCAGTTCTCAAATCCACCTCACTTTATGGAGTAAAAATATGTATTTCATTAAATAATACATTCTTTATGCACCTACAGTGACTTGTGTTATGAGTGTTTCACTGCCTTAAGCAAAGTTAAATGTTCTATATGAGAACCCTGACTTACACATCTCTGCTAGAGAGCAAACACAAAAGTAGGCAGTTTCCAAAAAATACCCAACCTTTCAGCTCCAAAATACCTTCTTGCTTTCAATTATGTATCTGCCAACCAGTGAGAGACTTTAAACAAAAATATAACATTTATTCTAAATCAAAGCATCCTTTAAATTCTCTCTGCAGCCAGAAAAATCTCACACACTGAGCACCCAAGCCCTGCTCTGCAGAGAGCACCAAGTTAAATGTTTATCCATGCACCCATGGATAGGCTGAAGCAGCTCAGGGCCAGCCCAGCTCCAGAGCTGCTGCAGCAAGCCCTGTGCCCAGCTGAGCCCACTGCAGGCAAGGCAAAGCCAGCAGAAATGCCACATGCTCAGCACCAAGAGTTCTGCCCACATGGAAAGGTGTGGGGCTGTGCTGGACCGGCAGCAGGGAGTCAAAGCAGATGTGGGACTCGTACCATTTTCTTGGGAATGCCTGGGAGGCTGGCACATGTTCTTAACACCCACTTGATGTACCAAAAAGCCAGCAGAAGTTAATGTTTGATGAGAAGCTTCAATCACTTAGCTACAGTGCTTACCTCAAAATCACATTACCTAAAAATCAAATGCTTTTAAGAGTTCACGTCTCACCAACTTCCTTCACTTTCATGTTGAAGTGACTTGAATGTTTAAATAACTGTAAAGGTTACCCAAAACCTAAAGGGGCTTTTACCAGGATACAAAAGTATTTCTTGCAGGTTAAGTTGGAAGGGACCTACACGCTGTTCCATACAGTGTGGGATCTACACCATCCATCAAAAACATGAAACATGATCATCACAGAGATAACCAAAGCATGTCACCAGTGGTGCCTCTCCAGCTGAATAGTTTGTGAGCTCTGTCCACACCACAAGTCAGGAAATGAGCTGGGAAATTCTGTTTTATATCAGCTCCTTTCCAAGGCTAACCATAAATCTTATATTATCACTTTCATTTCCTATGCAATGGAAAACTTACATCATCACTTAGTGAGCAAGTAATACACAGTTACACAAGGAGGTTATGCTTCATCCATCTCCTTCCTTTTCTTTATTCCCACAATACAATTTGCTTCTCTCCGGATATGAAGGCTTTCCTATGCAGCCACCACGTAAGGGGTGTTTTGTCCCCCCACCCTTGCTGCCAACACCCCAATCACCAAGCTCTTTGGTCTCAGAGCAGCAGGTAGAATATGCTAAATTTTAAATTTCAGAGTCACATTAAGTGTTGGAGTGGTCTCTATTTTTGAAGTACCATGTAACTGCTCACAGAAAAGAAGCATTTTACTAATCCTAAAACCCCAATAAAAGTTGGCAATCTTATACCTGCCTGTAGCTGGTCATGTACTACAAGACAAATACAGACTTGAAAGAACCTCATCCTCCTTGGAAAAACAGAGGAAGGGGACAGGACAGGATTATATATCCCCGAGCATCCTACCTGTGAAGCGCACACCGGGTTCAGAGGTGCCCTCGCCGAGGCAGCAGAGCAGTCTGCCCTCCTTGCCATAGCTGCTGGACTGGAAAAGGACTGTCCCCACACTCATCTGTGCTTCCCAGAGAGCAAAGAGGCTGCTTGGCACCACAAGCACAAAGGCTCCACACACAGCAATCGCTGCTGGCAAGGTCCGGGGCCAAGGGGAAAGGAAGCGCTGCCGGGCGGGCAAAGCACAGACTGGGAAAATCAGGCCCTGGGTTAACGTGGTTATTAACTGGATGGGAGGGTGGAGCTTTCCAGGGGCTGCTGAACACACAGAGGATGTGGGGACTGCACTGCAAGTTGAAACAACTTTGAGATGAGCTACAGAGACAGAGTTTTGTTCCACTACGAGTTAGGTAACAAAGTGTTTGGGAAGAAAGCAAACAGTTTCCTTGGAGAAATTCCTTTGCACAAATTACAAAACAGATCACCCATTAAGGGGACCGCCCAGATTGATTCACTTTTCCACTCCACATACCACTGCTGGAGCACTACTGATGGGAATCAACACTGGTGAAAATCCGCGTCTTGGAGAGGTACAAACACTGAGCACATGAACACTCTTAGACATGTTTGGAATTCAAAAAGAAACAGAAAGCAAGGCCATCACAGCACACCCAGTCTGAGCTGCACATTTGCTGATTTAGTAACACTCTGGACAGCTTTCCACAAGGGCTCCATCAAATTACCCCTCAAAACCCCCAGATTTGTTGATGAATTCTTTCAAAGCCTTGGTTTTCTAGTAGAGCTACCTTGTGACAGGACAGGTTCCTCCTGCCAGGTGGCCATGGAAGGGTTAACAAAGCAGCACCCACCATGGCAGTCTCACACCTGGGAGGGTGGTGGGCCTGCAGAGGGGTGTAAAAGGGAACAGGGAAAGGGAAGTCTGTGGTTTAGGTCTTTGTAGGGGAGAGGAGTTGCTGCAGTCCAGTGAGGCAAGAAAGCAGCACTTCCATGATCTGTGAACTTCACTGTTCTGTGAGACGGGCAAGCTGCACTGTGTGATGGTGACTCAAACCAGAGCAAAGGTAAGCCACCAGGCTTTTTCCAAATGTTTAAGTTTTGTAAGGCTGTGACTGTAGAAAAAGAGTATACAGAACTGTGGGGATGCTGTGATGATGAGGAGTTGCCTTATATGGCTTCTGACAAGAGTCATTTCCCCTGCAACCAACACCTGACATTTGTGGAAAGCTAATTAGGCAAAGAATTAACTCAGCACACCTGAATACTGTTATTCCTAAAGTTCTGACAAGGGGCTGACCTCTTTTCTTCCTCTTCCAAAGCCAAGCTCAGTGAATCCTGCAGTATGCTACCCAGAGCTCAGAGGCTGACATGTCCTTGCTTGAGAACTCCTGGGCTTTATCTCTTTTCCCTTTTGTTTTGCTTCTTGCAGTTTACTTTACTGTTTTCTCAGCCTGCATTTGCTCCAATTACTCTGAATTACACTGGCATTTGTACTAAGCTTAGCATTATCTGTTACTACAAAAAGAATAATCAGAATTAGTGGAGAAAGCCAGCACAGCCTCAGAAAGACATGGATGAGTTTTGTGACAATCACCTTTACCTAAAATGGTACCAGGAAAGGGCAAGCTATGTATGAATTTGTGGCTGGATTAGTCTCAGCTGTGACAGTTCCTAACCTTAGCTAAAAAACCACATTTACTTCTTAGTTAAAGTACAAGGGATGAGTAATTGGCATTTTGAACAAAGAAGGATTAGCAGGAAGTTAAGTTGGATTAATAATGTATCTTTCACATATCCCTACTTACCCCATCAATTTTAGCCTCTGTCAGAAGTCTGTAGCCAAAGCTTAACAGCTGGCTGGTGTGTTAAGAGCTCCTGATGGGAATCATCAGGATATAGTAGTTGCCAGAATTGGCATTATGGGTGAGAAACATTTTGGCTGTAAGTCTCCTGCAACAGAGTAATTTTGTGCCTACACTCTTTCCAGGCACCCTCCTGAAGGTGCTCTCCAGTAGAAAGGACAGGGAGTGCAGAGCAGTTCATAAGGTCCTGTCAAATGCATCCAGCCAGAATAAAATCAAGCATCTTTCTGGCTTCTACATGAGCATTATCTCTCTTAAAACTGGTTTTCCTAGATAGTTATTTTACACTGCAGGCCATCACTTTGACATCTGCATCCACCACATCTGCATCCTGTTCCTGTGCCTTTCACAGTAAGTGCACGACATAAAATCTTAATTCTGGTACACTCAACTTCCTCAGTGGAAGAATCCACCTTTCAGGCCCAGCAGTTCTTCCCAGCTCTTTACCCTATTCCCTGTGGTGCCTTTCAAAGCTGCTTCCTGAGAGTGGTTACCCTTCCTGCACAACTTAAGTCATCCATTTAGAAGCATTTTTCTAGTTCTTCCAGCAGTAGGGAAAAGTTGAATAAAAGGAAATCTTGCTGACTATGCTACTTTGTAACATATAGTTCAGAGAGCTTCTAAAAAACTTGCTATACTCTGAATGTCAATATCTCTTAATTAAAGAATGTATTAATGAAAATACAGCCCTGCAATTGACTGATGTTGTTGGCCATAGGCCAAAGTGACTGATTTGTCAATGGAAGGAGAGAGACAAGGAGGTTTATAGGGTAAATACTGGTTATTACATACAGTCTTAATCTGATACATTGGTGTTTTACAACAAAACCCACAGGGTGTAGACTTGTGTGTATATTTTCACATAGGGACAACTCAAACACAAAGCCACCGATATTCCCTGCATATGCCACGTATCTCACGTTATTTTCACTCTTGAGACCTTAAACTAAACCAATAAATTACCTGTGATGTTGTTTTACAGACAGACTCATTTTATTTGCTTGCTTTTAAGACTACCAAAGAACAGGCACTGGTCATCAACTCATGGAAAGCAGACCATCAAGTACCTGAGGAGGGCAGGTATAATTGGTATTTTTCACTGCACCTTCAAAACATACATCACATTACACCACTGGACCTTCAGATCTTTAACTGGCTTCTTAGTGGGAGGATTTCTGCCCTAATGAATACAAGGAAACAAAACTGATAACGCAGCAGCAAGTGGGTTTCCTATTTTGCTGACACGATTGGAACAGTATCAAGTTCTACAGCGGCTTTGTTTCTGAAGCCAAGTCTCAGTGCTTCCTGCTAACCAAAAATACTCAAGGCAAGCTACACACTGAAAAGCAACCAGTGCTGAACAGGCCAACTTTCTGCTGTCTAATAATGTGGTAGTATTGAGGCAGACCTGTGAACTTCCTTTACCCTGTAACAGACTGCAGCCTTTACCTAAATGGACCACCTAGTTTTTCTGCTGACATCCATGTGGCCGTGAAAAACACTGGTTTTAAGGGGTCAGACAGCTCACATATGGCTTTGGTAAAGAGCAGGCACGAACTGAATGCCATTCCTAGGTGTTCCTCTCCTGCAAGCAACCAGACTCTTAATAACGTGGTTTGCTAGAGCCAAGCACAGACCCATAGTTAGTCCTTGGGCCTCCCACAGAGTGGGGCAAGGTTTAAGTATTGTAAACAACCCACTGAGGAAAGCCAAGAAATACAGCTCCAAGCCAAGAACTTGGGATGGGCAAGGAGTAGGTTTCTATTTATAGTACCAGGCTGGGAGAGACAAAAAGGGAGGAGACTTCAGAGTCGGTGACAAAATTGCATCATGAACAGCTCACATCATATAAAAGGAGATATTTCAAGCTGGCAGCACTGTCATGCCACAATTATCAAAATATATCTGACAGATAAAAGTGATCTTTGGTTTCAGAGAGAAATACATGGAGAAAGAGTTCTCTATATGTTTCATCTCTTGCAAACATTAATTTTGCAACACGATGAAGTGCTGATATGAAACAGGGGTTAAAGTGCTGGGTCTTTGCCTAGAGGAAGGGCTTCTTTGCTAGCTTGGTACAAAAAAATCCAAGAGAAGACAAGGTTTGGGGTTTTGGTGTTACTGAATTCTAACTAATAAAAGGAGTGAGACAAATTGATCTCAATTGATTTAGTTCCACCAATGTATGAAGAATTCAAGGCATTGTCTACCTGAACATTACAAGGAGTTAGCTGTGTTAAGATTTTAGACAAATCGCCTGTCTTCTGTTTCCCTGGCACCAGTTATCCCTTTCTTTTGTTATTAATGCAATCAAAGGTGTCCCTCAGCCCATCTCTTTGCACATTTCTCCCATTATCAATATAATGCAGTGCTTCCCTGTTTCTTCCTCAACTGATTTCTGGTGAAGTAGCTTTTTGTTGCAGAACTCAGTATGAAATAAATCAAGCTTGAACACCCAAGCCTTCATTTGAAAATCTTCATTCCTTAAAACCAAGATGCATAAAATTCAAAGTATAGGCTGTGACTGAACCATCTACAGAAGCATTCAGTAGCTCTGCTATTTTAAGAGAGAATTTCAAAGCAGATGAAGTATTGATCATGTTCAGTACAATACTGTTAACCAAATAGTCTGGCTCTCATCACCACTAAGATTTTCACAGAATTCTGTCAGGAAAGTAATTCTGGTAAATGCAGCCAGCAAAATGATGCAGGGGTTTAGATGCATTTAAAAAACAGTTTAGGGTAAGGAACCCATATGAGTACAAGAGAGCTGGACCTAACAGCTGTTAAAAGGTACAACAGATGTGTCTTGCCATAGGTGCTGGTAACAGTCAGAAGCACCAGACCAGACACAGTTCAAGTCTGACTTCTCTAAACAGGCCTCTGGGTGAGGAACCAAGACCCAACAGCACAATAGATAAGGAAAAAAAAAAAAACCTTTCCTTTCCTGAAGAGAGATTTTAATGTAGTTAAAATTAAATACAAAGCAGTTCTTAGAACAAAAAACTACAAATGTAACCCTTTTTCAAAATCCTGACTACTGTATCAAAGTGTTTGTTCCCTTAATTCCCAAGGATTTGCTCAGCTCCTAATGAGCCAGTCAGCTTTGCAACTGCAAGATTCTTGAAATAAGCAGGGACCAGCCACTGTAAATGCTCTGTATCACATACCTCCTTCCATTGAGTACTGAAGCTCCAATCTCTCTTCCTCTGAATGCTGCCCACAGTGGGCAGCAACCACTCCTACAATGTCAGCTCTAGGGAAAGGAGGGCTATGGAGGGACACAGATTTTGAAGGTAGCTGGGAAACTGTAGATCAAAATTCTGTTTGACATTCTTCCTGTGTCCTGGCCAGTTCCAGTAAACTTCAGTGTGAAGGGTGAGGTCACCCAGTCCTGCTCCAGGAAAGGTGGGATGGCCAAATATATGACAGCTTACAGCAAGCCATTTAACACTTTTTAAAAACAGTACCTTGGGAGAGAAGTTGCCTAATGGGGATTACACTTCACTGCAACAGAATTCCTGGGGAGTTGCTACTCCTGGCCACATCAAAGCCAGATATTATCTACTTCTAAGCAAATCAAATGGGTACTTATTTACACAAAGTGTAACGCAAACACGTGAAGTAAGAGCTCTTCCGCAAAAAGGCTACTTGAGAAATCAGCTCAGCCTACCCCTGGAGAAGCCAGAAATCCTCACACTCACAAAGTCTAGCTGCAGAGAGGTTTATTTTGCAGATGTGAAGCACTAAGTGATCAGAACTTTGAGCTAACATCACATAAATGTCCAAGCTGCTTTCCCAGTGACATAATTACAACTTATTAGAAGCTTTACAGTCTTAGGTACTCTCCTTAGACTCAGCACTTGGATCAACGACCACATTAAACTGTTCCTCAGCTGCCTTTTTGCAATTTATTTTTAGCCTTTTTAGTGAGAGAGAAAACTTGGTAGGAGAGGGTAGAGATTAACTCATTGGCTTGTAATCTCAGGACAGAAAGAAAAGGTCAATCTAATAGCCCAAATCTGAGTTGACGTCACATCTTGAGGCCCAAATATTTTTGCCAGTGCCTTGGCCAGGCAGCACTGCTTACCTTGTGGAGGATATTCGGAGGGCAGAGCTCCCCAGGTGAGCTGGTACAGCTTCAGTTTCCAGTACATGAGTTTAATTTTTTAATGGAATCCCAAAACGCTTGTTAGCACAGATGCGATTTCTCAGTTCCATCCACCCACACCGAATATGCAGCAACTGCCAAGGCTACACAGTACTTCTGTTTTTTTAAAAAAAATTCTCCAGCTAAAAATAAGTCACAAAACTGTCAACCTCATTTGTCAGCAACCAATATGCTGTTCAAACCATCGTCCACAGCCATTTTCTTCTCTTGAACAAAGAAAGGGGTTCCTTTTTAGGATATTTACTTCATTTGACTAAAATACCCTTGTGATCTTGCCTCCTTTGAAATACACTTGTCTTAGAAAACAAACAAGCGTTTCCTTTCCTCCAAGAAAAGCCGAGCTTTAGCCTGAATACTTGCCCAAAAATTGGATGCCGTGTTGTGAGCTTCAGAACCAGGGAAAACTCCTAACGTGGAAAGCCCCTGACATCCAGCTGAGCCAGGTTTAGTTGTCCTGCTCCTTCTGGAGCTGATCTCCTTTGGGGACACAGCAGCAATGTGAAGTCAGAGGAACAAATCCATGGCACTAAACTTAACTCTGGCTGCAGAGCTGCTTCCTGTTGGTGAAAGCCAGACACTTGTCATTGGCTCCAGCAGGCAGACAAGGGGCTCCATTCACCAGCGCCAGCCCAGCAGCTGCTCAGTGACCAGGGTAACACGAGCCCCAGCCTCTCCAGAGGGAGAATTCCAAGCCCAACCTCTCCAGATCCAGAATTCCGAGCTCAGTGCTGCCGATAGCTTTGCAGGCTGTGTCACCACGTTTGCTTTTCCAAATCTAACTGCAGTGTTTGGACCTCACATCTCTGAATTCACTGAAATAATGGCTTTGGGAAATCCTTTCTGAGTTATGGCTGAATTAATGCAGCTCTGAAGGAAAAGAAGCCACTGTAAGACTGAGCAGGTTCAATGCTACAAAAAGGTCACTAACTTGCTGATGTAGAAATGAAATCAGTTTTATTACAAAGAAAGATAACAGCAAGTGAATAGACAAAATTGTGAATAAGTTAAATGGAGCTGGGTTGAAAATGTTCATGTAATTTAGTATGTTATTCACACGTTAATCCTGTTCTGCTTCTTCAACCTGCAACCTCCTGCAGGCATATTTACCACTTGCCATTTGTTTTCTTTTTCACATCATTTGTCATAGCTGCTTTTAATTAAAAAGAAAATAAAAATAAAAACCAGTTGAATTTAAGGAAAGTTAGAAAGCTGAGTAAAAGACTTTGTTCCTGTTTGAGAGTTGCTTGATTTCTAGACCTATTCACTAAAAAAATATTGAAGTCTTCTAACAAGTTATATACTACAGGCAGTGGTTAGGAGTGTATGGTCTGGTTAAGTCAGCAGATACTGCTATCCTAAGGTGATGAGCACTTTAAAAAGAAGACAAAAATTATCTTGCAAAGGAAATTAGAAGACTGGTTAAAGAAAGTATCATTTGCTCTAGGAAGGAATAAACCAGGAAGAGGAAAACTTGACTGTGCCTGGATGCTAACAGAGCAAAAACATCCTGCAGATGATGTTTTTTCTACTAATTTGTTTTCAGAGCAGCAAAGAAAAGCAAACAAAGTACAACAGTGTGGAAATGAGTGACTTAATTCCCCAGATACATTAGGCCACATCTCTTGCTAGGTTCATGACTGCCATTTCAAAAAGCAGAAATTACATGGAAAATGCTTAGACTAACCTTCAATTTGGCTAGCAAGATCAGACTAGCAAGGACAGAACCTGGTCTACACATAAACAAACACCATAAGAGATGTAGCTACAATTTCAGATTTATCTAACAATTTGTCAAAAGACAAATCCCTAAAAGAGCTGAGATCAATTTACAATGCTAACCTGAATACTAATGGTTTGTTTTTCTATATCACTGCCACCCTCCCCTCCTTGTGCTGGGGAAATATAAAAGAAGAAAGCAGTTGTTTGGATTTATCTAGGATCATAACGGGCTGTGAGACAATACTAACTAAATGAAATCCTATTTTATTGATTTGGCACCACAACAACATCTGCTCTTCACCTGGAATAAGAAGAGGCAGACAGTGTAAGGTATATTCAGAGTAAGGCTTTTCAAGATTGGATTATGAACTGTAATTTAATCACATGCAAAAATTAACTATGATGGGGAAGGGACCAATGCTGCCTTACCCCCTCAAAATGTAGGTACTCCAAACCTAGACAACTACTGTACTCCTGCTCTTTTGGAGTAGTCAGTGGTGAAGTTCAATAGAATGCTACTCCCTTGATTTTAGCCAAATCTATTCCTCTTTTGTTCTGCTTTTCATCCTCTGCTTGGAGGTTTTTGAATAGAAATGCAAAACGACAAGGAAAGTATCTGCTGTGTGCTAAAACAGATCCAGCAACTAGAAAAAGCAAAAACCGTTATTTCATTCCTGTCACTTGCTTGCCACACAATTACTTGACTAATTTTTCCTGTTCAGAGAACAAAACAACAACTCAGTGTTGACACACTCAGGGAATAGGACCCACTGGTGGTTATTTAAAGAGCTTTCCTCCCACTCAATACTGGCATAGCTGTCTGAGACATCTCCCCTGCTGCCAGTACGGGTGGTATGACTGGGATGCTCAGAGGATTGGTCAGGGTATTGTCAGCTGCTTTGAACTGGGGCCACTCAGCCTCTGCTCCAGCTCCTGCCTTTGGGTGCCACCTCCCCCAGTGCTTAATTTAGTGTATTTACTATATATATTCTGAGGGAGGAAGGAAGAGGGAAAGGGCTGGAAATTCCCAGTGGGAGGTGTAACACTGCGGCTCACTCAGCACTTTGTTTCCTCTCGCTCTGGAAAGCGCTGGTTAGTTCCTAAACTGCATCCATCCACAACATCAGTTTGTGTGGATTTTACTGGGATTTTTAAGATGCTTTTCCCCAGAGCCAATAAAAGGCTCTGACAAAAGGACACTGCTACATTTGGTTTCATGGCAAGACTTTTGGCAGTTGTGCCATACAGCTGGCTCCAGGGAGCTACGTAAGACAGCTTCATTTAGGAGTGTTGCTTTATGAAATGTCAGTTTTGAACTGAAATTGAGACCAAAGTCTGGCTGTACCAACTTGCAGCATCCCCACATCTTCTGGTTTGAAAGGCCAAGAAAGGTCCCTTTCTCTTGTTCAATCAAGATATTTTCTTTTTTCTAATCTGACAGAGTTCCACCTCATTCCTTCTTCCTCCCACTCCACAGAAAAACATTCCCAGTTGTTGCTGGCCTATATTGGCTGTCAGACAGCTGACTGCTTGGATTACACAGGGCTGTATTGTATCCCTGCAGGAACCAGCCACACAAAGTGCTTCCTTGGGGATCAGGGCTCACTACTGGGTTGTACCAGCACACCAGGTGCTGTCTTGAAGTTGGAAATCCCAAGACAACAGGCACTCCTCCATATGCTCCTCTCAAAACATCCTCTCTTGAGCCTCTCAAAGTACAAACTTGCTCCAAACCAGCTACCCAAGCAACTCATGGTGAACTTGTACTCACTCTGACTCAGCCTCTTACAGCAAATGGATCCTGTCTTCTGTTTTTTTCATCCAGGTACTGGAAATTAAAAGTTTTTGGCAGCTTGGGAGATCTTTCAGTTTCATTTCTACTATTAACAGCAGTTACCTATGGCCATCCTGTATTTTGAAGACATTTAAATTACTCTCCCCAGTACAGTAATTAGAAAGCAGAACATTTACCATCTCATGCAGATCCTCTTTCCAGCCAAGGGCTTCTTTCTCCCATCCTTATGGACCCTCTTTATTTACTGAAAGACAGTCAGTCAGTGCCAGCTTCTGGAGATGCCACTAGAACTGCCTTTCAGAGAATTTCTCTTTTGGAATTCCAACCTGCTGTTATGTGTTAATTGTAATGTTCTTTGGAAAAAGCACCCTTGAGGCAAACTACAAGACATGCCTCAGCCCAACAGCTGCTCCTTGGCAAGCCACGGAGCATCCAGAGGCAAATCCCATTAACTCCTGACTGAAAGCTGCTGTTCTTGAGGTTTAAAATGGGTTTTCAGCTTAGAAGGACTTTACAGAATCAGGAGCTAATTAATATTGAAAGTTATTTGAAGGGTCTTTAGAATTAATGACATGTTTCCTGCTCATCTACATCGCTGCCAGAAACTGTTTTCTCACAGCTTTCAAGCTACTTTAAGCACTTAAAGGTCAATATAACAGAGCTGCTCTTAGAAGTCACCTGGATAGGTTATAGAGCTGAGCAAGCGCCCAACACTGTCAAAAATGGCGAGGCAAGGAAATATGGACTCATTATTGCTTTGAGATCCAAGTCTCTTTAAGTTTAAAATAAACCACACGTGCATATCCACGTTAAATTGGTCAGTCCCTGAAAAAACGACCCAAAAGCTGAAATCTGGAAGCACCCAGCACACTAAGTTCCTCCAGCAAGGATGCTGAAGTTCCAGCACGATGCATCAGCAGAGGCTGAGGGACCAACACCCCTTAAGGTCATGCTTTCCTCATGAATAGTGCCCCAAAAAGGGAAAGCCTCTGAACAGCACCCAAATCAATGACTGATATACAAAAAATGAGAGCCTGGAGAACATCCAGCAGGGACCTGCATAGAGCAAGATTTAAAATACTTTTTTTTCCTCTAAAAAAATCAGTAAATTAAACATACAGGGTCACACCTTGGGTTCTGACGCCAGAGACTGAGTAATGGCAAACATCAAATAGTTTTGATCAAATACAGCAAGTGGAATCAGCCCTCAGAAGGACTGACTAATCTGGGATGGTGTGTCCTCTTCCCAGCAACGTCAAGTGTGACTGTTCAGAAAAACTTCCACATCCGAATCAAAATGCAGTGAAAGATTTCCAGTGTAAGAACTCCATTCCTAATTACTACAAAACTAGACTCACAGATTCATTGGCAGAATCTCTTTGGGCAGAAATATTGGGCTCTTTTGACAAGTTTCCATCCACTCAGCTTTACTCAGATGACCAGGATACAAGTAGGCTATATCCTGTAAAGCTTTACTTCAAGATCAGGTACATCCTAGATCAATTTATAACTCCTCCCCATCATAGGGGGGAAAAAAAAACACAAAAAAAATTTTAAAAAACCCCAACAAAACTACTCCTCTTATTTTGGAAACTGCTGGTGAATCTTTTGCAAATTATGTCCAGTGAATATTGCAGGCAGATTATTTATAACAGACTTTATACTACTGGTATTGCTACTTTTGGCCTCGTTAAGGGGAAATCACTTTAGACACAAGAGATATGTGTTGCACAAGCAGGGTTGAAACTAAATTAATCAAAAGATATGAAATTACTCAAAATATTTATTTAAAAAGTAATGATTCTGTTTTTAATGCAAGGGTAGGGAGTCCTACATAATGGCAGGTAAAATAGAATACCAGGGAAACCGACAGTCATGGGTTTCTTTTTAGTGCATGAAGGTGGCCACTGTAATCTAAGACAAATACATAAAATACAGGTTGTTCCTTTAAACTGGTGAGGAAAAATAACCAGGTCTGGGCGTGGAGGTCTCAAACCAGTTTTAGTGGGAGCTTTGCCAACGTCATAAGAGCTGCAAGGGTGGTACCCTGCTCTCAAAAGAAAAAATACAACTGGAAAAATCAGCCTGTGCAAAACCATGTGTAACTTGGGCAGGGGAAAAGAGGAAAGAGAACTAAGAGCACCCTGGTAGGGCACAGAAAAACACTATGGTCCATTACTTATTTTTAGGGAGATGTGGGATGTTGTACTCAGACAGGCTCAGATCACCAGAACTTCTCCCCTATAAAAACATTAGCACTACCCTGACTACCTGAACTGGGAGATGTAGTCTTTATAACCATCACTAGACAATTCTGAAAAGAAACACCTCCAACAACCTCTAACCCTAATTCAGATTCATAAACTGAACCTTCTGCAGCTGTTGAGATTCATCTCCTGTTTTTGTCTGGAGCTTTGGGGTGGGGATCATTGTGCAGACACATGTGCTCACGGTGCAGCTGTCTCTGGAAGCACGCTCCAAGGAAAGGGCATTTCTCCTCGGAATGAGGTGTGCAGGCACCTTTTTTTTTTCAAATTTAAAGTTGAATGAGGGCTACCACACAAAGTTGAGAGGGCTCACTCACCTGCCTCTCACTGGTGTGCCTGCTCTTTTAGTCGAGAGGCAGTCAGGAAACAGCAGCATGATTATTTCATCCCAAACTGTGAGCTTTTTCTAAATCTGGATCATTGCTTTCTAGATTTGTGACAAGAGGTAATGATTTTTTCCACTGAGGATATGAATTCTAGTAAGATTTATTTCTAAACCCTCTAGCAGGTAACCATCTCCCCTGCTCAAGTAACTGAACAGTAACAGCCACAATTTTTTGCTGAAACGTTTTATTAGCAATTAAAGGATGGAAGAGCAAGGGGATGTATTAAATCCCAGACTTGTGCTGAGGCTGTACCTGCTTGGTGGGTGACTCCTCTCACTGCTGCTAACCATGCTCTACCCAGCAGTAAATGCCTATTCTCAGACACATTAAATTCACAGCCTACACAACATTCTCAGTCAGGGCATGCTAATATTATGACTTGATACTACACAGGATATTTTTGTAGCACATGATATATCAAGTGTCTTGCAGTTTTGGTATTTGATTCTTTTGACAGGCCTACAGAGTAGTAGGATAAATTTGTGCTATGAAGAAGGTCTAAAGCAAAGCAAAAGTCATT
Source organism: Pycnonotus jocosus (assembly GCA_013400435.1). Classification (NCBI taxonomy): domain Eukaryota; kingdom Metazoa; phylum Chordata; class Aves; order Passeriformes; family Pycnonotidae; genus Pycnonotus; species Pycnonotus jocosus. The sequence goes on along the minus strand of VWYP01020104.1, from coordinate 157,181 downwards.
TCCTAAATATCTGGAAGCTACAGCAGAGCAGGACTTAAGCTGGTGTTGATCAGTGATCCTTCCTAAAGTGCAATACTCAGGGCTTTCATTACAAAACCCTCACACTATCTAACTAATAAATAACACTTTCAATCAGGGTCATAAAAGAGTCTGAAAACAGCTACTGTCCCAACTACTGATGCTGTCTAAACAAAACCTCCTATTCTTACTCGCACTAATGAAGTAGGATTAAAATAAATGGCTTTGTGGGAGAATAAAAGGCCATCTAAGCATAGAAGAAGCTGGGCCTTTGCTTTTGCATGACAGTATCTAAGACAGAAAGTCTGCCTTTGTTATCTTTTAAACAGGTTTTCATACCTCCTTTCTAGGAGTCTGTTCTAGGACTGATTAAAGTGCTTCTTTCAACCTGGCTTTTCATTGGCTTGTCCTAAAGGGAATGACAAGTGACTTTCAGAAAAACTCAAATGCATCCCAATTCAGTGTAACAACTACCCCACAGCTCAGCAGTCAATGGTTAACACCTCTGTGGTGTCAGGTGATCTTATTTTTTGGTAATTACATGCCCTTAACACCAGGTTTGGGATCTCTCTGCAGAGATCCTGTTTCCCAGCCACCAACCCAAGTGCATGAATGCTTACTGCAATTCCCTTTGTATTGCTCTACTGCTAAACAGCCAAAGACATTACTCTACAGTTCTCTCTCTGTTGTTAATTCACTGTAGCTTCAGTCTCTTCATGGATTTTTGAGAGATAACACTGAGCAAAGCACAGTGCTTTGAGCTTCCTTTTCAAGTCCAACAATTAACACAAACATTACCCTTCCCTTGGACCTATTACCACGCCACAAATGTTTTGAAATACTGGCTAGAGCCACAACAAACACATTTCTCCAAAGCCTACAGGATGAGACAAGAGTGTATGACTGAACATTTAATTTAGCCTGCAGACAGCTTTCCTGTGTTTGTTTATGCCAAAATTAAGCCTAAATAGCCCCATAAACCAAGCAAGCATTTTGCAATTTTACAGATGAGAAGTGCACAGAAGCAATGAGAAGTGACTCTTAATTTGAGTGCTCAGATTACCCAGCAAAAGTATCAGATTTAATGTCCTTCCATGCACGAAAGCTGTCTGCATACTTGCACATAAACAAGTTGGGAAACTTCCCTCGCTGGCAGATGAAGTTAACTTAGGATAAAGCCCAACAGAAACAAAACAACTGAAAGGGAAGCAGCCCAGCTCTTAATGGCAAAAGCAAAATAAACATGTATTGTTACATCTTAATACAGCCACATCTGCCTTTTGCTCTGTGGATCCTGCCTGCTTTCATAACCCAACACTTACTTAAAACACTGCACTGTATCACAGTAATGTTAAATAACACACCCCACTTTTCTTAGTGGGGAAAAAAAGCCTTTTAGTAATGGATAAATGAAGGCATTGGAGCACCCTCTCGTGGCAGGCTGGAAACAGCGTTTGGCACCAGCAGCTGCGACCTTGTTAGCTGGAAATTTAAAAGTTTAAACTGAATCCCCACCTAGGGAACAGCAGGTACTGCGAGCCCAGCTGAGCCAGGCTGCACCTAGGAACAGTTCCAGGCTTTGCCACCCACCACAAAATGGGAAAAAAAAAAAAAAAAAAGGTGTTTTATTTAGCAGAAATGCTTACATGGCACCCAGAAAAAGCCCCTGTGCTTCTGCTGTCACGGTGCAAGCTTGTGTGTGGATGGAAAGACACGTGCCAAGTGTCTCCTTCAAATTTAGCTCAACCCTTTGACAATAAAGTAGATGGAAGCCATACAGGCATATTCAAAATAAGAATTCGAATTTCTGCACAAGACTACAGCACAAGACTCAGCTTTGACAGACATAAACCCTGTGGTCTGTTTCAACTTTTTAAAGCACATCTGTATTTCTAACGAAGTGCAAGAATTACCACACAATGAGTTCAATTTAGAGGACAGCGCCCTCTTTATATACATTTTACCCCTAAAGAACTCAAATATATTTATTTATGATGACCTAAAATTGAAAACATTTTCTAACAAAGCAGATGTAACAAGGGTACAAGCTGCTGGACTTCTGTCTCACAGGATAGCTATGACAGGCCAGGCCACTCCAATCATCATTTGAGCAGCTACTGAGTTTGCAAATCAATCCTAAAGCATCTAATGCACCTCTGGAAGAAAAAAAAAAAAAAAGAAAAAAAGATAAAGAAAAGGGCTTGTTCTTCTGTAGTTCATATCAGACACAAATTTATTAGGTTAGTAAAAAAAAAAAAAAAAAAAGAACTTCTAGTTTCTTCTAACATGAAAAATCTGCTCCTTCCCCACATCTATGTTGCAAACCTTATATCCACAGTGTTAAGATCCTGAATTTAAACAGAAAAGACTAAATATAACTTGAAACACTAGCACTACAAAACACTTCCATTTTCCTATTTATTCTAAGGATCTTCTGTAGATAAAGCCTTTTTAATCTCATAAAGTACCTTGACTTTCTCTGTTTGTTCCACCGTAAATTCAAATTATGTAAACCCAACAAACACAACCCCAAACAATGAGCATACCATTGATTACTAGTGAAAAAGTATTTTGCTACACTTCACTGAGTAATTAGGCCAGAGCACAGGTTTCCCAGTGGTATTGATCCCACAAGCTCTGTTCATCCCTCCCCAAGCTTAGACATCTCCCTGCCTTAGAAAGAGATGCCAAAACCTCTCCAAACCCTACTCATCTTCTGAGGCAGGAGAGGAGAGCACAGGAATCCTCTGGGGCCTGCAGAGAGGTGGCTCTCTCTGTTGTTTTTTTTTTAATTTATATTTTACTGCCACAAATGATAAAGCTCATCAGGCTTGCTCCATGGCTGTTCAAGTCAGTGCAAAGCAGGTTTGAAAACAAAACAGAATTGAGAGATATCATCACAAAATGATCAAAGAAATCACTTTCAGAGCACCTGTTCAAGGTCTCACCTCTACCCCAAGCTGCCACTGTGACAGCAACTTTACCAAAACTACACTTACTAAAATCAACAATATTCCAAAGAGCACACAAAGGACACTCAGCAATTTACAATTCTAATCTTAAAAACTTGCTATTTTAACTTTAGTCTCTAGGAGCCTGAGATCTGCCACCTATTAGACTGAACTTTTTTATTTGTCAGTTTATAGACGAAAAAACTTAATTTACAAGAGAAAATGGACCACAAATCAGCTCTCAGACAATGGATGCTGTTTCTTTTCACTTGTACTGAAGGGAATGATGAACACAGAAAAAGCCTTATAATTCAAACTTGTCTTTTAAGAGAAAAATGCATTGAACACAAGCATTAAGTCCATGTTTATGCAAACCAGCTCAGGCCTGTATAACCTTGAGTTCTGCTGCACCCAGTGACCTAATGGAGGAAGGAAGTTATGTCACTATTCAAAACATCTTCAAGGTTATTCAGATTTCTTAGAGCACATTTCCTTCTTCCTAGACGACCCAATTCATATCAATTTTTAAAAGATTGGCATAAACAAGCTTTTCTACTGCTAAACACTTTCATTAATTGGCCAGTTTTGCCAGATTGCTGGGTGGGAAATAACACTTTAAAATTTCTTTTTTAAAAAAAAATCCCTTCAAGGCTAATCTAAATGATCTTTCCAATTTCCTTCTATTATTAAGCAAATTTCAGAAATACCATTAGGGCTGTACCTCCCCTCTGCTTCTGCTCTTGGCTTTCCTAAGCAGCAACACAAAATTGATATTCTCATCAGTCGTGCAGCCTCCCACGGGTTTTTGAATAGCAACAGTAAAACTGAACAGTCTTGTTAACTCCGTGACACTGCTGGTTAGCAAAACCAAGCAGCAAAGGTTTGCAAATAATCTTGAGAAACTGAGCTGACCTTGCAAGCTAAGGAAGGCCTCATTATATTAATTTACACTCCAGCTTGCATTTGAAGGGTTATCTTCACAATCCAGGGACTATGAAATTAGAATGTACAAATATTTGGGGGTTTTGCCTAGAAAACAGATCTGTGCTCTGTAAACACCTTTTAGATCTCTGATGTTTAGGGTGGAGGTAATACCCATCTACTTGGATATGACAATATTTAAACAAACTCCTACCCCAGGCCATGTTGGAGTGTACACAAATTTGTGATGAGGAAATGTCCCTTCACTTTGCAATTCCTGCAGGTTTTGGTGTTTTTACTGAGGCACACTACTCTCTGTAGCTAAATTTTTGAAAAAAAAAAATAAATGTAGCTGAAAACATAATCTGAGAAACAGGAACACTTCATGATCTATGTTACATGCTCCAAAATGTGTAATACTCATCTAATTCGGCCAATATTCACACAAGTTACTTCAACCAGAAGCAAGCCTGAAACCTGTTTCAAAATTAGCCACAGTGCTGATCTTAGCTGAGATGACAAATAGGAATAGCCAAGACATCCTTGATGCTTTGGTGTTGGGATTATCATCAGAGAAAAAAAGGAGAAATGGACAGGGAGGTGCACAGGGTCACAAATCCAGAATGTTCTCATTCTCTTATCCTATAATTCAACTGCTAATTTGACCCAAAAGCAGCAGGAGATGGTTCCTATGCCTTGGCCATGTATAGCTTCTAACTTTGCCATATATAGCTCATAACAAGAAGCAGCTAGTTCCTTTTCACTTCAATAGTGAATAATAAAACCAAGAAAACATCAAACAAACCAGGAAAGAGACCAAGATCCAACTCAGTAGCATTATAAAGGATGAGGCATGCTGTCTTATAGAAAAATGAGTGTTCCCTCATTTAAGAGCTACTTTTCTTACATAATTGTAGTCTCAATTCTTGTATCACTATTGCCACAGAAAACTTTCAAATTAATGTAAGTGAAGCTCCAAGTTTATTCATACATGTAGTTATTTTTAATTGAAGTATCTTGGTCATATTAAGATTCTAAAGGACAATGTTTGGCTCGAAAGTATAGAAGAAGATGAGGGGAATTTCCTGGAAAAGAAGCAAAGAAGTATGTTCAACTGACTTCTAAAAAGCACCAGAGGACTGAAATAGAACTAATTTAATTTTTAGTGAAGTGTTTCTGTACATCTTTCTCCTCCTCAAAAAAGGCAAAATTATTTTAGGGCTGGTGGGGTTTTTTGGATTTTTTTTTTTAAATTCCTCTGCTGAATTAGCTGGTACTGAAAGCCAGCTATTAAAAAGTTAATTTACACCCAGCTGCAGACAAGAAATCGTACTGGGAGATGCACATGTCTCTATAGAGAGCCCACAAAGCACAGGCAACTTCCTAAGCAGATACGGGTAACAGAACTAAGCTTTGTTGTTGTGGTTTGCAGTGTTACCAACAGGAAGCCTCAATGGTTTTGTAAGTGTCACTTACTCCAAAGAGAATAATCTCTATGGGTAATACCAAGATCAGCCTTTAAAATAAAGCATTTCATAACCACAAAGCCAGAAAAAAGTGAAGGATGATGCAGTAACGGTGAGAAAACCACGACCTCAGACCCAGCAAGTCAATGCTGTTACCCCTCAGCACAAGCTTTTCTTTCCTGCTGTGTGGAGGGAAAGAGGCTGCTGGTGGCTCAAACAACTATGAGGAGTATTTCTCTACCAGTAAATATTGTTCTGAAGGCTGTTGAGAAGGAAACTCTACGCCTACATTGCAGATTCACCTGCAAAGCCAGTCCTGGGGCCATGTGCAGTGCAAGCTTTGTGTCACTGGTAATTACACGCTGTTGAAAGCACTGCTAACGGTTTGGGGATTTGGGAGAGCAGGTTGGAACCAGGATGTACATGAGGCTTTGGTCTGTGGTCATCCATCCATCCCTGGCCTTCTGAAATACAACCAGGTGAAAACCAGCTCTGCAAGTCACCACACAAAACCCAACTGTATTACTTTTAACAACTTCCCCATGCATCCATACTGGAGTAAGTACAAACTGCTGTTTCTTGGTTTGTATTAGCTGGATTTTGATAGTTTCTTATGACTGTAAATTAGTCAGCTGTCAGCAGTACTTAGAAGGCAGTTTGTGGATAGTAAGTATCCTGGAAACATTAAGTTGTGACAACTAAGAGAAATGAGCTAGAATAAATCATACTAACGATCGTCTGGCTTTAGCTATAAAACAAAGATCTACAAAGTACAGCTTGACTTCAGCAAGGACTGGCCTGCTTTAGGAACAAACAAACATGATATATGCTGAAGTGGGTCACAGAGCAGGTCACTCCTCCTGAACACCAGAGAAAACATGATTTCAGGCTTACTGTCCCAGAATCTGTAATCAGTACCAGCCACAAAATATTCCTGAAGCCAACCCTGCTAGAGCATCTCCAAGAAGATATTCCAACTCTCCCCACTCTAATTATGTGAGCTGGTGATCCCACTAGATTAAGAAAGGATGGTTTAAGCCACTTGTAACAATTTGCTTGTGTGTCCATGTTCATTTCCCACCAATTTGTTCACTTGGCCGTGTCCTTAATTCCAAAAAAAAAAACCCACAAATTTTTTTTTTCAAAACATTGCGCTTGCAAGCAATAGCAAGTTTGTGAAATATTGCTAGAACAACTTGTACCACACCATCTGCTGCATGGGGAGAACTGAGAAGCTGGAGATATGTCTGGGCTTTGAAATTTGATTTTTAAGTTGGTTCTGAGTAAAACCTTTTGAAGTAACTTTATTTCAGCCCTACCTTCTTCAGGCTGTGTTCCCTGTCTGTGTGAAAAGAATTAGATCAGCAGTCAGTATTATATTGTCCCTTCCACCAAGTTAGTAGTCTCCTCCCATTTGCAAAATTCATTATGCAAAAATCCCAGCGTAGCACAAGGTATAAAAATCAATATTTAATGCAATGTATCTGCAGGAATAATTTAGATATCATGGAGAAGGATGCAATAGAGAACATGCCTATAAATTCATGTTCTACAAGTGATGTTCCTCTAGACAGTCAGCTGAACTATCCTTTATTCCCCAAATAATTAGTTAAGAGTTATTTATATATTGTGGTCCCACAAGATTTCTGATTTACAGTACAAAAAGCCAGGGACTGAATACAGTGATTATATTCCATCTGCACAGGGCATTTACTGACAGGAAAGTCTGTGGGCAAGTTGTTCTGGCCTGAGCTTGCTGCATTTCACTGGGATGAAAATAAAGAACATTTTAGACAGCTCACAAAGTGCAGTTGTTAAACTGACCCTATTTTCTCTCCTTCTTTCCATTTTCCTGCATCCAGCCCTTCAGTTTCACCGAATTTCAAAGGGACAGTGTTACTTATGCTTCTTCCTATTTTAGAATGTTTTTATCATGTGTCATAGCACTCTGACTGCCTTAGGGGAGCTTTAATGATAATTTTATTTTTAAAAGTATAGGCTTATCTAGCCTGACCTTGATGCACATAGTAAAAGGTTGCTAAACTCCTCCTCTAGAAAACTAAACAGTGAACAAATGTCCTGCGCCTGCTGGATCAAAAGCTCAAGTGTGGCAGAGCCTTCCACTACCCCAAAATATATCACCAAGGCAACTGTGGCAGTATTGCAAACAGGTATTGCAAAGGCTTCCCAGCCAGGATTTAAATAATCTGATTTTCCTGCAGTGTGTGCTCTACAACACTCAGCAAGTCTTTTTGGAGATGAAAAGCACGCTAACACCATTCCAAAGAGTATCTTGGTACAGTAGGCTGTTATCAGTGCTCTTCTGAAAGAAAATTACAAGTGTCACTGTTCAAAGGTCACACGAGGAGCTGAGTAGAGTCAGTGCAGCTTGAAGTTGTTGGTTGTTGTTGCTTGTGCCCCTTTCCTCAAACAAATTTTTTAAAGGATAAGGAGATAAGCGACTTCCCTCTTCTCTCCCCTGTTCCTTCTCTGGAAGGGAAAGCTCATCCTGTAACAGCACCAAGTACTTCTTGTCTTTTCTGCTTGCACTGGTCTGTAAGAATTTGATTGTAACTACTGTTCACTGCAGCTCTTCCCTCTCCAGTTGTCCCTGTGGTACTCATGAATTCCAATGGAGGACACGTTGGAATATTAGTGTTTGAACAATCCCTGTGTTTACATTTGTCCTTTCTACTACACTAACAGCAACCAACATGCTTACAATCCACAGGCTGCTTTTATAAGGCACTGACAGCATGCCAGGAATGGCTCACAAGGGGGTGTTTTGAAGGGCTAATTGCAGAAGACTGCAAATTCCATTATTATCTTCTTGCATCCTGGAGAACCCAGCTCCATAACTAATGGAATCACACCAGTGTATCAGCTTGCTCAGGACTTTTCTGCTCAGTGTCACACACAGAACTCAATACCACAGTGAGCTGAAAGCACCAGCAATCTAGGTGCCTGTTCTCATGATGGAATAGTGGGGTGCCACAATACAGATACCCTTGCTCTTTCCATAAAACAGAAAATGTCTTCAAATTCTTTGTTCCAAAAGTACCTCCTGAAGTAGGTAATGCCTGTAGTGCCTCTCTTGTAGAGCTGCTACCACACAAACTTTAACCCAGCAAATAATCATGGCACAAACTGGCTCTACTCAACCTCTTGATTTTCAAGGACATCTGTGGTTCAAGCTAGCTGGGTGAAAATATTTGTCTCAGGTTTCTGGTAGCTTGGTGAAAAGGGTTTTACACTTGATCGATTTGACTCAAACTGCTCTTCAAAATCCTGTAGCAAAATGGGTCTGAGGCTGAAAACATTGTTTATTTCCACCCTTTTCATAAACAATCCAGAAGAAGCAAGCCCTCAAAGTGAACCTTGGCAGGAGTACCCAGCAAGGTTTGGTGCTGGCACAACGTGATAGGAAAGCTGCCAACACAGGTAGGGATTTATACCTGCAACAGGTTGTCTTCTTCACATCCATGACTGCATCAAGGAAAGCCAAGGAAGGGAGATAATCCAGCCTCATCCTGTGACTGGCTGGTTTAGCCACTGGTCCAAGAATGCTAACTCACAATCCTGTGCTTTTGCCATCACTTTTCATTCACTGTGAATACATGTCCCAGAAATAGGATGGAAGGTCGAGTTCAGAAAGAAATTACTAGAAAAGAGGCATCTGTATCAAGTAATACCACCAGTAACCAGAGCACCTCAACAACAGAAGCATATGACTCACTTAAAGAAAACCTGGCTTGCTGCTGGATAAGTAAAACAGGAGAGCAAGGTCATTAAATGAAAAATAAGAATACAAGTTGATGGTAAAAAATTCTCTTGGACAAGGAGAGTCAGGATCACAGGAAACATTTTCTCCAACAAAGGAAGTGAACTCCAGATTAAGGAATACTACATACATTTTAGCTTTTGCCCAAGACAAGTATTTAAAAAGGTACTAAACTTTTACTAGAATTTGCTACGGATTATTAATACTGACTTGTTAACTCATTCCTAGTAAAATGTGAATGGAACCAGGGAACAATTCAACACAGTCAAGGCATTCACCAGGTTGGAAGAGGAGTTTAAAGCCTGCTCTGAAACTCTCAAAATCTGGGTTGCCAAAGAGTCCTACCCCCTCTACATAATCTAACAGAATAAAAATCTTGTTTCTAAGGCACACCTTCCTTTACAGTCTGCAAAGAAAATAACAGAAACAATCCTAAGTAAAGACCCTAAGTAAAGCTTTGTCCATTACCTTAGCACTGAAGCAGATAACCTAAGCAATATAAATAGTAGAGAGATTATTTTGAAAGACACCATCACTCTTATCCCAGAACAACGTTCTTTTTATGTGGCACTGAACAGTTTTATTCAGTGCATTGGCCTTCCAGGCCTCATTCTATGGACAGCAGAGCAGAAGGACTGGCAGGGCACAAAATTTGTCTTCTTGGTGTGCATGCATGCTTCAGAAAGCTTTTCCTCTCCATTTCCCTGCCACTACATGTAAATAATTNCCGCGGCCGGTGCCGGCGGCTCCCGCGGAGCTCCGGGCTGGGGCTCACGGGCTCGCCCCCGCAGCCCCCGCCGCCATCTTAAACCACAGAGCGCCGGCGGAGCGGGGACGGAGCGGCTCCCGCAGCCGCCTCCGGTCCGCCCAGGGAGGGGAGGGAGCGAGGGAGGAAAGGAGGGAGGGAGGAAGTGAAGCTGGGATAGAGGGAGGGCAGCCGCCCCCCCGCCAGCCCAGACCGCCCCGCCGCTGCACGCAGAATCCCAGAATTGTTTGGGTTGGAAGGGACCTCTGCGGATCACCCAGGCNAATTCTCCTTACCTTCTACCTTTGAAACTTAGGAGGGTGTGGGGAGGAGCTAGAAGGATTTGTTCATGATGCTAAAGCAAATTACTACCAAAACATGCAGCAATAACGAAAAGAAGTGCTTGAGTCAGTGTCAGCTGTGTTATTGGGAAGTCACTACACATCCCCACATGCTGTACTGCCCTTCCCACAAACATCCTTTCTGTCCTTGCTTTGTAAGAGCAGGAACCAAAGAGTCATCATGGTACCAAAGCATGAAAAGACAGTTTGACATCAGCAGGAGTGTACACAGCAGTCTCTACAGCACTCTTGCTCTGCTACTAAAGACTTAGACACATCCCACTGAAAGAAGTGGGTTATGTGCATAACTTCTGAGATGTCCTTAACACTGAGTGTGCAGTCTATGATAGGAATGTTTTAGCCAAAGTGCCTTTTAAGGTACAAAAATACCAAGAGTAAAACGTGAAGTTGCAATAAAATAACAACTCTTAGTTTAACTGTGGGTCAGGCACTCAGCAAGCGTGTTCTGTTTTGGTTTTAAAGCTGATACTGCTCCCTGAACTCAAAAGCTGTGATAACACTGAGATTTTTAAGAACCAGATTTAGTGCTGTGCTCTTGTTTTGATAGATACTTACATGTCAGCAGTCACAGAAGATGATATTTACTTTTAGACTGCTGGTTGCACGTTCCTTAATCTTTTTGCCTGAGCTCATTCTATTGAGCAAAAGAAAATGTGTATTGTCAGAAGCAGCCTTGCTTTATAAACACTGACAACTCTCTCTCCACTTAAAGCCAAGCCAGTCAAGCTTTCCAGAACTGATTCAGGTCTTTAGGATTTGAGATGCATCCGCACATCTATCCTCTATGTGCTCGTCAAGGCAGACAGGTTACAGTGGATCCCACCTTCCAAAACTTGGCAACATCTTAACATAATGCACAAATAGTACATATAAAAAGAGAAATATGGTAACAAAGGGAGGTTTGAAGTTGTGGGGGTCCTTCCAAGAGAGGTTACAGAAACGTGTGCATGAAACATTTCTAGTCTTGGTTTACAGCAGGAAGAATAGAAGTGGACAGGCAAAAACTTCAACCGAGAATCAGATGGCAGCTATAATACCCCTCTCAAAATGGAATTGTTTGCTCTGTCAGGAGCTATACAGTCTCACAGATGTAGAACGGCAAGTCACAAACGCCTCGGCAAACAGTCGGACAAGGCACATGTTACCTTTACCTTTGTAAACAAAACCCGAACTCGGAATCGCCGCGGTGACAGCGACCGACCCCCACAAGTCTCAATCCCCAGCGGTGCCACCTCACTCCCGCTGTGGCTGGCGGGCAGTCCCGATCTCCAGCTCCAGCGGGTGCGGGGAGAAAGCTCCTCCGAAGGGGAGCATCCCCCGGGACGTGGCGGCCGGGGCGAGCATCCCCCGGGACGTGGCTGCCCCGTTCCCCCCGCCTACCTCTCCCCTCCCCCAGTAAACCCACCACAACAAAAGAGGGAGGGGAGGGAGGCCGATCGCGCACCCTTTCCCCCTCGCCCCGGCCGCTCACCGTGCTGGGTGAAGACATTGAATCCTCCCTCTGCGGAGCGCCCGGCCGCCTCCCGCCGGCGGCCCGCCGGCCTGGCCGCGCTGCTCCCCCGCAGTCCCCGCGGCTGCTG
>VWYP01020104.1:129746-145044 GCA_013400435.1 Pycnonotus jocosus | reverse complement strand
GCACGCAGAATCCCAGAATTGTTTGGGTTGGAAGGGACCTCTGCGGATCACCCAGGCCCAAGGCAGGATCACCTGGAGCAGGTGACAGGAACGCGTCCAGGCGGGTTTTGAATGACTCCACGCCCTCCCTGAGTAGCTTGTTTTAGTGCTCTGCCACCTTCAACGTAAAGAAGTTCTTACTCATGCTGAGGTGGAATTTCTTGGGCTTTAGTTTTAAGGCCATTGCTCCTTCTCCTGTGCCTGGCCACCACTGAAGAGTCTGGCACCATCCTCTTGGCACTGCCACAGGCAGGCACATCAGTGGAGACGGGCACATGAGGAAATGCACATGGACATGGGCTGAGGGGCAAGAGCCCCCTTGGGTGACTCTCCGGATCACCCCAGAACAGGCCTCCCATCTTGGCCGTGAGTGGCAGCCCAGGAGAATCACAGAATCTCCTGAGTTGGAAGGGACCCATCAGGTCCATCTCTCAGCCCTGCCCAGGACAACCCCCAGAACCCCACTGTATGCCTGAGATTGTTATCCAAATACTTCTTGAACTCTGTCAAGTGATGGCTGTGGCCTCAAGGCTGCCCTAGCCCGAGCAACACTCTCCCTGTAGGCTACAGCCGGGCTGATTCACCTACAAACCTGAACAGGCATGAAGGTAAAGCCAGGGCCATGTGCACAGCTGCAGTGGGGAGCAGCACTGGGCTTGTCCTGAGCTGTGCACAAGGAGGCTGTTGCATCCAGGTGAGGGTCAGCTTCTTCTCCCCAGCAACCAGGGACAGGGCAAGAAGCTGTGCCAGGGGAAGGTCAGGTTGGACATTAGGACAAATTTCTTTGCAGAAAGGATGATTAGACATTGGAATGGACTGCCCAGGGAGGTGGTGTATGGAGTATGGAAGTGTTTATCCACCACTGGATGTGGCACTCACCACTCACTGGTTGACATGGTGGTGTCAGGTCACAGGTTGAAACTGATGATCTCAGGGGTCTTTTCCCACCTAATTGATTCTGTGATCTCCTTGGGTTACCAGGCTATGGGTTGATTCCTTGGGCTCCCGCCAGGACCTGTTGTCCTGGCCAAGGGCATGGAGGAGGAGGAAAGCACTGCTGTGTGAATAACACCAGGAGTGGTTGGCAGCAGCATCTTGTTGTTGTGTGGTTGAACATACACTCAATTCTGTAACTAATTAGTAAACCAACTTCTTTCACCTTCTGTAATATTAGCATAAGGTGCTCCAATCAAAGCAGAAGGCAGGAAATTTCATCCCAAAAGATAATGGTGCTTGTCACAGTTTAGAGGACCTGGGCAGTTGGAAGTATTTCTCTCTCTGTGCTAGCAACTATTTCAGCAATGTCTTGGTAATGTTGCTTCATCCTGGATGAGCCACAGTGCCTCTCCCCTCAGATGCCTTTACCACTGAGAACTGGTGAGACAGTGACAAATTGGCTTGGTAACACTCAGAGCCAACCAGCTTCCAAGCTCTGTGTCACTGTCCTGTGGTGGGAAGGTGAGGAGACATTCCTGTCAGAGCTTGTGAAAGCCAGCTTTCGGTGACAGGAATTCTGAGCTCATGTTCTACCTTCCCAGGGTCACAAGGTGCTGTCCATACTGGTGCATGTACTCAAACTGAGCCCTGCTGCAATAATAACAATTCTGCCTAAAATGGGGGTGGCTCATCCCATTGGACTGATGTGTACTGTGACACAGGCTGATGGAGTAAATGGTAATGAGGAGCACGTGGAGCCAGAAATGCCTTAACTCGCTAAATTAATGGACTGAGAACATTTGGGAGATCAGGAATTACAAACAGACCTGCTAATGACACACAACAAAACGGTTCTTAAAATAGTGCTGGGAACATCCAGGGTGCAGCATGGGGTACGTGGTGCCAAGCCTGGGACCTTGTATGGATGTGGATATGAGCAGAGGGTGTTCCTGCAGAATAGACAGTCTCGGGCAGAACCAGCCCATGGTAAACTGTGCAGTGGAGCTATTTCCTGGTCTCATTCCAGCTAGAATTTGCAGGATTTGGCATTTATAAATGGTTTGCCTTGTAAACAAAATATATGTTCTCTGGAGACTGTAGAGACAACAAACACAGAACTCCCTCGTGCCTTTTGCAGTTACCACGTAGCATAGAGCCACTCTTTAAAAATCAACAGAAATACTGTTTTTCTTTCCTAATGCTTTTTACTTGCTGATCATGAAGAACTTCCAGAGGAAGGCTATTAGTATTTTAAAAGGAGATACAAGTGTCAAGAGACTGTTATATGCAAGTGCACCAAGGAGAATTGGATTTAAACACTGTTCTTATTCCTCAGATCTCATGAAATGTCTAATTTTCTCTCCCAGCACCTTCTGAACATAGAACAGCTCTCTGTGGGTTACATTAATGTCCAACTGCAGCAAACTTGTCTGACACAAAAAACCATCTTTCCTCGGGATGGGGTCAGGCAGGGGCCTTCTAAGAAGGCCTGTTGCAAGAAGAGGGCAGCAACACGGGGGCTTTGCTGTTCTATAATAGTTTTTAAAGATCATGCTGCACCCTGTAAAAAAAACAAACCCAGAGCCCCAGCCATTGCTTCATGTGTGCTAAACAAGCCAGACCCTCAGACTGTGCCCCACTTGGTTCTCTCAGCATCATCATTTTTATGGTGTCACATAAAAAGGGGATGCCCTGGTTGCTGACAGCTCTTTAGTCCCTGCTAGAACAGCAATGGGGATATAAACAAGAAACTTCCGAAATCAAAAAGGACTCTGTGCTGCTGAGCTACTGATGACACTGAGCCACACCGTTCCTTGTTGTTAAAATGGAGGCTTATAAGTATTTACTTCACACAGTGTCATGGTTATTAACCATGCAAAGCCAAGAGGCAAAACCTGCACCAAGGCTATCTATTTTTATCAGCTGCGATGGCATCAGCCTCATGAAGCATCAGGAACAGGTTGTTTTTCAAGGGTAATTTCTTGTGAAGAGGTCTGGCACCATGTGTTAATGAGGCATCAGGAACAGTTACTGTCCTGGTGATTTTGGGTTTCCAGTCAATCTGCCATTCATAAGCTGTTCAAGTAAGGGATAAAAAGGACCAAGGCAGCACTGAGAGTACAGTCATGTGCCTGACAAGAAATGTGGTATTTCTAGAAACACCTCTGAACTGACTTTAAATATTAATGATATATCCATTTCTTGAAGCTTCTTATAAGCACTGACAATGCATTTGCTCCCTATCCACAGCGTGCTCCAAAAATCACACACTCAAAAAATTGCTGGCTGAGCAGTCTTACGTCATACTGTGCATGACAGCCTCACTGTCATCTGCCTGAATTATGGGTCCTGTGCCAGAAGGAGCCTGTGGAAAAATTGGAGACTCCTGAGCCTGAGTGTTGAGTTAACTAGGGAGTTTCTATTTGTAACTTAAAAAAAAAAAATAGCTTGCAGGATGCTGGTGGCAGCTTAAAAATTAATTCTAGCAGTAATCTTTGCTCTTCTTCCAGATCATATACCTCCTGTATACCAAATCTGTACAGAGAAACAGATGTGTGTGAAATATTTGACTGGTATTTAGGACACAGATGTATTAGTTAAGGTATTTGATAAGTGTGTAGAACAGCAGAGGCCTGATTGAGGGATACCTGTGTACAGCATGTCAGGATTTTTGTGCCTTTATTGCAGTGGCAGAACAAGTTGTGGAGATCAGGACAGCTGCAGCTCCCCTGGGATGTCTGCAAGGCAATGAGTACTGCTCTGTGTCCCTCTGCCACTCCAGGCTCTACCCACCTGATACCAGGCAGCCACCTGGCTTCTGGGTTTCAGCCACCCAGGGCACTGGGGAAAGGCTTTAAAACCAAAAAGAAAGATTTAAGAATCTGATAAAGGCTCTGTGACACAAGGTTACTTACTCTGCAGTAGATGTTGAAAGCTTGTAAGTGCTGAGCCACATCAAAGGAGGATGTTGTTTCTTGGTGCAACGTTCAAATGCTCACCCTTTCATCTCTGACTGACAGCTCTTAAAATGTCTGCACTGATCTGTCGTGGCACAATAGGTAGGGTTTCAGCGTTGTCTTAAAAGTTATTTTGAATCATTACTATGATTTAAATTAGAATTTATGTACAGTGGAGGATAGCTTGGGGTACTCTCATGCCTGTTCAGTGAGAGTCTATGAAGATAAAAGCTTTCTCGTGAAGTAACAGTTTTTGCCCAACAGTACAGCAGGGTTCGCATGCAGCCCTTGGCAGATGAAATATCCTCTGTCAATAACTCTTCTTTCTTCTGCCACAGATAAAAAGAAAACTACACATACACACTCCAACAAATGTTGCATCCCACCACCCAAATTATCCTCCTCCTCTATGCAAGCAGCCTTTTGTTCTGTCTTTTCTGCTGCTTCAGCATTGTCCTCATTCAAACCACTCTTCTAACACTGCCACAAGCCTAAACATTGATGCCAGCCCAGAGACACAGCAAAGGAAGGGCTCCATGCATTGGGGGAGAAGGGACTGGGCACAGTGTTGTAGTGGAAAAGATGAGTGTGTAGAGACAGCCAGCTCACCACAGCCTCTCAGGCATCCCCATTCTTCTTTTATTTGGCCCTGTGTTTTGGGGTCAGCTGTGCTGGGTAACCAAGCACCCTCACGGATCAGAACTGTGTAGCTTGTGCATGTATCTATCAACTGTCAACAGCAGCACATTAACCGTGCTGAGGTTCTGCAGGAGCTGTTCCCATCAGGGTATAACCTCGCACAGCCTCCAGCAGAGTGGAGCCAGAGGTGGGGAGAGATGGAATTAAGGAGATTGTAGGACTTCTTTGGGAATTTCTTTCCTGGCCAGTATATTTTTCTAAGTCCTACAGCTGCACCACCCTTCCCAAACATCTGTTCCAGGCACCAAAGGCTGCAGAAGAGTATGCTAATAAGAACATTAAGAATGTTGTTTGTTTGCCTTTTTCTGTGGAAAATGTTGCCTCTACCAAACAAAAATGATGACAAGTCTCTGCATCTGCTGGGAATTGCAAATTAGTACTAAGCTTGCACAATGATCACTGATAAAGTACATTTGCTGAGGTAATATGAGGTCCCTCGACAGCACTGGTGATGATTCAGGCTTTTAGGCATTCAGCTGCAGGTGGGTCAATAGAAATGTTTTGCCACAGGGTTGCCTTGATTTATGTTTAGGAGCCTAATTTTTATGATTCCTAATTTAAAATCACAGTAGCTCATTGGACAGTGAGGGGGTTCTCTCGATGTGCAGATGGAAGCTTTTCTTCATGTGTTTTCTGTTTCCTCTTGCTGAGAGGTTTGTATCCAGAGAGCTGACATTTAGTTAAGTGATAGCAAATGCTTCAGAGCTCAAATTTGTACTGCAGTTCCTCCACTGGTGCCTTGGAGAGCAGCCTCATCCCAGCATAGATTCCTCTGATGACTGCTCTACTGCGTTTGGATTAGCATAACCTCTCTGATTGTCCAAAACAAAATAAAGATATATTTAAAATAAGATGTGACACTAAAATAAGATGGAATTAAAATCATAGAGCCATGTAGACTGGAAAAGATCATTAGACTCAGGAATCAGCACTGCTTCCTCTCCATGTTCTTTGCTTCTTGTTTCTCCCCTAATATCTCCTTCTCCTGCATCTTCCCCAGCACCCTCACTTCCCTTTTCTAAGTCAGGCTGAAAACCATGCCTTCAGAAGATGCCTTTGTTACAATAATGAATCCCACAGTGACTGCACTCCTAGTATTGTTTTCAGTTGTACACCTTTCTGAATATAACCTTTGATCTCCTAAGGAAGCCTGAGGATACAGCTTCCTGCAGGATTGCTGCTCTGTGTTACATGTTTAGGATGGTAGGGAGCCAGCCTTGCTCTGGACCACCTGTGCCCTGGCCATGGATGGTTGTCATGCTCTATGCAATGTTCCTAAACAGTTAAATCACTTTGAAAGTCAGAGTTTGTTCTAAAATGTTGTTATTGTTTCATTCCACAAAGTCTGGGGAGATTCTTCTTTGACAGGCTTTTTTTATTTGATTATGCAAGAATTGTAAGTGCTTACTTTATCTTCCAAATGACACTGTGTTCCTTCCTCAAACAGTTATTAAATAGCCACGCTTTGCAGTTTCCAACTTTAATGTTAATCCTGTAAAAAATGCTTACTAGTGTGAAACTCTAAAAAAAAAAAAAATAATAGTAACAACTGAAGCAGGAGAAAGCACCAGAGGTTTTAAGATGTTTCTGTGAATGGATTTGCATGTGTGTACAGAATAGACTGGTACCCAAGAGAGCAGCATTTACGTTTATAATCAAATCTCACTTAAATCTAAAACTTGTTCCTTCTGTTAAACATGCAAATATTTCCATTCTCTTTGCAAATTCTGCCTCTTTGCTCATTACCAAACCTTTCAGAAAAGACATAAGCCCAAATCTTCCTCTGATCAGGCTCTTAATGTGTTCTGTGTGGTCTTTATTTAGACTGTAAACTTGCTGAAATAGGAAATGTCTTATAAAAAAACCAACTACGCTGTCTCATTTCACATCCAAATTCTTCTCCCATACCAGCTGTGTGTGTTTGCCTAGCAGCAAGTCTCCTGTTAATGAATGACTTGTTCTCATTAGCTTGTCAGGCTGGATGTGTAGCTTGTAGTTCCCAGTCATACAGAGCAGCACTCCTTCCCTTGTAGCTTCTGGATAATCAAACAATGGGATACACAAAGCCTTGTGTCTCTGAGGCTGACCTTTGTACTTGGAATCATTAACTACCACAGAATGCCAAAATAAAGTAACTAGCTGCTGGTTAAATAGATTTAACATAAGCAGAGCCTTATGGACTGCCTGGTGTGGGGTTTGTCACAAGCTTTACCATGGGCTGCCACTTCTTTAAAAGAAGGGGAAATGAATTCTCTGATCGGCAGAGCCAAAGGTGTTGCACTCAGTATATTTGTTTTGTGAAGCTGAGGTCCAGAGTAGATTCCTGACACCTGAGAGGTTTTCAAAATGAGGTCCTGAGCAGCCTCATCTGACTTTGAAGCTGGCTGTGCTTTCAGCAGGAGACCGGACTAGCAATCATTGCCAACTTAAATTCCTATTCCAAAAAAAGTTTCCTCCATTCACGGCACTAATTAAGACTCTGTTCTCTAACTAGGCTGAATTTTTGTACAAAAGCTATTGGAACAGAATATTTCTTGGACCTTAATCTCTCCATCCTATTTGCATAAATCCAGACAAGAAGTTCAAAAGTTACTGGGAGAAAAAAGACAGCTGGGGCAGAGAGACAGACACGCCCTTCCTCATACACATAGGACAACTGTACAAGTCTTGTTTTGTTAAGAAAACCTTTCTTCCCTTTATGTTAGTGCAGAAAATTTGTCAAGTGTGCACCTAATGAGGCCTGAAGTCATGCTACATACTCCCAGCTGCAGCCAACCTGAAATAATGCCTCCCCAGAGCCAACAGCACATCTCATGCAGCCAAGGCATTTATTGTGCAATCCGAACTATGCAGAGAAGTTGAGACATTCAGGAGCATCCCTGAAACCCGGGCATCGTCTTTCTGATGGCAGAGATTGCATGGTTGTGCTCACAGGAGTGTTCCAGTCTGCCTGGGGCCTCGCCCATCTCTGCCAGCAGACACGGGATTGTGTCTGGTACCTCTCTGTCGTCCTCAACTTTCCCATAGCTGAGAGCGACAGAAAGGGGAATTTGACCTCAGCGTGCTAGAGACCGCCTGGCTGTCTGCCTTTCCCTTTTTGTCTGCTCTTTCTGAGGATGCAGTCACACTACCAAATTACCTTGAGTCATCTGTCCTGGAAGTTTTTCCCATGGGTTGCCTGTAATAAAGTGTGAATGCTAGGAGCATTTTAATCTGTGCTGCAAGGGGAGGCACTGGTGTGATGTGAATCCACTGTGGACTCTACGTGCTTCTGAGACATCCATTTATGTGAGACAATGTCACATGCTTCCCCAAAATCTTTTCTGCAAGGGACTGGTTCCATAGCTTCAGTCCACACAGCTGATCAGCCAAAGCTTCCTTTAGAGCCTTAGCAGCAGATTATTCTGTTTTCCTTTTCCCCCAGATTGCAGAGAACACACCTATCTTCCTCTGCTTTTGATGGCTTTGGAAAACGTTACTTCTGTGTTCTGGGAAAGAGCTTCAGAGCAGTTCTATTTTCTGCCTCACGGGGAAGCAGAAACTGTGAAATTGTCAGCATCCTCTGGTTGTACGTTCCCTGGAGCTGTTATACTGTGCAGTCTGAAATAGGCATCCGGCCCCAGGGAATTGCTAATGATGCATTCAGTCTCAGCATGGCACATGCTCATTCCTGGGGAGTTACTGAGTTAGCATTTATAGTTCTACTCTTTTCTTCCGAGTAGATGAAACCCTCTGATTTTCCCTAAGCACTGAGGTCTTGGGTGTTGGATTCTCTCCTCATGACAGCTTATTTGGAATGTCACCAGAAAGCTTTCAGCTTGGATCTTTCCTCCAAAAATCATAGCCTACAGTAGCATCATGCCAGAGATTCTTCCACAACTTGGTGTCTGATCAGCAGGCAACAGGAAACTGCGGTCTTGCTAGACACAGTTATAGAATAATAAACAAAAATTTCTGCACTGAGGATGGGTGATTGGTATTAGGGGCACTTGAAGCCTTTTGCACCTGAGGGAATAAGCTCACAAATAGAAAGGAGAGTCAGCAGCCACTAAGGAAAGCACAAATGGGAAAGGAGAGTCAGCAGCTCCTAAGGAAAACTGTGGGGAGTGAGCCCGGCTGGATGTTTTGATGGTGGTCCCCACTGTAGAGAAACAGCAGTGGTAAAGGATGAAGTGAATTCACTCAAGGTTTACCTTGTTCTCTGGTTGCTTTGTCAATTTATGTTTCTCCAGCCACTTTTTGCAATGAGGGATTTTTTTGTGTTGGCAAGGGTTGAACTAACAGGAACACTTTTACTATATTTCACATTAACTTGCTGGTGAAGACAAGACCTCTCTTGCATGACCTACATGCCTGAACTCAGAATCCCTCTCCTGGGCCTGCCATCTTCAGATTTAAATCCTTTAAACAAGCTCAAGTTTTCATCTCCTCATCCATATTTCCAAAGCATGTTAGCCTCAAGGCACTAGGCCAACAACGGAATAGTGCTGAGCACAAAGATGTTTTTGTAACCACATCAACTCAGCCCAAGGCAGATCAACTGCAGCAAACCCTGCAGATTGCTTCATCTCCCGGTGTAGTTCCATTAGAACCTCCCATTTCTGCCAGTCCTCAGCTGATAGCAAAAATGCCTCTTTCAGCTTTGTAACTCCTATTTTCTCCACTTTGAGCAAAATGCTGTTGAGAGCTGCCAGAGACTCAGCTGTGACACAGATCTATCTGAATTCAGAGGTTTGGAAGTGTTCCTTCACGCTTGTCATCTCCTTCAATAAGCACTGCATTGTACCAAGTCTGTACATTCTTTACTGCTCTATTTGTTGCTATGGCCAGTGGTGCCAAGTTTCAGTGCGATTCTTTTGGGAGACTAGACAGAATTCTGGATTTTCCTTCCTTCTGCTTTGTTTATGCTCCTGGCCCCTGCAGTGTTCTCCCTTACCATCATCCAAAACTTCTTCCCAAACAGGAAAGCACTGCCCTCTCCAGTCCCTCCACTTGTACGCCCAGCAGCAGTCCCTCCTTGGCCTGAACCATTGCAGCAGAGAAGCAATGGATGGATTCCTCCTCTAGCCAGGTGTTTCTAAAATCTATGAGAAGCAGGAATGAAGAGATGGGACTGGCCTTGAGCAGAGAAGAGGGAGGGTTTTGGCAGGGGAGCTACAAAGGCATGGCGTTGTCAGTCCGTGTGAAACTTTGGAAAGGCACTCACAGAAGGGAGAGCAGCAGGATGCGCTGCCTCATTGCCATGGTGACAACCAAAGAGCTGGCTGGGCAGATTTAGAAATGTCTCCTGCTTGGGATGACTTTTGGTACATGTCATCTATTTTTGCAGAGATTAAAACAAGGTGGAAAAGAGGAAATGTTTGACACGGAGAGTAAAAACCTGTTTTCTTTCTTAGTTTACAGCAGAGAGTCAATCTTTTGTGGCTTAATGGAGATATTTGTTCTCTGAGAAATATATCCTGGTTTTGATGGTTTGGTGGGTTTTTTTCCCTTGTCCTCATACTTTTTGGGGTCTTTCATCAATCACTTTTGGCATTATGATTCTAGCTGCCATTTCAATGCTCTTGGACTTTTCCATGGTGTTCCCCATGTGACATTCTTTATGTGACATTTCTCTGCAAGGTCTCTCCTTGATGACCCCAAGGATCTCATACTCCCCTAAAGAGGCTGATCTGGTCTCACCATAGCACCTCAGTGGTTTTTGTCTCACATCTTTCCCATTTGATTACTGCAAACAGAAAGTTATTAGTCCCCAGAACCTGCACTTTGCAAAGTACAGAACAGGCAGAACTGCATGATTACCTGCAAACAGCTGTCATGGGAATCACCCTGGATCTGTCATTCCATAAGCACTGATTCTCTTCCATGTCCATCAGCAGTCAGCACATTTGTACTGCAGCAAATAAACAGGAGACAAGGAATTGGTACAAAATACTGGCATACACTCTTCACCTCACCAGCTGTGGGGAGACCAATAGCAAACTGGTTTGTATTTATTTAGGAAAAAGAGAAAGGATGCACATACTTATGAAAAATGGAGAGGCAGAGATTAGCACAAGAGTAGTAAGCCCTCTTTAGATTAGATATGTCTGCTGTTCCACCTGGTGTGTCTGACCTTCACAAGGAAGGGTCCCAGGTGTGTAACACACCTGGCAGTCTGTGGAGTCACAAGGAACACGTACAGGTGCTACTGTAGGAGTGGGAAGGAGATGCTGGCCAAATTCAGTGCTTTCCACCCACAAAAATATTTAGAAACATTAAATGCAGGAGAGTCAATACTGGTAACTAGATGTGTTCATTCTGGAATGCATCTCTCTGAAGTCACCCTTCCAGGGTTGACTACACATTTAATTCCATGTATTCCTGCTGAAACAACTTCAGAGACCTTCTCATTGTAGCAGTTCAATATTTTCATGCATTTTTAATGAGCAGCAGAGTATGCTGCAGAATAAATCTGAGGTTGGTTTGAGCTGGTGTCACGAGGAGAACGATGATGTTATATAATGTGGTTGGGAGCCAGGTGAAGTTGTTTCCAAGCCCAACAGAAAGAGAAAGCTGGTGTGTCAGAGAGGGTAAAGAACAGCTTCAGAAAACACAGTTCAGCTTAGTAGGGTGAGACAGTATTTATACAGGGTCAATACCTCTCATGGTTTGATGTTTAGCCAGACTACAAGGATCTCCTCCTTTTTAAACATACTGAGGAATTACCTCCTCAACTTAAACAAATAAAACCCCAACCATTGCACCATCCCAGCTGGCAAGATTCATTCTATTACCTAAAATGGTAGGGAAAGGCAAAATTAATTACTCCTCAAAAAAAAAAAAGATATGCAGGTTTCCCTTTCAGCAATGGAATCACAGCAATTAAATTGGCTGTTGCACCTCCTGCTTGGTCATGTCAAGTTCATCACTTGAATTTCTGAGCTGGGAGAGGAAGCCAGGAACTCACTGGTTTGCAGTAGGGCTTCACTATTTTTTTTTATCTTTTTTTTTTTTTCTTCCCAAGGATGATTTCAGCTCAGTAGCAAAAAGCAATGTGATTCTGAGTAAGGTTACCACTGCCCTCTGCTGAGAGGGATGGAGGCTTTTCTTTCTAACTCATCTGCCAGCAAAAGTGCCTTCATGGCTTGGAAATGAGTGGAACTGCTGCTGCTCCTGCCTTTTCTCCAAAGTTTGCTGATCTGAATCTCTCGCACCAAATATTTTGAAAATTCTATTCCTCACACAGAGTAAAAAGGAGCAAGGGCATTTATGCACAAAATCTTGACATGATGCTAGCAGAAACTGTGAAAGCTTGAGCCGGAGTTTTTAAAAAGCAAACTTTATGATTTATAAACACTTCAGGCATCCTCAACAATGTGATATCTGCTGGAGCTAGTTGTTGGCTTTCCTGCCAAAATTCAGTCATGCATTATCAGATCAGGCTTAAGTCCTTCACTGCTTCTTAAATTATTTCCTTTTTAACTGTAGCACTTGCCTGGCTGAGTTCTGGCCTCAGCCTTACATGCACACCATTATTTTTGGTTCTGTAAAAATGGAAGCTCATTCAATGCTACATTTATAACTGGCTTTACACTCTAAATCTGACATTGCCGTCCTTATCTTAATGTTTGTAGAAGGAAAACATTTAAGTGGAACAGGTAACAATATTTTTCACCACTTGAGGGAGCTCCTTCATTTATCCATCAGGATGTTCCCATTGCGCCTGCACATTGGGAAATTCTAAACCACATTTTTAAACAGTTAATTGTAGGATCTGCTGACATATGTGAAAGCCATTGAGGCTCTCAAGTGACCTAGTTTAAAGCTAAGATAGAAGTTCTAAAGGAATTAATCATCCTGCTCAATAAATGTGGGCATCAGAAAGAGCCACAGCTGCTCATCCTTAGGCTGACTGATGCCAAAATTCTTAAAATAGGAAATAGAGTTACACAGAATTAAAAGTAGGTAACATTAATCACACCTATTTTACAGCAGTGCCAAAAATGATAGGAGGGAGCAGGACCCAGGAGAGAAATAAAGAGAAGCTAAGAAGGAAACAGAATATCCTGAGTTAGAAGGGACCCTCAAGCATCATCAAGTCAAACTCCTGGCCCTGCACAGGAGATCCCCAAAAATCACACCTTGTGCCTGAGAGCATTGTCCAAAGAAAGAAAGAAGGAAAGAGAAAGGAGGGAAACAAGCAGTGCTGTAAAGTCTAGTTGCTGCTCAGTTCTGGGAAGATGAAAGCCAGTGGAGCTGAGGCAAGAAATTGGAGGATCGGGGCCAAGGTTCCCACATCAACAATGGGAACGACCACGCGGTGATTCAGGCAGGAGTGCTCAGGAACAGCTGTGGTTGGGCAATCATTGAGCAATGCAACTGGAGGATTAGTGTACAACACTCCAGAAAATCAGGATTACAAGCACCGTGGTGACAAGCGGGGCAAACGATGCCGCTGATGAAACAATGCAGCAATTTAGAGCAGGAAAGACAATAGCAGATGATGGGCGTGAGTGGCAGGAAGGAGAGGTGGCAGTGCCTTCTCCAGCTGTTTGTAAATAATGGGAAGGAAGGTATTGAGAGCAGCCACGTTGTTTCTCGGTGAGCTGCAGGTAAACAGCCTCTAAAGAGACGGGAAGGAAAGCTGTGAAAAAGCTCTGCCAGGGAAAAACCCAGGGACCAGGGAGGGAGTTCAGTACTCGTCACACTGCTCTGCTTTGACCTGAGAGATTTGTCAAGAGCTGCCAATAAAATCTGGTGGCACCTCTGTACAGCCTCTTTAGGGCAAAATAAGCAAAGCAAACTTGCTCTGAAAGTTAGCTACACTTTTCTTTCTATTAAAGGAACCTCATTTTCCTACCATCCAGAGTCAGGCTTTTACTGATTGGATGAAACAGTTTCAACAAGATGTTGTTGAACCTTAGGATATTTTTGTACATTGTGCACTGAGTATTTTGTTGGGTTTTGATTTTTATTTTGTTTACACTTGCTCACCCAGTCGATGCTGGCCCCACAACTTCATTGTAAATAGCTGGCACAGCATTTTTGCCACGAGGGCACCACAGATCAAATAAAGCCTGACCTGAAAGTATCTCTGAGCAGCATTGTGTTAAAGGCGACTTCTAAGAACAGGGACGAGTTCATGTGAAAATTCCTGCTGCTCTCACCCACTGCATTTCAGTGATGATAAGGCTTTTAGTTTTTTTCTTTTCCTTTTTACAAGTTTTCTTATGAAGCAGGATGAACAATGAGTGATGGGATAAGAGTGTGGACATCACAACATAAATCAGTTTTGGACTTTTCCAAAGATATTTAAAACAACTTCTGAAAGTTTCAGCAGCTACAGTTTAAATGTGTCTGGGGGGGGTGTTGGTCAAAATAAATTTTAGTAACAGGTCTGATCGGTGAAAAGTGACAGAAATGTTTTATTACCCCATTGTAACTTTGTACCTTGGTTTGGGGTGACCTTTCAAGGTGCAGCTGGGGACATATCATGCATAGCACAGCCCTGATGTCGTGAGGAGGAGAGGTATGCACTTGCCAGTGAGAGATTACTGGATAAGTTCTTCTGGCTTTGGGAAAACTCTCCCATTTGCAGTGTGAAATGCAGCTCACAGGAGGTTACTAGAGTTTGTTTGCTGCTGACGTGTTCTGTGACTCACCCACCCTCTCTCACGAGCCTGTGTGTGTCTGAGAGAGAGAAAGCAAGGTACAAACCCCAGCCTGTGTCCCATTTTCGGCCCTCTGGAGCAGCCTTTGTCCCAGTTTTTGTCACTGTGGAGCACAGCTGGGGCTAAAAGGAGAAATCTCCAGCCGGGCCCGTTCTCAGCTCCCCCAAACTGGTGAGCTGAGCTCCCACCCCCCACAGTAACATTTGTGAGTGAGACACAAAAAACCACTTCTTGGGGGATGACTCAAATTGGGGGACACTCCATTTTTACTTCCCTGTAAAAATACCTACCCTGACTACCATTTGGAAAATCTTCGGGGGTAGGACACACATTTGTGCTGAGCCTGTTGTTGAGCAACCCGTGTGTTCCCACTGAAGGACAAAGACAGATAACGCCACTGGGGCCTCCTGGCCTTGACTTCGGTGTTCTCCCAGTTCCTTGAAATAAGTTTTTCTTGTGCCTGGGGTGTGGGGAGTGGAGAGGGGGCCCTCAGGGTGAGGACAAACCTTGCTTATAGGGGGGACTGAGCCCACCTGGACCCTGGACTGGGTGGCCACAGCTGGGATCGACACCCTGGAACCAAGACTGACACTCCCTCAGCTGGATTGAGGTCAGAACCAGAATCGGTGATCTCTTTTTCTTTCTTTTTTCCTCTCTTTCTTTCTCTGTTTCTCTCTTTCTCTCTCTCACTCTCTTTTTAATTAATCTCTTTTTCTCTCTCTTCCCTTTTCCCCTACCCCTTTATCCAAAACTCCCTGCTTTATCCAGAACCCACTGTTCTTACAGTAGGTCAGGGACCAGCATACCGATTTCCATGCTAAGCATGTAGCTTACTGATAAAACTTTGATTGCTCGCGGCCCCTCTGACTTTGGAGCCTTACCAACCTTGGGTGTTCCCTCACCCTTAACGGAGGGTCACCACATTTTTGGCGCCTCTCTTCCCTCACTTCACATCCCGCCTCAGGAGCGCCGGGAGAAGGCGGCGATGCGCTGAGGGGGTTGGAGGGGGGGGAA
>VWYP01020104.1:59132-129697 GCA_013400435.1 Pycnonotus jocosus | reverse complement strand
GAGCGCCGCCGGCTCGGCCGCCCCTGAGGTGACGCTCCGCGGGCTGGCGGCCGCTCCGACCGCCGCGCCGGCCACGGGAACGTGTCCGCCCCGCCCCCGGGGGAAGCGGCTCCCGCGGCAGCTCGGGGTTGGGGCTCGGCGGGGGTGTGCGGGGAGGTAGCGGGGCAGGGGCTGGCTCGGAGCCTCGGCAGGGATATCCTCAGGCTTCGGATAAAAAAACCTTTTCCTGCCGAATGTTGTGCGCGTTGCGGATGAGCTGTGGAATGACCTTAACTTTGGTTTGTGGAGTGACCTTAACTTTGTTTTGGTGCCTGTCTGGTCCGCTCTGCAGGTACCGAGGGTCCGGGTCTGCGAGTTGGTGCTATGCCCGAGAGCCAAGAGTCGAAGGAAAACTTTAGAGAGCTGAAAGTATTTGGGATAAGGTTGTTATCTAGTGTGATTAGTGTTGGAGGCACGGGATTGGAATTAGGTGATCTTTAAGGTCCCTTCCAGCCTAAACCTTTCCATGATTCTTAGCTGTTCTTCACCGAGCCATTTGAAATGCAAAGATGAACTTCTTGTAAAATGCTGCTTTCCTCCCAAGACATCTTCTAATTAATTACCACTTTGTGGAAAGGGAAGATGAAGAAGCTCAAGGTCTCTGAGCCCTTTATGAGTAGCGTAGATCAGGTACCAGCGAAATCAGGGAGTTTCTGCTAGGAGATCTCTTGATGGGTTTGTAGCTCTACAAACTTCATCTGCAGTTGTGGATGTCCTCAGAGTGGGGTGAAAGGAGTGACTGTTTACTAATAACGAGGAGCGATTTCCTCTTGTGAGGCGGGTGGTGAACATCTTGGAGTTATCCTGACATCGTGTCATTAGTGTTTTGGTTCTAGCAGAGATCGGAGGGAAAGGTTGATGCCCCCTTTAGGCTCTGATGTGCTGATAATTGTTTAGGTACTGTAATGCTGCGCCTCTGTCCATATGGAAACTAGACTAGGAAAATATTTGTTTTCATATATTTCCCTTAGCAGGCTTCGTGTTTCTGTGTGAAAAAGGCTATGCTAGGATAACTTAGCCTATCTGAATTATTAACTCTTTAAGGTGTTTAATTTTTGTTTCATGCCACAGGTGACTTTTCCTCCCCCACCCCAAGACTGGTTGTGTTTAACTCTTTCTGTTAACCTTTTTTAAGCTACTGTAACCACTTCGAACCTGTGAGGAAGAAGTGCCTTCCCAACCTCTCCAAGGAGGTGAAAAGTGTCCTGAGACGAGAATTAAACTTTGGTCCTCTGTTTGACCTGGAAAACTCACCCAGTTATTGATTTGTTGTTTGGTGGTGGCTGGTGTTTCTCCCCTGTATGCTGTGTAGCCTGAAAGTGACTCTCCTGCTAAAGGGACAAACACAGGAAGCTGAGTTCTGAAAACCTCTGGTCATAGTTTTATTTCCCTTTTGCAGATGTGCCAGCCTCCTTATTCTGAGGAAATCCATCCTTAATTAGTTTTTTTCACCAGTTCCTGAGTTTTCCTGGCCTGTCTGTAACAGCTCGTCTGTGCTGGTGCACGTATGCTGTTCACTAGCAGCTAAACACATCTGCTGCAGAGTTTGTGCCAAGATGAAAAAATATATCAAGCTTGAAAATGTGGCTATATACATGCCTGTGAGGTTTTCTGGAAAAAATCTGCAATATGTTCCTGGTTGTAGCTAAGACATTCTTGAGTTGAGTTTTGTGGAGAGTGTTCTGGGATAGTGTTTGTGATCAAATTAGAGTCTCCTTGCCCACTTCTAATTAGCTGAGAATTTTGTTTTCATCCTGCATGTGGTGCTCCAGGTGCTCCCTGCTGGCAGCTCTGTCCCCAGCAGTGACCTTTGTCATTGGCACTGGTGTAGATCAAACCTGATTCTCTTCCTGTTTTTCCTTGGTTTGCAAGGCAAGCATTGTCTGGCCAAGCAGAACACACAGATCCATTGAGGAAGCTGCTGCTGCAGCAACAGCTGAGAACTTGACAAGGAAGGGGCTGGGCTCAGGTCAAATATTGCTGGTGATCCAACAAATTAAACCTGCCACATCTCACAGGAGATAAATCTCGATGTCCACCTGACTGTCAGAAAGAATTGCAAGGGGTTTTTGTAATTTTAAAGATTTTGCAAAAGCTTAAGTTATTTTAAGTAGTTATAAAGTCTGTAGGGAGATGAGGGTGGTGTGGGGAGATGTTTTGGTTGTGGTAGGGGAACTTACTTGGTTACTTTGTTCCTGTACTGCTTGTAGTAAGGGAAAGGAAGTGTGAATAACAGTAAATGACCAAGTGTGTGCTGAATTTCCTCTATCCTTGCTCTGAATTCATAATGAAGGGAAGAAAGTCTAACTTCAATATTTAAAAAAGGCTATTATATATAGTAAATATATTATTGAAGAGTAAATGAGATTTTTGTCATTAATTATTTCTCTCCTTTTCTGATCTAGCTAGGTAACCATGGCAGGTGATGACTGTGTAAGGAAACGCCAGTCTGGCTCCACTGCAACCTGCAAGTCCCCTGAGAATGGAGAAAGAGAGAGGAGACCTGAGAGCGAGAGGTCCTTTCAAAACTCAAGCAATGGTGAGACTCAGTGGCTCAGCACCTGTTGCATCTCTGGCATGTGATCTCCTTTAGCATGCCCTTTCTACTCAGGGCTCTGCCTCTTTGCTCCTTCATTTCTGTTTTTCTGTCTCTGGGAGGGCTGAGAGTGGAGCTCCCTGTGTCCCAGCTGCACCCCTCCAGTGGGTTTTTTGGGGTGCTGTCCTGCAGAGCTTTCTCTCAGGAGCTGTGCACTGCAGTGCTTGCAGGGATCTAAAACAGTGATTAATTGTCACGGGAGGAAGAGATTCATTAATGCTGTAAATGGTGCAAATGCCTCCTGGCAACACTTTTGAGTAATCCTGGTAAATGCTTTTTCTGGAACTTCGTCTCTCTCTTCCTTTACAACCTTTAAGTATGTGACATCTCAAGATGGAAGTAAATAGTCTTTAACACACCAAGCTGATGTGGTGTGTCCATCTGACAAACAGGTGGAGGTAGAATGCCACAGAGAATGATTCTCTGCTGCTCTGGGATTCTGTTTATGTCAGGACAGCTCCCTTTTATTCAGACTCAATCTTGGCTACCAGAAAACTGAACAATAAACAGTTGTGTCTGTGTTCATTTGTTCTGTGGTCACCTTAAAAGTTATGTTGGCTTTGTGGAAGGATCACTGCTGCCATGCCCTGTCCCTTGGGTTGCAGGGACAGTTGTGATTATGAGTGATTTTGCCTGTGGACTCTGTGACCCTCTGTAATTCCTGGTTTATGCTGTACCACACTCCAGCCCAGTGATAAGGAGGTTAGAGATGAAACTGCAGCTTGTTTTCTTTCTCTTTGTGAGATAGATTAGGCAGAAAGCTAAAGTAGTTCATCATAATGTGAGTACAAGATCCAAAACCCTGGTGCCAGTGACTCAAGGAGGTCATTCTCACTGATATGCTTCTGGATATCATCACTATTTCAAGAGTACTTCCTTCAACTGAAATGGAAGGAGCAAGTTTAAGTTTAGGACAAGTCAGATTTCTTATTGAAAATAAAATGCATTGGAGAGAAAGCCATCTCATAAACTGCTTGGAGAACTGGGATTTTAAGATGTTGGTGGCACAGTAATTTTAATTGGATCAAATGAGTCTGTATTAGAAAATTGCAGGGAGTTGGTGCCTACTGGAATCCAGTGATGCTGGGCTTGGGAGTAGAGTTTTACCACTTTAACCTTTGAGTGTGTGGAAATTCCTTAACTGTAATGAATGAAGGGTAACTAATAAATAGAGCAGTGATAATTAGGACTTGGTGGGTGGGTGTGGGTGTGTGTCTTTACAGGCCTGTTGATTTTACCACTTCTGAGATGTGGCAAAATCTCACTGCAGGTGAGATACTGTAGCAAACAAACATCTTGGAGTAGATCTCTTGGAAGAGTTCATGTACCTGGTGGGTTGGCTTGGAACAGTGTGGTTTTAATCCCGTGAAAACTTCAGTGAAGGACAGCAGGGAGGAATCCTGGTTAGTCAAGACTTGAGTGCATCTTACCTGCCAAGGCTACTGCCAATTGAGCAGAGATGTCACAAAGTTGTTACTTTGCTCATCTCAATGTTGGTGAAAACAGGAGTAACACAGGGAGGTAGAAGGCATGAATCTGATACCTTGAGGCATGGGAGAAAGATGCATCCCTCTGGTCAGGAATTCCTCTGTACAGGAGAGTTAAATCAGCAGCTCTGTGACCCAAAGGTTGAAGATTTATGAAGTGTTCATGAGTTTCAGGCAGTAGCCTCTTCAGGTAGTCCAGGGTGCCTAACTAGGTAGGACTTTCATGGCTGAGGTGGGAGAATTTCTCAGAAGAAGCAGGCATAGATGTTTTTTCTCTTTCTTTTGTCCTGGCCATTCTCTCCTGAATAGCTGTTTCTAAGGCATTAGTGTCGATGTGCACAAAGGCAGTGTGAGGCTAATCATCTGCTGTCTGGCAACAGCTTTTTTTGTATTGTAACAACTTAATGCTGGCTGTTGCAGAGAATTTTAGACAAAATGGATCTTCGTTGCATTCAAGGGATTCTAGTCAGGCCAAGAATGTGTGGAAGTAAATATTGTAGCATGTTTGTGGTAGTTATTGCCATTAACCATTAATGTGATTGACCCTCTCTGATTATAGCAAACACAATCTGTTTTCTACAGTAAGAGTTGACCAGAAGTGTGTGAACTTTCTACAGGAACTTTTGGCCCCTTAATCCTTTCTTTATTAAAACTCAAATCCATTGGCTGATCTGAAACTGCTTAGAGGAACAATTTTAATGCAGCTATTGGCTTTAGAGCTACAGTAGGTCTGACTCTTCCATTTGTAGAGTTGAGGTTATTTTTTTTTTTTCTTGACTCTTCAATGCTTCTGAAGACTGTCTCATTGTTTGGGTTCTAAGATCAAAGGGTTTTTACTCAGGTATGCCCAATGTAACTTGGAGATTGCCAGAAGATTTCTTCTATGCCTTGATTTGTTTCTATCTTGTAATTATTCAGCCTAAAACTTCACTTTGACAGAGTGGCTGAACTTCAGTCTTATACATCATTTCTCTTCCTTGAATTAGCTCCAGTGGTGTAATTAAACAACTAATTTGGGCCTGGCTTAGAGTCAGGAGATGATCTAGGTGGCAATAATCCCCTGTCAAAAGCCAGGCCTCCTTAATAAGATTAGTCTTATATGTTTTCAGCAGGAGATACATAGAGAAATATAAAACTGTTCTGCCTAATGGGATATTGGTATCTGACTGTAGCAGTCACCTGGAATGAGCATAACAAACTGCATGGACAGATCTTAAAAGGCTGGAGAGGATGTGGATCAAAAGTGTGCTCATGAATGCCTCTAAAATGCTCAGATAATCTGTTCAGAGCAGTAAAATGATGGGTTTGGAGTCTGCTCTTGTTTGCCCAGAAATTAGGGAAGGACTGTAAGTGTCTCTGGAGGCTGATGTGCAAACAAGCTGTGTGGTGTGAGTAAGCCTGGTTGGTAATGCTGATCTTAGAAAGGAGCTGTTATCTTCCAGTGGAGGGGTTACTCTCGATCATCCCTGGTGATGCACAAGAGTTCATGGTGATACACAAATTCTGTGTGCCTACAGAGAGATGGAGGAGGAGAGAGCTCTCCAACAGGGAGCAATTTGGAAGGATTTAGCCTTTGCTGTATGACTCACAGCAATGAGTGTTCAGTGTTTCAACAGGCTTCTTGTGGATTAAGCTGCTTGAATTGAGTATTTGGGATGTGTTTCTGAGAGAGAGATCAAAAAGCTGTTTTGTCTAGGTGAATTCTGGTAATTCTAGGGGCTGTCATGTTTTGGAGCCTGTGGGTTGGATGAAGGCTCAGCAGTTCCTTGTGAAGAGCCTGTGGACGTGGTAGCATAATGTTAGAGAATGCTGGTGTTCCTTCCTGCTAGTGAAGAGGCTGATTGGGTTCCATGTCCCTGCAGAACTGACTTTTTAAAGCTCAATACTTGCCCAGCTGCAGTGCAGTGACCTGTGGCCTGTGAATTCTTTAAACAGATCAGCTGAGTCTAGTCATAACTTGGCCTCTACTTGCTGAGTGGCCAAATAAATAATCATAAGTAAGAATAAGTGTTCATTAGCATGAAAGGATTAATGTGTGTTTTACTGTAGCAGTATGGAACTCCTCCCCTCTTTATAGTAGCCCTTCACTAGATTGGCTTTGATATTGCTTTGCTTCTGATAACATCTTCAGTGGTTTTGGAGAGGGAGCCTTTAAATCCAGGTGAGTGACAGTAATGCAGTTCTTCTGCCTGTGTTGCTTTAACCTCTTGAATGGGAAGTTGTCTTACCAAGAAATAACAAAGCTGGGGTTTTTTTTGGATCCCAAGCTGCAGCCCCAGCATCATGTGAATGATTCTCTGCTCTACACATTTCAAATGTCACTTTTCTGTAACATGTGCAAGAGTGGGTTGAAAAAGGGACAACAAGATCCTTTAGAAGATGTACTTTGTCAATCTTGTGAAATTTTAGTTGCTCAACTTCTCAACAATTAAGAAGCTTTCTCAATCTTCAGGTGATTTTTTTTTTATTGGCTTGGTTTTCAGAGGGAAACAAAGCTTACAATTAAATTGTTCATTAATTTTTTTCTTCTGACTTTTGAGCCTGCTTGGAATTTGGTCCGTACAGAGGAGTCACATCCTAAAAGGATCAAACCCAAGACCAGTGGTCCTCTAAAGATCTTGTTAATGTCCTTGCTGATGGGAAGGTAACACAATGCCATGAAATAAAAACTTCTCCCTGTGAACAAAGCTCTTCCAAAGCAAGCTCTGCTTAAGCCTCCCCTGAAACTGGCCACTATTTCATACTAGTCTTCAAGACAACTTTCTTGTGACTTTGAATATATTTTCTGTCTTCTTAAGACATATCTCAACTTCTTTTAAATGCAAAGATGTGCCTCCTTGTGTAGTGCAGCCTTGAGTCCATTTTTCTAATATTGCTGTTGCAATCCCAAAGTGATACAGAGGGATGCAGGGTCAAAGGAAAGTGAAGATTTGGACTTCTCAGCAGTGCACATTTCCTTTTAGACTCAAAATCATATGATGAATCTCTTCTCCAGTGGCCTGACAGAACATAAGTGGAATCTTGTGCAAGGGAAGATGAGTGATTAAAGATGATGTGCTTTTTCTCTGGTATCTGCCTTGTGACAGAGCTGGGTTTATGGGGTGATGCAATACAGCAGAATGGGTTGGTTTGGGGCGAGTTTTCTTCTACAGAAGATTTTGTGTTGAGAAAGACAAGCTCACAGGTAAGTTTACTTTGTCTTATGAGTTGCTTAGACGGAAGCCATGGAGATCTTGATTTTAAAACCTGTTAAAAGATGGTGTGTTTCTAATCTTTTCTGTGCATGTACACTTGAATGAGGGCAACTAAAGTGACAGGAGGACACTTTAAATTCCAATTTAGCAATTACAGCATCAGCAGGTCAGAGACTGTCCTCATTTCTTGTACAATTATTCAAGTTGAACATTTGGTGTATGTAAAGCTATACCAAACTTTAAGGCCTTGTAGTCTAAAAGGGTGCATTATTTCCAAAGTGAGACATGCCTGGGTAGTTTTTAATGACTGAGCTTCAAAGGCAAGATCTGACAGGAAATATATGGTCCAAGAACTGGTTATTTTATTTTTAGCTTATCTTAAAAAGGAGATAATGCAATTCCTTAATTCCCATGTGTCCTGTCCTCTGTGGCTGTTGTTGAATGGCTTCAAGAAAACTTGATATCATCTTGAAGATTGGCAGCTGGGTAAGGGACACAAATTCTTAGTTTTTTGAAGGGGAAGGTTAGTTGTTCTTGGAGCTCAGCAGCTCTGCTCTGCTTTCTAGCAGGTCAGCACAAGGTGGTTCTTCTCATAGTAATAATAGAAGGAGTGGGCCAGGAATGCAGTTGTGGAGTGGCACAGTGAGGGAGTAGAGCCACTGAGAACATCTGAAGGGGGGATACAGTTCTGCTGCTTGTGGAACAAATTAATTTATTTTATTTAATGTGTTGGGGGAGAATCTATATGTGACCAGCAAAGTGCATGAGCTGAGTGGGCCAAGAGTATCTTACATTTTTCTCAAATTGTTTTCCAAACCGCTGTTGTTCTGCAAATGTAACAGCACAGTGAGCTTAAATGCTGAGGTATTTAAGGATTTTTTTTTTGTCTTGGAGGTGAGATGCTTAGCAACCAGGAGTTCTATTTTTGTAGAAATGGATCTTGGATGCAGCCAAAATCAATGATGTTAAGCAATTTCCTTGTTTGTTGTTACATTAGAAGCCTGCTAAGTAATAGGAAGTTGTTGCTGATCTATCCTTAAGTCTACAGTTTCTATAGAAGATAGAAAAAACCCCAAAATTCCTGCAGATAGACAAAAACCAAAACTCCTGCTTGATCAGTGGGAAGGGGAATTAGTGCTAACAACTGAGCATAGCTGCACTGAAGACAAAGTTTCTCTTGATGTCACAGAGATGACATCTCAGATGTGAGGTTTTTAATGCAAATGAAAGGTGGCATTTGAGGCTTTACCTGTCACACTGACATCTAGCACTTCTCCTGGAGGATAAAAGGAGTGGGAATAGCCAGGTTTGAACACAGGATAACTGTCCAGCTTGCCATTCAGCCCATCTTACAGCTAATTATGGTATTTTACTGATAGCTGTGACTGACTCCCTTGTTTGTTGGCAATGTAGAGGCCTCCAGACAAGCTAACTTTGTCTGGTTAAGATAAAACCCTGATAAAAAATCAGCACACTTGGAAATGGCCTTCTAAGGGTCGTTCTGATTGCTGCTTCAAGGCTGAATATGTTCAGGGACCTTGGAAAGATTTGCAGAGTTGCTGATGAAAAATAAAATCCAGCATGCTGTCAGCTGTTGACTGCCTTAAAGTGCTGTGATCCTAAAATGTGTGGTCATAGTTTATGAAATTCTTGCAGCTTTGATTTGAGTTTAGTGGGACCCTATTAGAAGTCAGAAACGCTGTGGAAAAATTGGTGTCTGAACTACTGTATGCTGTGCTTTTTGTGTTTTCAAACATGCAACTAAAAATATTCAATATCTGCTTTCCTTCCTTAGGCTGGGTTGATGTCGACCACGTGATAACGAGGAAAATGCAGCTGATAGCAGAAGCTGAGGTAAACACAATCTTTGCTTGTGATGGGGAGCAGGCCAATTGACCCTGGAAGGGTTTTGGAGAGTCATTAGCCCTGGAACACAAACAGCCCCATTCGAAGTCCTAGTTTGAGTGCAGTGACTTTTCCACAGCCCTCTTTCTCTCTCCCACTTTTCACAGGAGGGGTAATGTTACCTAATGAGGTTCTGTCTCACTTGACCCCAATAGATTGAAGTCCAAAGATAAGAATGAACTTCGAGACCTGTAAATAAAGTGGAAATGTCCTTACCACTAGCTTTTGGCAGTGTGATAAGCCAGCCTGCTTGCATATTGAACCTTTAAAATGCTGTGTCCTGCTTTCCACTGGATAAAGGGCACCATGGAGCCTGTATCCCACAGCTTCTGCTGCCCTGGCTGTGGAGATGACTTTCCTGAGCTTTGGTCTCATTCTTTTTGTCAGTGAACAATATCCTCAAAGAAAATAGCACGGGATGTTTCTGGCACCATCTGCATCCGTGTGGGCTGCCTTTGTCTTAGATTATATTAAGGTGATTTGTGCCCAAATTAAATGAAATTGCCTAATGATGGACTGCACCCTCCTTGGTAACCATTGTTTTGTGGCACCCATGTCCTTCAGGGCAAATTGCCCTGCACTCTTGCATAATTTTATTGCAGAAAATTCCATAGTAAATTTGAAGTAACCTAATTGTGCCAGCTTGACGTGAATAGTAGGGAGTGGATACTTTGAAGACAGAGGGAAAATACCTTGCACCTTTGAGATATTTTCCTGTTTCACTTTTTGTTTTCTCCCTACCTCTATAGGTGGTGTGTCATTTATAACAGATATAACTGAAGTGTATTTAAATAGCCTTCTGCAAAGGGTGTGCTGCTGCTTTTTTTGCTGAAACTCATAAAATTCAGCCCTTCAGAGGGGAATCAGCTCAGAACGTTATTTTGGATTTTGTCTTATCCTGTCTGAGAACAGGAGATCAAGCCTGGTAACTTCTCTGCAGACAAAACAGTCGTTGTTAATCACCGTGTTGGCAGTGGGTGTTTGCAGAAGGCTTTCACTGTAAAGCACAAGTAGCTTTGGAAGTTCCAGGGAGCACTACCTGGTAGCAGGGGACAACTTGACCTTGGATTTTATTCTTCAAGAGTGTCTCTTGTTTCTTTTTTTTTTTTTTTTCTGGTCACCAGCTTTGAGGCACAGTTCATACAAAAAGTGATTTCTTCCCCACAAAGAGACTCTTAGAAAATCAGTGGTGTTTTAATTGCTGAAGTTTCTCCTAAAACACAGGAGTTCTGATTTTAAGCTTTGAGTTATGCAGCTTGCAGATTTGTTTCAGGTGCCTCAAGGCTGAGAGAGGAAAAAACCCCACCCTACTGCAAAATACCTGAGAATTCCTGGAGTGCTGGGTCCTCTTGTTGTGGGAGCCACTGAACAGAACCTTGGATTGCAGTTTACCTTTTCTGTGATAGGTGTCTAAATTCTGGGTAGATGCTTGACTTGTGAAAAGCCTGGTCAAGGTGTAAATGGGATTTGTAGGAGTTGGGTGTTACTCATACACAGGAGGTCTTCAAGCATCTGTGCTCTCAAAGTCCAGTCCTTTATTCATTCCACACGGAGCTGAGAATGGTGTGTTCTTTTGCCTGTGCTGAAGGTGATGGCTCCCAGCAGTGTTCAGGAGCTCAGGGTTTGGCTCCCAGCAGTGTTCAGGAGCTCAGGGTTTGGCTCTCAGCTGTGCTTCATCACTAGGCTCATCACATTTAGTGTTAGAGGACTAAACATTAAGGAACTAAATTCTCAGAACTCTGATAAGTCTTCTAAAAGGCCAGAGCAGTTCTGTGTTGTATCTAACAGTGAAGATAAATTTTATTCAAAGTCCTCTGGCCTGAGGTGTATGAACAGGCCAGGATAAGCCCCAGCCTTATCCAAGCAGGCTCCAGCTGTTGGCACATGGTACAGAAATGTTTCCTTGGTGCCTTGCTCTGTCCTGCTCCAGGATAAAAAGGAATAGAAATAATTTATGAAAATGTGTCCAACAAGTTAAACAGTTTACTGCTGTGGTTTTACTCTGGCAGCAACTGAAGCCAGCTTTCATGAAGGAGGTGGACAGTCACTTCACAGAGTTTGTGAACAGTTTGGTGGCAAAATCGGCACTCCTGGATTCCTCATCTCCAGCCTCCCTTTTCCCAGCTTCCTGTGCAGAGAAGGAACTGCACAAAGCCAAGTAAGTCCCTTTAAGCTGTTGCTATAACAAGGTTATGTTTCCTTCCTAAAAAAGGGAAGCTTTATTTCCTTTTTTTTTTTTTTTCCCCTCAAATGTTCTTTTTTTCTTTACAGGAATTCGAGGGCACCTCCAGAACATGGGAAAATCTTTACTGCCAGGAGGTCCCTCTTGGAGTGAGTAACTTAACTTCATCAAAGTAATTTCATCAAATTCACTAAAAATACCCTTGATAGCAAACTAATGAGCCTTTGCTTTGAGGTACTTTCCCTGCCACCACCCACAGTCTTATGTTCAAATCCATGGGGATTAATCTGTTCAAGCTTCTCTCTTTCTAAAATATCTCTACTACATCTTGCAAATTTAAACCTTAATTACAGCCCTCTCAGTACCATTGGGATCATGGCTAATTATCCTTTGTCTGAGGATGAGCTGAGGAAGTGTCTGTGGCACCCCAGTTGTACTTTATGTCTGATCTCTCCCTTAGTGAGCTGTTTGAAGTGAGTCACATCAGGACAATCTACCACATGTTCATCGCTCTTCTCATCGTCTTCATCCTCAGCACACTTCTAGTAGACTTCATTGATGAAGGAAGGTAAGAATGCCTTGGAAAGACAGGGAGAAGTGCTGGGAATAACTCTTCCAGAGTGCCAGATAGATGCATGTGAAACTGCAGGATGGTGCAGAAAGAAAGGGGAATCCTTCTTGGGGTGTTGCTGGAAGTGTGGGTTTCAACTTGGCATACTTAGAATACTGTTGAGAGGGTATGATCATTTCAAACTGGAATGCTGGATATTAGGAAAACACTGCTAACTGATGTGTTACCTGGGATTGTGGCCACACAGTTCAGCCTAAGGTGCTTAGTTCATCATGAGGCTGGCAAAAGGGAATCTGGAATACTTTAGTTGACTGTCTTTAAGGGGTCAGCAGCTTTCAGCTGCTTGTGTTGCTTGAAGAAGGACTCTGCTTAGAAAAACTTTAAATACTTCAGCAGTCCTTCCTCTATTTAAAAATGACAGTTCTGGAACACTGTACTTGTACTTAAATAAAAATAGAACTTTGTTTTTCCTGAGGAAAAATCTCGAGGATGTTGGCAGAGCCTCTGCTAAGATAGTGCTTTGCAGGTAGCCAGTTGTGAACAAGATTGTGAAAGACTGCTTTCCTCACACTTGCTTGTTGCTTAAATAGTATTTTGGCAAGCTGTATCTCATGTACACAAGTAGGATTACATGTTTATCTTGCTGATTATCTGCTCTTCAGTGTACAAAACCAGAGTTGTATCTTGATTATAATGATTGTCCCTTTAGTCTGGGTACAAGAACAGGCTCATGTGCTATTGAAGGTTGTTTAGCTGATCCTAACTTACTAATGTATGAACATTGGGGTAGAATGGGTATTTACCTTAAAATCAACTAGGGCTTGATGCCCTGATTACTTTAAAAATAATATCTGTGGTTTTAGCTAGATCTGATAATTTGGATCCAGTTTGCAATTGAGTTTCCACCTGAGAAGGAATAACTTTTGCTGGTGTATTCTGTACTGTCATCTTCTCTGGTCTTAGTTTAGAAGAGCAGCTTATTGTAGGAATTAGCTCTGATGAATGTGAGAGGCAGTAAAGTTGATCAGCTTTTTGTTTATGACCTTGTGTTTTAAGCTTGATTAATGGACTAAAGCACCAGGTGCACACCAGTTGGTCATATTTGGCCTGACCTTCTAATGACCCTGAGCCTTTTGGGTGACTTCTAAACTGAATCCATGTGGAACGCCCACAAAAAAGGATTAAACCACATTTGAGTGCTGGATATTAAAATACCCCATGCCTATAGAGGCAGGGAAAAGCCTCTTTAGGCTTAAACCCCTGGGAAGAGCTGAGTCTCAGTGCAGCAGTGATGATGTCCTGGGAGTGTCCCCCAAAATCTCTCCCAGACCCTGGTTCAGCAGTGGATTGTTCAGTCACGTGCCTGTTCTCAGGAGGGATGAGCTTCAGCCTGCTCTTAAAGTACTGCTGATCTTAGAGATGTGCTTAAGCCCTGTGGGATTTGAAGGTAAGCTGTGCCTGACAGCACTGATGGCATCAATCCTTCCCTTATTTTCTGGGATACTTGAGGGTGGCCACTTGAAGCTGCCACAGGCAGCCCTGAGCTGAAATTGCCGCAGTCACTTCTATCCAGACTGTCAAACTTCTATAATCTGGAGGCTTTATGTTTTGTAGGCACTTAGTGGAATAGAAGAATTTCTAATCAAAGAATGGATGCTCAAAAATTCTCTTTCCTTGTGCCTTCTAGGCTGGTCCTTGGATTTGATCTCCTGGTCTTCGTTTTTGGAAAGTTCCCAGTTGTCTTCTGCACTTGGCTGTGCATGTTCAGTGCCACAGTAGTTGTTCCATACAACCTTTTTGTCTGGTGGGCCCAAGGCTATTCCAGTTCCTCCCATCGTGCAATCCACTCTTTCTTCTATGGGATGCTGTTCACACTCTTCCAAATAGCTGGGCTTGGCTTTGGACCAACCTATGTTGCTGTATCCTATGCCCTGCCTCCAGCTTCCCGCTTCATTGTAATACTGGAACAGGTAAGTCCCTACCCTGTATCCTAGGATACACTGAATTTTATTTTCAAAGTGGAGAGGGTGACTTAGAAAGTGACTCCTTTCCTAAAGCAGTCAAATGTTGCTTTTATTAATTAAATTAAGCCAAGGTCATAGATGCACTATCTGAAGTTTGAGGACAGTTGCATGCAGCAAACCTAATAAGAAAGAGCAGAGAATAAACTTCATTTTGACCTGGAAACCACTTGTGGGTTTTTACCCAGTATTTAAGATTTTACTGTGGGTTTTACTGAAATTCCATTTATTTCTGGTTGTCTTGTGAATGCTAAGTGTTTAAAACCAGTTTTAAGAACATGTTGTGCCATAGTGCACAAGGAAGCTGTAATGTTCCTCTTTAAAATTAAAAACAAAACCCACAAAAAGCAAGTACAATGTCAAGAAGTGGTTCCTGTTGGCATTTCTTGAGAAAGCAAATATCTTTGCTCTGTAATCAGAACTCGTTTGGAAGTAGAATTTCTTTTGTGGTAGGGAGCAGGGGAAGAGTGCGAGAGTGGAAGTCTGGTCAGACCATCTGGTTAAAACAAGGATGGCCAGGGATGAGTTTAAGAATTAACTTTGGGCTGGCCCTACTTTTGTTTCTTCAGTATTAAAACAAAATGAAAAGAAATCCTCTTGACAGCTGTAGACTATTTATGGAGGCACCACCTTATACCCAGGCAGTGATAATTTCTGTACAACACATGTAACTTCAAGGAGTCATCTACACTTTGAAACATCCTGGCCTGCTGAAATGGAGAGGGGTTTCCCTTCAATTTTTAATTAATGTTAGCTGATTAGTGACTTGCTGGTGTTATTCAGAGTCCTTGTGTGTGTGTGTGGTCCTGCAAGCGTAGATGAGATGTGTTTTGTCTCTCCTGAGCCATGGTTGCTGCTGCATGTTTCCCCTTGCAGAGTTTGGAATTCATGTCAGTTAAACAGGCTTGTGGGCAGAGGAATCAGCCCTTTCCTTGTAAAAAGGCTAAATAGGAAAGAAACCAAGATGCTGAAGGTGTTGCTGTAAAATGCTTGTTCCAGTCGTCACTGGAAAGTTGTGAAAATGAGAGCACTAAGCTGGTCTTCTCTTGGCCTTCCAGGTTCGTCTTGTTATGAAGGCTCATTCCTTCATCCGGGAGAATGTACCCAGAGTCCTGTCCTCAGTGAAGGACAAGTCTGGTGAGTAACTGGCCCTGCTTCATTTCACACAGCCAGCTCGAGCTTTCCTTCCATTGCTTTGAGCTGCCCTCATGATGGGGAGAGCTGGGATTTGGATAGGTGACTTTGGATGGGGAGGTCGAAGGTTTTTGCATCATAATTTCAGCCTGAACCTTTTCACATATATTCAGTTGTATTAGACAACAGTGGATCTCTCTGGATCTTAAGTCTTTGTTCTCCAAGATTCCCTGTTTCTGCTTTTAGAAGTAAAAGGCGTCTGGCATGCTAGAGCTGACTGGACTGAACCTAGGGGTTGATAGGAAAGGAAATGAGATACCAAGGTGTTAGCAGATAGTTGGTTACACTCATTTGTTAACTGTCCTTCATGCACACCATCTGAAAGGTCAAGTTTGTTTTGTTCTCTGCAAATCCCATCCCTTTATTTCCTGACTGAGGTTTCTGAGGTGAGAAGGGTTCTGTTTTGTGAAGGGGTACTGGAGAAACTGAACTGTCAGTGAAAAGATCGCAGAGTGTTCTTTTGTTTTTTATTTTCCCCTCTTCCCAGGCACAGTACACATTCCCAGAATTTCTCAGTACCTGTACTTCCTCTTTGCTCCCACCCTCATCTACAGAGACAACTACCCCAGGTAATGTGAGCAACAACAGAACACTAAAATAGTCTGAAAACTGAAGCCAACATTAAGCACCCCAGTGTGTGATCAGTTTGAGTCAGAGCTTTCATAAAAGATGTGGTTAAGCTGGCAAGGGCAAGACTTGCTCATGGAGTTCTGCTTTTAGTTCTTTGGGAAACTCACTTGAAGTTAAACTAATTAATAACTTGCTACAGATGATGTGGTGATAGACACTTCCTGTGTGTTTTATGTGGTGCTAATAAGCAGCTCTGTCTCCGAGTTTGAGGCTGAAGCCTTTAAAAGTGGGAGCTCCCAAATTCCTCTGAGCATTGCTGGGTTGCACTTTGGCAGTGTGAAGTCAGCACTCCTTCACACAGCTTTGGGCAGATCCCCACCTCCTGCTGGTCAGTGCTGCTCTCCAGATACCTTCCCATTTATGGAACTGCTGGAGTTCTGCTGCAGTTGAAAGTGAGGAACCAGCAATTTGGGCAGGCATCCTTTGGACGTCAGGAGATTAAGAATTCTGGAATTCAAAAGCCTTTTTATTTCAGAGAATACGTCAGTAAAATTGTACAATCCTTCAAGTAATTGAAGGGAGGGGTTTGCTGCTTTGAAGTCCTATTTAGCTGTGATATCCTGTTCTTTTTCCCAGGAATCCCACAATAAGATGGGGCTATGTAGCTACCAAATTTGCACAGGTGAGTGGTGCAGCTTTCTGCAGAACACACTCTTGGAGATCATCTAAGATATGTTGCTCAACAGCTCTCTTTGGTGTTAAATCATTCTGCTCGGCATGGGCCTACCAATAAAAATAAGCTTTAGTATTAGATTTAACTACATTAAGTATTTTTCAATTATTTCTACCCTTATCTTGGATGTAGATCAAGGGTACTTTCCCTTCTTTGGCAATGGCATGGATTTTTGGTGTCAAAATGTGTGAGTTGATAGGACTGGGAAAAACTGACAGCTGCTGTAGTAGAAAATAGAAGTTGATTTTGCTGCTGGCTGTCAGCATGCTCCAGGGATTGCTGTGGCTTTCTTTCTGCCTGGATCCTTAGGGAGGTTTATTGGCAGCAATGTAAAATAAATTATTTTGGCTTGTGCTGGCAGCTGCTGTTCTCTCCTAGAGCTGGCAAGTGGCGATGTGTCAATTGTGTGCTCCTGTTATGAAGTCAAGTTTTGGGGTGTTTTTGTTCCAGGTGCTTGGTTCACTTTTCTATGCCTACTACATCTTTGTGAGACTCTGCATCCCTCAGTTTCGCAACAGTAGCCAGGAAACCTTCAACCTTCGAGGGCTGGTGCTTTGTATC
The DNA here is from genome assembly GCA_013400435.1 of Pycnonotus jocosus. Lineage (NCBI taxonomy): Eukaryota > Metazoa > Chordata > Aves > Passeriformes > Pycnonotidae > Pycnonotus > Pycnonotus jocosus. The sequence continues at coordinate 112,644 of VWYP01020104.1, read as the reverse complement.
TTCAACTCCATCCTTCCAGGTAAGGCCCAGATCCATGAGGGACTCTTATCTTTGTGGAAAAGGTGGAAGGGAGAAGTGCTAAATTTGAGATGTGTTCATGACAGGCAGAGATCAACAAAGGAGACCTTGTGGGCAGACTGCAGCATTAAGGGGTTAAACTTCAAAATCAATAATACAGAATAAAAGCTGGGTTTGAATTTAACTGCTGTGTTTGAATTTAACTGCCTTCAAATCAAGTTGCAGGCTCTGGGGCAGCCTTGTTGTTGCCCTCTGGGATGAGCAGGGTGTAGTGTGGTGAGAAACTGAAATACTGTTGTGCTACCTGTACAAAACAGTAAAGCTCATCTGTGCCAGTGCCTGTAAGAACAGTTTTTGACTGTGTTTGGTGCTCTTGCTTGTGGCTGAGAGAAAACACCACAGAACTGGTGTGGATGTCCCTTGTTTCCAGGTGTGCTGATTCTCTTCCTGGTGTTCTTTGCCTTCCTTCACTGTTGGCTCAACGCGTTTGCCGAGATGCTGCGCTTTGCGGACAGGATGTTCTACAAGGTGAGGAGCAGGAGCTGTAGTTGATAAAGCTTCTGAAAGTCATTGTCATAATGAGAAAAAAGAGGAGGAAACTGAAGATTGCTTTATCAAATAAAGCAACCATGGGATTTTGCTTGGTTTATGCTGTTAAGGCTGATGTTTGTTGCTATGCTGCAGAACAGATTTGATTTCTGCTTGGCAGTCTGAGTTGCTTTAAGGTGAAACACCCTGTGCACAAACAGAAGCAGCCACCAGACCTACCCAATAGCTCCATTAGCCCTCTTTTTGTTCTTTTATCACATCAGCCACTGCAGTTTAGGATAAGACCTTGGTACTCCAAGTAGAATGTTGACAGTGCAATGGAAAGCTTGGTCAAATTGTTACGTTAGCTTGGTATTATTTTGTTCAATATTTTTCAATTTGATCTCCTAGAAAAGCTCTCTAGAATGTTTGATAGTCAATAAGATTTATAGTCTTTCAACTGTGCTTTCAGGACTGGTGGAATTCCACATCCTATGCAAACTACTACAGAACCTGGAACGTGGTAGTACATGACTGGCTCTATTACTATGCCTACAGGGACTTCCTTTGGGTGAGTAACAAGATGATGTATTCTTTTGTTAATTAAACATTCAACTGCTGGGCAAAATGGTACATTTGTCAAGATGCAACATCTCTGTCTGTTTAGAAGCACAGAAATGTTTCATGTCAGCTGTTGTGGGGAGCCACTGTGCTTTTAGAGAGATCCATTGCTCATTTCCAAGTCCTTAATGTGTGGAAAACGTGGGGCTGAGATGTAGGGATGCAGAGACTGCCTCAGCAGTCAGAACTGATGCTGCACTCTTTCCAGGAGCTGTGGTAGATATTTAATGAGTGGGCTCAGCACAAGTACTAATGCAGGAAACCCAAAATATGCCTGAAGAGAAACACCTAAACCCCAACGTGCTCTGTAAGGCACTTAGCATTTCACATGTGCCTCTTGGCTGGAGGAGAACCTTCTTAGCTCAGGGAAGAAAATCCAGTGTGTTGCAACAACCAAACAAAAACCACAGCAGAATAGCTCCTAATGCTTGGTATTCTTCTCTCTCCCAGTTTTTTGGTAAGAAGTTCAGAGCAGCAGCCATGCTATCTGTGTTCACCGTGTCAGCTGCTGTGCACGAGTATGTCCTGAGCATCTGCTTTGGCTTCTTCTATCCAGTTCTCTTCTGCCTGTTTTCCTGCTTTGGAGGTAAGTTCCAAGGAAGAGAGTGTGGGAGTGGCTGTGGGGTGTGTGGCCTTTTCTAGAGAAGCATACTTGGTGCTTTTGATAATGATGCCAGCTGTTCCTTCAGCACTAACACACAGTATTGTTGCCCAAAGGTTGCAATTGTGACCCCAAGCTTTGTGAATGGATTTTTTCAGTAGATACACAAAGGATTTGGAAGTTTGGGGCTTAGATGATGAAGGTCTTGGTGGTGAGGAAGATATACTGCTGTTCCTGTAACACTGCACAGAGTTTACCAGCACTGCTTCCTCTTTGCCAGGCTGTAGTTGAATCAGCAGTTTGTCAGTCTTCCTCTATAAAGTATGGAGGCAACAGTATAAGGCCCATTTAGTAGTCAGAGCTCTTGCAGTTTTTCTGTGTTTTGAGTTAGAGGGCTCCAATAAACTCTAGGCCACCCCAGCCATGCCTTGGTGACCAGTGTAGCACAAATAATGTTGGTCCCCAGAGGCACAGAGCCAGGCCAGCTTGTTGGCAAACTTACTGGTGAGGAATGTCAGAATCAGCTCTTGAGTATTTGCCCTGTTTTTCCAGGCTTAATCAGATAATCAGATTTTCATGTAGTAGCCATGTTGCTCCAGAGATGAAGCAAAAGATCCAGTAAAATCACTTGATCTTTGCTTCTTGAATCTGAAGTTTATTTCTGAATAACGCTTCTCATTTCTCCTTTTTTCAGTGGTCTTTAACTTCACCCTGAACGACCGTCGGAAAGGGCCCTTCTGGAATGTGATCATGTGGACTTCCCTCTTCCTGGGCCAGGGTGTCATCATCTGCCTCTACAGCCAGGAGTGGTACGCCCGCCAGTACTGCCCCACAGAAAATGTGAGTGCCTGGCCCTTCCTGTGGGACTGCCTGTCCTGTCTTGCTGTGCAGGAAGAGTGCAAATTAAATGGCACAAGCCTTTCTGCCACTTTCTGCTATTTAGGAGTTATTTAGCCTAGAGGCTGCCTAACAGAAGTGTTTTCAGTGCTCCTTCTGTGCTGGTTGTATTTCACTACTGAGAGGGTGGGGTTAGCTCATTTCTGAGGATGTGTTAGATCTCATTTAGGCTGTGGCAATGGAACTGCAGCATTTGGCCAGTGCAGTCAGGAGAAACTTTTGTAGAAGGCCCACAAAAGCTGTGCCTGTTGTGCCTCTCCCAGGCTAGAGTGGGTGGTGGTGTGAGAAGTGGTTACCTGTTGATAGTTTGGGGTTTTGGTGATGTTTTCTCTAACTCATTTTCTTGGCACCAGATTCTGTTCTAGATAAAACTTCCTGCTGTCCCAGTTGATTTCAGTTTTAACCAAAGGTATCCTTTGGCAGCCTCTGTTTTAAGTATGATTCTCCTCAATTAAGAGATTGCCATCATAAATTACTTGGCTTTTTGATACAACAACCTACCAGGCACAGTGTTTACCTGATGTAACAGAACTTATGTCTGCACTTACAGTACCAGGCACTGCTTAGTGAGGGTAAGAGCAGGGTTGTGGGGTGCAGAAATGTGGTTTGATCTTTCCTGTTAGAGAAGTTTGACTTCAGCAGCTCATACCACAGCTGGTGCTGTTGGCCTGTGACTGATTTATTGCCTCTCCATGTTTTGCAGCCCACGTTCCTGGACTATTTAAAGCCACGCTCGTGGTCCTGTCACACGAAGATGTGAAAATGGGGTGCTCTGGCCATATCATCGCGGAAAAACAGAGGTGTCCTCCAAGCATTTGGACCAATGATCTAACTTACTACAGACTTTTTCTAAGGGAAGTTGTCCCTCCTGATTATTGGGGAGAAACTGTAACTTTTTTAAACATTGCTGGAGCAAACCAGTTGACCTGGATTGCAACAGACTTCAAAGGCAGCATCTATTACATGCTGTCCCACTTTGAGCCATTTCCATGCCAGTAAAACATTGAGCTGAAGGTGGAATCTACTGGAATCCTACTCATCCAGGGGTCCCCCCAAGTTGCTGCTTTTCTGGACAAGAGGCAAGCTAGAAAGATTTGCTGGTAGCTCATTGTTGGTATCCGTCCATCTTTCTTAGCCATATCTTTGCAAAACTTTTTTTTTCTCCTTTTTTGGTAATGGAATGTCTACAAAACTTCTGTTCTTCATGATCCTGCCTGTCACTGTGACACAGACAGGTGGCAGAGCATCAGGGTGTTTGCCTCCTTGCTCTGAAGATGGCCAAAGTTTTCCTGGCTGGCTTCAAACTCCATCCTGTCTATGTTGGCTGCCAACAGATATAAAATGGGCAGAGGAAGAGGGATTGTCATTGTGCTGAGTCAGGTTCAGAAGCAGGGCATGGTGTGTGCAGTTTTATATGACTTTTTACACCAAAAAAATTGTTTTCTCTGTATTCATTTAGTTCCCAACTGCCTTACAGCATTTTTGTTCTCTGAAGGCTCTTGTGACTTGAGGAGTACTTTTTCTTCTTGCTCTTCCTTTCTCCTGCTCTAGGCAATCAGTTCTTTTAACATCATTAACTTGTAAAAGAGCTTTTGCTTTAATTTGGAAGGTGCTTTAAGGTATACAGGTTGTTAAGGGTTTCTTTACTAAGAAAAACTTGAAATATTATGACCCAACTGTAAGAAAATGGGATCAACTTTACAGGTACAGAGCATGGTCTTGTTTGAAATGGCCACGTGCAGTTCAGTGTGCCAGCACACCCTGCCTGTGTGCATTGGAGAAGTTTCTGAGGCTGCTGGGGAATGAGGATTGGCCCAGAGCTGCTTTGTCACCTTCCTGTGTCTGCCCTGGCATCAGAGAGGGTTTCAGGTGGAGTTCAGCTTCCTGGGTACTGCCCTCTTGGTGAAGAGGTAGGGCATCCTCCCAAACACCAACAAAGGCAGTGTAAGTTGGGTGTTTCCATGGCAATTCATCAGCCAGAGTTCCTTCACTCCCTTGTTCTGTCAGGTGCCAAACACAACAGGGAACTTCCAGAGTGTCTGGGTAGAGATCACTGCAGTTTTACTAGAATAGCAGGTCCCATTATTGGACACAGGGTCACCTGATGGACACTTCTTTGGTGAAAAGGGCCACCTGATAGAGATACCAGAACTTTGGTGACAAATATTGTAGAATTACTCAAATGTTATCAGAAACTGCCAATGGAAAACAGCATTTCCTTACTACCTACAGCCCCCTGGGTATTTCATACCAGCAGTATTGGCACCATTGATGGACTTGTCTCCCAAGCCACTTCAGACTCTCCTTTGGGCTTCTGCTTTCACTGACCTCAGTCAGAAGTAAATTCATTAATTAATACTTCAACTCTTCCAAATCTTCAGCAAGAAGGAATCATGCTTTTGAGAAAGGACATTGTACCAGGTCAAATTTGCCAAATAGTGTTTCTGTGTGAGGTTCTCCTCCGAAAACACCTCCTGCTAAAAATTGTTTGATGAAACCGTTGAAGTAATTTCAGAGGAATTATATGCTCAAATTTGGCAGTATTCATATATAAAATCCTGAGAATTGAATGGATTACTTTATCATCATTCAGATTGAGTAATCTGAAATCTTTCACCATACCTTTTGTGGGAGGAAAGAACAGAAGTTCTGGAACAACTAAGCTTCCTTATTGAAATAAACAGTCAAAAAAACACCCTTCAGCCAAACAGCTTTGTCACTTCCTTGGTATAGGATGAGATTCAGTCCAATTCTTTTTTGTTTGGTGCTTAAAACACAGAGGTAACTGCACTCAAAGAGGGTGGGGTGGATTAGGGACTTGGTTTGCCATCTTGATATTGGTGGCAGGTCTTGATACAGTGTTTTCAAAAAGAGACCAAAGGATGGCACTTAANGCCATCTTGATATTGGTGGCAGGTCTTGATACAGTTTCAGTGTTTTCAAAAAGAAACCAAAGGATGGCACTTTGTGCCCTGTTGTGGTGTTTCCCTCACACCTGGCACTGTCCTATGCCCAGAAGGAATATCAGCATTTACTGTGTCAGCATCATCACTGTTGGAAGCCTGAGGGCTTGAGCGTCTGGCAAGCAAAAGGCAACCAGAAGGGAATGCTCAGCTTTTAGAACTAGTCTTAGTTTTTGACAAGTTGAGGTTTTCAGCCTTGTAGATCAAGGCATCTGGCATCCATGCTGTCAGGGCATTAACAATTTGGATTACTTTCAATTTTGTAGGTTTTTAAAATTGCTTTTGAATGTGGGCTTATTTTCATTTTTCTCAAGAGTGCTGGAGGGGAAATACTAAGTCTTTTGCACGTTGCTTATTTAATTAAAAGTCAATTATACCATGTTTGAGTTTCTTAGACTGCACGTGCCAGAGCACTTGACCAGAGCAGTGCAATGGTCTGGTCAGTGGTGAGGATGTGAAGGCTCCCAACCTGTCCATTATGAGCTCTTAATATAATGTAATGTAATATATACCGTTTTCTGTGGTTCCTTCCAGCACAAGAACTGTGCAGCTTGCTTCCACGGTAATTCCCTCAGCTGTGAGGTGGGAATCCTCCAGCTTTGGAATGGCAGCCAGTACAGCTGCAGCTCCTTGCTCAATAACCTCAGGAAAATCAGTGTTACTCTGTCAGAATGCATCCTGGTTTTCATGCAGAAAGCTGTTTGTTCCTGGGAAGAGCAAAGCTCTGTGCAGTCCTCATGCTTAGTCCATCCTTTCTCTGGGTCTGAGCTGTGAGCTCTGTGCTCTCCTGTGACAGCTGGAGAAGTACAATGGGAGCTGGGGGAATTCCTGCTGGATTTGTTCACTGTGATACTGCATGGATTACACCTGGCCTGCCTGCTGAAGGCAAACTGAACTGGTTGAGCTCCTGCTTCCAAATGCAGATGTGCCAGAGGGAGAGCAGAATTCATGTGCTCTGCAGCATCAGAACCTCAAAGCCAACCTCAGCTCGTCCCTGCTCCTGCCCCCAGCCATGCTGGCCCTCTCCTAGCTGTGGCAGGGGCCACCCCAGCCATGCTGGCCCTTTTCTGGCTGTGGCAGGGGGACACTCCAGCCATGCTGGCCCTTTTCTGGCTGTGGCAGGGGGACACCCCAGCCTTGGCCCTGGCACTGGCACCAGCCATTCCACGATGCAACCTGTGTGTGTTCTGTCAAGTACAAGAGCTGTTTATAATCTACTGTATTACAGCAGTTAAAATATATTTTGCTATTAGGGGAGGAAAAGAAATTGTCTTGGTCTGTTTTTTTCTCTGAGGGTCCTGGTTTTGGGGGGAGTTACAAGAGGGCACAGAGATTGGGAGCAGAGTAAGATATGTGGGGTTTCTCTCCTGGGAATGGTGGCTGCTGTGGGGAGATGTTGGGAAGGGCCTTGTGAAGGAGGGGAGGAAGGGAAGCCTGGAGCTGCCTGTGCCCACAGCTGTGTCCTGGGTGCAGCTGCAAGTGTCTTCTTACTTTCCAAAGCCAGGGAGGGGAGAGGGATGGAGACATTCATGCCATAGCAGACCCAGAGGCAGGATCGCTGCGTGTGGGGGGAGAAACTTTTACACAAGCCCTTCTTGAGCTCCTGGAAACCAGCATGAAATGTCCAAGATAAAATACCTGGTGAGAAGGGAAGTTGGGGTTTATTCTAAACTTTGTATCAGCCATTGCATGGCTGAGAGGGGAAAGGACATCCTTGAGGTGCAGGACAGGAGCTCAGGGAAGCAGTTGAGAGCTCTGGGGACAGACCAGAGTTTCTCACCTCTCCTGAGTTAATACACAAACTAGAGCAGCTGCCAAAGGCATATCATGTTGGTGACTTCTGCCTTTACTTTGGGCCTGAAAAGGGTTTGTGAGCCAAGAAGTTAATGTGATATTTTTCCAGCTGTGTACCACATGCTCCAAAGTCCTGCCTGGGTTCTTAAGCTGTAACAAAGCTACAGAACAAAGCCATTAATCTTCCCGTTCTTTCTGGTGGGAATATCAAGTACTGCCAAAGAGGCATGAGATGGAAAACAAAACTGCTGTCAAGATCTTTTTGCAAATTTTTTTGTATTTTCTTTCCAAGAAACCATTTGCACAACAAGACAAGAAACTGCCTGTCAGGGTTACTCCTAGATTATACCTATATCCACAAATGTGTATCTGAAGGCAAATAAATGTAATTAACATAATTAAAACCCACAGTACAGTTCCAGAGGATGCTTCCAAAGCCTGACCTGTGCCAGTGCTTCTCTCCACAGCCCAGGGTACTTACAGTCCCCACAAACCACCAGAGCCCCCAGGGGGTTTTAGGGTGAGTATTTCCATCTCCTGTCTTCTTCTGGGTAGAACAGTCTTCTCTAGCACATGCATTTGTTCCCTGGGCAAAAAGTTTGCTGACCTCTTAAGATAAATTTATCCTACATTGCATCACTTTGCTGACCACACCATTTGACTCACATTTGAAGTGCCACTTTGCAATCCCTGCAAACGTGCTCAGAAACACCCTGTGCTGGTGTCAGTCCCTTGCTGAGGCTGTTTTGTCCACGCTGGTTTCTTTAGCCTCAAGAAATAACAACACAGAGCTTGTTTAGGTGGTCACCCTGACCTCTCCCACTCCCTGACACGTTTCTTGCTCAATCGTGACAGCCACATGTGCCTTGTCTGCAGAGCTGCCTGCAAATGTGAGATCAGCTTTGGCATTATCCTAATCTCTGGAGCAAATTCAGACACCTGCCAGACCACCCTGTCAGTTTGATGGGTGCTGGAAGGTAGGCAAAGAAGGGATAAGGAGCCCAGGGCATGGAAAGACAGAGCTGGGAACACACAGCAAGGTCTCTCTCTCCCTTGGTCTCTTCTGGTAGGTGGCTGGATGAAAGGACCAGCTGTCCTGTCAGAGTGCGGGCCAAGAGAGCTGAGGGAAAGATGTTTTGGGATTAATAAATAAAAGAGTTGCTAAAGGAGAACTTCTTAGAAGCATCCTTCCAAAGGATGCCAGGCTGGCAGGGATGCTCTGTGATCCATGATTAAGAAAAGAGGCTCTCCTGGCTTTAATTGACTTAGCAGGGAATGGCTTTACACTTCTTTGTACATTAGCAACACTTAACAGACCTAGGAAGAGAGGAATGTTTTGGTTTGTAGGCAATAAGGCATTGGCAGCAGACTGAAAAATGGTCTTTGGCCAACCACAGGCAATGCAAGCTTAATCTGCCTAAAAAACATGATCTCATACATATTTGTTGACCCAAGGGAGGGAGCTTTGGCTGTAAGGCTCAGACTGAGCAGGACACACTGAGGAGTGGTTTAGGCTGCAGTAAAGGAGTGGTGGGCTGCTGTGGGGTGGGTTGGACAACAAGATCCTGCCCTCCATTTCAGGGTGTCTCTTATCTGTGTGACACTGCAGCTTGTCAAGAATCTAAGGAAGGAATGACTGGCAGAAGCTCTTTTTCTGAGTATCATCAGGACCACGGTAGAGTCACTCCCATCAGTGCTGTCATTCAGCTGTTTCTCTGGGTGTATCACCAGCTGGGAGAAGGTTCATCCTCATACATGTGTCCCAGTGTTACCCTGATCCTCAAACTCATCAGCTTCCCTGGCACAGTTCAGGGTTGGCTATTTCCGTCTGCTTTCAGATGTAGATTGTTTCTGTTCTGAATCATGTAGTGGGAAAGGTAAAAGCAGTGTGAAAAGCCACTACACGAACTTCCCTCTCCCAGCTGCCAAACCTGTGTCCCCTTTGGGAGGGAGCCAGGAGCATGTGCACATTTGTCATGGTTTTACAAGGGCATGTAGTGACAGGACAAGGGGAATGGCTTCAAACTGAAAGAGAGCAGGTTCAGGTTAGATATTAGAAAGAAATTCTTCCCTGTGAGGAGGGTGAGGCACTGCCACAGGTTACCCAGAGAAACTGTGGCTGCCCCATCCTTGGAAGACTCCTTGACTACTAATAGAGTTTTTCCTCAGCTCTCATCCCTTCTATCCCTCTGCTTTAGCTACTCCCTGATGATGAAAAGGCACTGGATGAAATCCTGCAAGACATCAAGGAACTGATAAATGCAAGATTTTGGGAGTTGAACATATTATCTAGCAGTGTTTGCTCAGCAAAAGACCTGTGTTAGGTGAGCATCCAAGTCCATCCCAAATGTGAACAAAACCACTTCAGATCAAAGCTTTTGTGCTGAAGCTCAAGAGCCTCCACATGAGAAGTTATGACTGACCAATGCCATAGAGTTCAGGCAGTGCATTAAACTCAGTCCTATTTGAGCACCATCTGATCAACAGCTCTGGTGACTGATAAATTACTTTAATCTGCAGAAATGCTCAGAACTATCATCAGCATATTTTCAATTTATTGTGCTACCTACTCACTGTGGCATCTTTATGCTCGTGGATTCCTCATACTGCTCTTACCTGACTCCCATCACCTTTCTGTCACAGCCAAAGGCTGGTCCAGCTTTTAGGGGCAGGGCAGGTTTGTGCTCTTCTTTCAGATGCTAAAAGCAGACCTAGAGCAGTAGGGAGGCATCGTCTCCATGGCAGCCTGCCCTGGAAGAAATAAACCAAAGGGCCATGTAAACTACTGGGATTCCAAGAGAAGGAAAAGTAGGGGGAGTAGTAAGGCATAACCAATTTTGCAGTTCAGTCTTTACTTGGGTATGTCAGGAAAGTAGCAGGTGATAAAGGACCAGTTGGCATAATGTGTACTGGCCTTTTCCAAAGCTAAAGTGTGACCCCCAGATATGTGCTGGAAATCAAGAGCATTCAAGAGATAAACTCCAAGAAACTCAATTTGCAGTCACAGGTGAAAAAATTTCTGTAATTTTAAATGTAATACAATGCAAAGAACATGCAGTGCAGATATGACACAGGGAAGTCATATGTTCAGTGGGAGAGTGGGTGGTTTGTGACAATGTGGATGATTTATGGAAAGGAAAATAAAAGGAAAGGATGGATATTTAAAATGTAGAGTAAAACATCAATTTGAAGATAATTAACCAGACAGCACTGTCTGAGGGTAATACTTTTTTTTTTTTACCTTATCAGTAATGCAAAGTTATCTTCATCTAGATACTGAATTATCCTGATAATAAAGTATGTAAATAAATGTTTTCTTTGTTGATATAAATTTATCATCTCCTGTGCAAGATAACAAACAGTTGTTGAGTAATTTGCAACTAACCTTCTCAACCTTTGCCTCTGCAAGACCTTGACTCATTCCTGATTTCCAAAGTGTTTCATCTCTGCTGTTTTTTAAATCATCTTATTTCCTTTATTCAGACTAAAACTAAACTGCACGTGTGTTACTCAAGTTTGCTGAGCTGCTTCTCATATTGGCATTTTATTCTTTCACTCAGGGTTATCCTGTCCTTTTCCCTGTGTTAGCTTATGCTACCTGCCATATTTCAGCCTACAGAAGTCTTTATGCAATGAGGGAGCCAAATCCGCCAAGACAAGAAGTCAGGGCTTTACATCAAGCCTATTTTCTTTTAGCTTGTTTTGTATTCAGTATTTATTAAACAGCTCATTCTTAATCCTGAACATAGCCAGTTCTCACACAGGCTGTTCATCCCTCTTGGCATCCCTCACAAAATCCAGTTTGACTTTTGTTGGCTGAAGGCATTATAATTAAAGGTTGTATTTTCTTCACCTGCAGGCACAGCTAGGCTTTTGACAGCACTGGGGAGAAGTATTCAAGATGTGAAAGTTGAAGAGAGATCCTGGCATGCACAAAGCCAAGCTCCCACCATTTTATCACAAAATTCCTGCCTGACTGGCCCAGGTGGATGCAGTGAGGAGCTGTAAAGGCTCCAGCCCATTGCATGAAGCTGAGAGTGATGATAAACCACACTTCCTGTAAGAAAGAGGTGTTAATTGGATCTGGGCTGGCCTTGTACAGAAAACTACACTTGAAAAATGTCCTTTTGTGAGGCCCCTGCAGTGGGATAAATGTGATCAGCCAAAGTGTTAAAATGGTTGGGGACTGCCTTTCATTTGCTTTGGTTTGGCAACACCTGTGGAAACAGTTGGAGATTTCAATTTGTGTCCTGGAACACCCCCATCTCCCTCAGAACTGCCACCTGCTTTGGAAATCTTGACATTTGAATAAAAACCCACCAAAATGAGTGATTCATATAGAGTCAGATATGTGGGGGCATATTCTTCTCCACAGTGCTCCATTGTCTTTATCAAATACCATCAGGAAATCATTTGCAGAACACATCCATAATGTGTAATGCCAGGTTTGCCCACAACTACAGCATTAACAAAAATGCCTGTGTCAGGTTCTCAGCGTCTGATGTACTTAAATATTCTGGGGGAGGTTTGAGCTGGGAAGCAAAAGATATCGAGACAGGAGATCCTTTGGGTCTGATGCTCTAGAGGTCACTTTGCTTCTGCATTTGGAGCTTTCTTTGGTGGTACCTAGGGATTTTTTTTCAGGTGATTCACCAGTGGGTTCCATCCTTGAATTAATGATGTTCTTATCGAAAAAGGAAACACAAGACTCCAGTTGCTAGGGATAAGAGCATTCTGTCTAGTATCCAGGCTTTCCTTTTATCTCCCTCTGGCCAAAGCACAGTTGTGAAGAGCACTTGTTTCTCTTTCGACATTTTCTTTCCTGTTTGAGTTGTGGTTTTTGTCTGCCAGCCAAAGGAGCAGAGGAGAACTCCTCTAAAAATAGCTGCAAGGTCTCCTCTACAGTGCATGAGCACAAATTTGTTGTTTCACCCTTAGTAAGCATTTCCTCGGGAATAACACTGATGTTTCTCGTTCAGAGAGCAGCTGTGCCTGCTGGCTCTCTGTGGTTTTACTTCCTTCTCCCAGAGCTGTAGATTCCTAGGGAGTCTTTCTCCTAGGCTTGCAGTGTAGTGTGTGATTTTTGGTTTGTTGCTGAGTTCTGGGCATGAGAATGCACCACATGGCTGATGAGCAGCATATGAGCCTAAACAAGAACTGGGAGAAGGAGAGATCCATAGCAGGAAAAGATGTGTTTGTAATGAATATGGGGAAAAATGTTAAAAATAAACATTTCTGTCATTAGATCAGTTTGCAAATTGAATGAGATAGGACACTGACATGTGAAATACACTGACTTCAGATTACTTGGCAAGACCAGTTGTTCTTAGTGGTTTAGGTTTGCTCTGACACTTTGTGCAGGTGACTGAACTGCACAGAAAACTGCTCCTGTGGCTGGTGGATTTGCTGTGATGTGACAGCAGACTGCTTGTCCTGTGAGTGTCTGTTTTACCCCCCTGGTAGATCAGTTCCCCATGGTGCATGATGGCTTTTGCTTCACCCATTGAGGTGGACTTTTGCTGCAGTCCTGCAGGTTGCCTTGCCTTGGAGATCAGCCATTTCAAACAGCTATAGGCAGGAAAGATACATAGGAGGTATTTCTCCTATGGGTTCTAGGATTTTTGAGAACTGTCTCTGTTCATTCTCCGTGTGTGAAAATTATCGAGGCAACTGCAGGCGGGCAAAAATGTTCCTGTTCCCGAGCTCTCAGCCAGACTCCCCGTGTCAGCCCAGTGGGCCTTGGTTAAACTGGTCACCTTTACGTTTTTCAAGCGCCCACGAGCTCAGACGTTGTCCTGCCTCACCACCCTGTGGAAGCGAGCAGCAGCACAGCCTTTCCCCTGCACGGATGTGCCCGGCAGGGAAGCACCAAGCTTTAAAGGCAGCCCTCTCCTTCTCTTCCTTTTCCTCCTACTTTAGAACTAGGGCTAAGCGCCTTGATTGTGGGGATGTTTGTGGGTGGTTATTGAAATCCCATATCCAGGACACCACAAGGACCCAGCCCTTTCCCTCCCTGCAGGACCATCAGGAGGACAGCATCCACCATCCTGCCTGTGTGCTGTTCCCCCACGGATTGTTGTGCTCCCTCTCCCACTTGCCCACGTGTTTTGTTTGCAGATGGGGACAGGTAAGGACAGGAGGGTCTGTCCTTCCTTCCAAGGTGAAGGGGCAAGATGGATCAGACCCTGGGAGCTGGGCTGTAATGTGTCAAGGTGCATCTGGCTCTGTGGAGGGGATGACACCCCACTTCCCTCAACCCCCTGCTCACACACTTGCCAGGCCTGCTCCTTGCACTCCACATTTTTTTCCTTTCCAAAACAAGTAGAGGCTTTTTCCATGTACAATCCACTTTATATTGCAGACTTGGGCTGCTTTTCCTCCTGCCTCCAGGTCAGAACCTGATGGTGGGCCAGCCTTCTTGCTCCTTTCTGAGCAGGAGCAATGTGGGAGCCATTTCTCTCAGAGCATGGGTGAGTCCTTCTTGTCCTTTGGGTTTTCTGGGAGCTTTGCAGTGCCTGTTAGGAGGCTGCTCACAGCTGGAGGGCTGTGGGTAGCTGGAGAGACCAGGTTCATGGCATCCAGAGGCAAGGGCAAGATGAAAGCAGCAGGCTTCTCTGTGGTGAGGGAGTGCAGTGCATGGAGATAACGGAGCTGAGCAGCAGCTGGAGCACTGGACAGGATCTCAGCTGCCATCCGCAGGGACTCGGAAGCAGCCTTTTCCCCCTCTGCAGCAATCACCTGCCAAGCAGGGCAAGAAGGGAGGTTCTGTGAGGCTGGGAGTGAGGGGGCACAGGCTGTTTGTTACAGAGGGAGGTTGCCATGGTGAAAATTTCAGGGTCAGTGTGATTATACCATTCCTGCTCCTTGAAGATCACAGCATGTACTAACCTCTTGGCATTGCCAGAAGTCTGGAAGCTCATGTCTGGCACGTTTTTACCAGGCCCATCGGAGCTCTCAACAGAGCTCCCCTTGTTAGACTCAGCTTTTGTTCAGGGATTAAAAAAAAAAACCCAGAGCTTTGTGCCTGTGTGGCATGTCCCAGGGACCTCAAACCAGAGGTGAGAAAGGGAGGAGGAATGCTTTGGAAGGAGATGAGAAGTGTTCACATGTTGGCATACCCGTGCTTTGGCTTGTCTCTGGGCCTCCGCTTCCACAGCCAGGGACTGCCGGAGCTCAGCAGGCAGCTGCACGTTGTTGCTGTGGTAGTAAAGACAGCCATTAGCTGGGCTCTTGGCTCTCCTGGCAGCACTGGAGGGTCAGTCTGAGGCTTGGGATGGGCTCAGCTTCATATTCTTTGCCCCTTTTATCTCTCTTTTGGTGTCTCACTTTAGCCTTCTACCTCCATTCCCAACCTTCTCTTTCAGCCTGGTTTTCTAGTGACCAGGTTTGCATGATCACCAGGCAGCAGGGAAGCCTTTTTGTGTCTCTGAGGCTTACAGTTTAAGCCCACTTTTTGTGAGGCAGCTCTCAAGACCAGCACAGGAATGTTCTGTTATTTATTCATTCAGTGCTTGGCTCTCTCTTCCATGTCCCTCTGTGTGATCAGTGAGTCCCTTTCTGCACAGACTTGAGTGATGAGCCCATCCCTACCAGTGCTGAGACCCCAGGTCCCTTGATCTAGAGTGTGACATGGAGAGTTCAGTGCCTTGCTGTGCCTTTTGGGCTACCAGAATTGGGTGCAAACTCTGCCTGCAGCAGCAGGAAAATGGTGAGGAGATCCCAGCTAAGGATCCCAGCAAAATGGTGATGAGATCCCAGGAGAAAGAACAGTCTTACATGTGGAAATTTTACATGAGGGAGAGGATGAAAAGGGCAGGGAAAATAGGAAGGTGAGAGGTGAGGCTGTACCTTGTGCAGAACACCTGCAGGGAGAGAGCCAGAGGCGAAGCAAGAGGAGGAGCAGGTAACAGTGAGCAGCAGAGGACAGGTGCTTGCAAAGGGGGAGAGAAAGTTCCCTTCTACTGGCATTTCCTACCTACATTTCTATTCTCTCCACTTTGATTCCCCAGCAGCCTGTGACCGCATCCAAAGCCACCTATGAAGACAAATATTTTTAGAGTATGGGGAGAACAGCAGCCCTGGCCTAGGCCCCTTACAGGGAGCAAGACAGGGCAGGGACTTTAACTGCAGGACTGTAAGACAGATTGATCAGATTCAGCGGGCAAGGCCCCTCAGAAATAAAACGACGGCTCTCACTTCCCATTTGTGTTTATCCCAGGGGTTTAGGGTGATTTAACTGGAGTCCACACTGATTTCAAGTGTGGAAGCCTTCTTCAAACCAGTGTCTGTGACTCTGAGGGAGCAGCAACCTGAGCTTCTTTGCAGAGCATCAATTCACCCCTTGCTTTGCTGTCTCCCTCCCCAGGAAGCACCTTTATCTCCTGGCTGATGTTCTTCCTCTCCAGCAGGAGCTCAGAGAAGGCTTGATGTGCCAGGAGACGCTTTGTGGTGGTCTGCACCAGCAGCTGGATGGCACTGGAGAGGCTGGTCAGGGTGGTGAGGAGAAGAGAGGCGTTTTCCAGCCGGTAGTAGCAGACAGCATCTATCTCCAAAGTAACCATGTCTTTGGTCACCACCTAAGTAGAAGGCAGTAGGGGAGATGGAGCTGGTTCTGGCAGCTCTAAGGTAGCACAGAAAAACACACAACTGAGAGAATGGTGAAGACTGGCTGAATGGTTAAGTCTTTGTAGCTTCCACCTCTGCTACTGACTGATCTTGGGCAAACTAGAGGTTACTTTGAGATGTTTTTTCGAACTTTTCAAACTTTTCCCAAAATCAATATAGAGAGGGTGTCAGCCATACCTGATGGAAGGGGATCTCTAGAGTTTTGAGGCGGAGGTCTATCTTGTGATAGGTGTCCAAACAGGGAAGGAAAAAGAAAAGGCCTATGAGAGGAAGAGAAAGACAGCAGGTAACCATCAGAACTACAGAAATTACCTCTTCTGTTTTGGAGAACAGGGGAGGGTTTAGCATGCAGAACTACAAAAGAACAGCAATACATAGGCTCAGATGCTCAGGCTGTTTCTGTGATGGAAAAGCCATCAGAAACTGTTTAAAAGGAAGGGAACAAAACCCATCCCATCTCCTGTCTGGCCATGTCTCCTTGGAGGGCACCAGCATGTGAGCTTTGGTAAGGCATGCAGAGGAGGAGCAGCATGGCTGGAGGGAGCTCAGTAAACACCTTACCAGGTCCTTTGGCTCTGCCAGGGAGGAGATGCCCCAGTCGGAAAACAATGGCTCTCTCATACTCCCGCACTACCTGCAGAGGGAAAGAAAAGCTAGGCTGGAGAGGAAGAGGTAGGACTGGGAAAAGCAGCCTCATTGGCACAGGAAATTTATTCTGGGAAAGCCCCACAAAGGGAGGATTTCAGCAGGTTGTGGCATCACCTGTCACTGAGCCACTTTACCCTTTGCTCAGAACTGCTGGCTAGCCTTGTATATGAGGAGCTCTGTGACAGACAGAGATTTGATGACCCAGAATTTTGCTTCCTTATAGCCTGGCCAAACTTAAATAACCCGAGTTAAAATGTTCCACGTTGCTTGTTTTCCTCCAAGGCAAACATGCTCATCCTAAGAGATGAGCTGTAATTCTGACATTCTTGTTGATAACAAGATGAAATTTCCTGAGAAGTGGGAATCAAAATGCCTACAAGTGCCTACTTGTGGCCATGCTATAAATCTGAATAAAAATGAGAGGAAGAGAGAAAATCTGCTATTAACTGAGAGATCAATCTCTCTTGAAATTTTGAATTTAAAGCCTATTCACCCTGCTGCTGTAATGCAGCTATGTCTGGGCTAGGTAGGCTGAGGGACCTGTCTGAAAGCGAACAGACTTGCAATTTGTTTCAAAAAAGAGAAACCTTAGTTCCTTCCTGCTGGTATTTCAGCAGGAATATTTGGTAGGCAATGGCTGGACCCCTGTGCTGTAGCAACATGTGATAAAGGACAAATCAAAATCAATGGTGAGTTGAAGAGATATAAATACCAAAAAAACCTTTATGTTCATGCTGAATCAGTGTGTGACATCCAGATCAGACACCAAACCCTGAGAATCCCTATAGCTATTCTCACCTTCATGCAGAACCAGACAGAAATGGGGAAGGTCATGATGATGAACAGGAAAGACAAGATGGTCAAAAGCCACTCACAGACACCCAGGCCAGGAGACTTTACACCTAGGGAGAAATCCAACAGGACTCTGTTAGAAGAGGACTGCTCCCAAAATACTGACAGCCTGACAAGTGCCTGCACATATCAGTTTCACTGTTGTCGTTTGCCTGGACTCATTGTAAATGAACCACTTGGCTCTCTCTGGAGGTGAGTTAAGGAACAGTCCCTGCTCCAGATTGCCAGGAGCTGCAAGGATGGATGGATAGATTTTGTCTCTGCTTTTCTGGAAAAAAAATCAAGCCATGCTTCTCCTTGGTTGCTTGACTAGAGAGCAGACTTTATCTGGAAGAACTGGGGCTACCAAGCAGGGTTGAAAGGCTTGAAGGGGGAAATTTTGCTGAGCTGGGGTTCCTGAAGTTTATTTGGAAAGATGAGCTAAAGGCAAAAACTGTAAATAAGAGCGAGTTTTAAACATGCACAGCGTGAAGTGCCCTTCTCTATCAGAGTATTTCAGGTTGTTTTTGGAATAGGATTTTTGTTGCACCCCAGCTCTCTAATGCAGTGGGATGAAGACTCTGGTGCCAGTAAAATCTTCCTGTCTTCTAAGAAGTCACCCCAAGGTGCTGGAGGCTGATTGGGGTGGTCAGCCCAGATAATTATTTCTACATCTCCCCAAAGTGAGTGCGGGTCATCTTGCTCCGGCTTCCCTTTGTTGTGCTCCTGTCTGAGGGAAAAATCAGCAGGTATGGCATGAAAACAGATGGAGCCAGAGTGGATAGGGATTTCTAACTGTCAAGTTAGCATCCCTCCCATTTTTAATCCCTTCCAACACTTCCATCCCTGCCCCTCTGCCTTTGAAATATTTTGCAGATCCACCAGGTCCTGAGAGAGCTTCAGATCCCAAGAACCTGTGCAGTCACTAGAGCTCCTAAAAATTGCCCAATAGCTGTAATTCCTGTAGAAGAGGCAGAAAGATGAAGCTGTGAAAATCTATTTCCCAGAGAGTCAGGAGTAAAGCTGAACCTTTGTGCCACTCTGGCACAAAGTAACTCTGTGTAACTCTGGTTACAAGAGCCATGCTGGCTCTTGTAACACACATCTGTCATGCCTGTGGTGATGCTGAGTCCCAACAGACCCAGCTGTGTTGCCAGAAGGATCACGATGCTCCCTTCTATTGTAGCAGGCTGGGAATGTGCCTAACAAACACGTGGAGAGAAGCTGCTCTTAAAGGTTATCCAGCAGGTGAGCGGCAAGTGTGCACCTCAAGGGCAGTTCTTCCCTGCAGTGAGGTCCTTTGGGCTGTGAACCTGCAGTAAGGCCAATGTCATCCACCTAAAGGAGGCCAAGCAAGAACAGACCAGAGCATGAAGAGAACTGGGGAGTAGCAAGCTGAAACATGAAGGATGCTGGGAATGTAACTGCTTGTATCCAGGTTCACTGCTTTGCTGGATGGTGCCAATAAGCCTGCAGAAGCTGGCTGGGAGGCTGGCTGGAGTCTCCCATATCCTATCCTGAGGATAACCACACCTGTGCAAGGTGGGTGTGATGACACCATGCAGAGAGCAGAGTCACACTGTGACCCACGCAGCATCAGAGAGCCCACAGTTTTCCAACCCCTTCCCTTCTTTAAGCCATACCTTCCTCTTGCTGCTCACTATCCAGCAACGCCATTGCCTCCATTTCTTCCTCAGACACCACATCATCCACGTCCACCACCGTGGAGGTGTGCACCCTACCATCACTCCCCACGGTGCTCTTGGTCTCCTTGGCTTTCTCCTGCTTTACATCTCCCTTTCCTTTGCCAGCTTCTCTGCTGCTCTCTCTCTTCTCTCGTTTCCTCTGCGCAGCCGGGGACTCTTTGCGTCTTCTATGAGACTCCCTGGAAGAGCTCCGAGACCTCTTCTCCATCCTCATCTGTGCCGAGGAGCACGCAGCTGCCTGGGGAGCAGAATGAGTACCTGCTCAAATTTATTGCTGTAGGCAGGAAAAGCAGGCAAGGGAGGAGAAAAGGGAAGGTGTCACTGCTCAAATTTATTGCTGCGGGCAGGAAAAGCAGGCAGGGGAGGAGAGAACGGGAGGTGTCGCATCAAGGAGGCTCGTTTCAAGTTCATCACAGGCTTGTCAGGCATAATGGACAGTGAAGTGAGCAAGCTGTTTCCAGCTGCTCTGCTCTCATCATGCACTGCTGTGGAGATGGGAAGTTAGACACCTGGACAGAGTGGACCCCGGGAGGACGTTCTATTTGCATCTTCCTGCTTTTGGAAATAAAGTACAAGCAGAAGCATTACAGTGATTTTTAGTAGACAGTTTCTGCAAAGCTGTTGAAAAGCAGCCTAAAAGTAACTGTCAGACATGTGGCCCTAAAGGTATCAAAAGGTGAGAGTGGCTCAGAATAGACATCAGGGTGAAAAACCTTTGCTGGTGAGACCAATGGCTTACTCAGGAGTGGTTGGAGGGGGACTGTGGTGAACATCTGGGTGAGTATCATCTCACTCTGCTCTGCTGTCCAGAAACCCTTTGGCTGGCATTGTGAAAGGACATTGGCAGCAACCCCCCATTCTCTAGGGTCACATTTTAGCAAGGAGGGAAAGTAAGTGGTCCCAGCTTTCCTGAATGGGTGTTAATATGAGAGCCATCATAGAGTTAGAGCTGTCCACTCTAAATTGCCAGAAGCCTAAATGCCTCCCTAGTTTTCCACAGCAGGAGCATGGCAGAGCAAACATAGGAGCTTTCCTTTTTCATGCTGCTCAACCTGTGTTGACATCTGCAGAAACCTGTGGAAGAAACACTTTTAATGTCACCAACTAACTTTAACTGTATTAAAGAAACCAGCACCTTGCTAGAAATTACACTACAGAAAGACACACCTGGGACATAAAGCAGGGCAGGGCTGAGCTCAGGGATTCCAGTCCCTGGTGTGGAGGAGTGAGCTGGGAAGACAGCTGGGGAGGTGCTGATCTTGTTTTTTCACAGATTCCTGTTTTATTGGAGACTTGTGCTCCACCCAGAGTCAGGATATTGCAGGCAGGGAGGACAGGAGCACCAGCTGCCTGCTTTCTCTGCTGTGCTGGGTGCCGTGTCAGCAGGTCACCAGGGAAGTGATGGATGGAAATGGCTAAAGGCAGAGAAAAGTTGGGTGTAATTAATAAATTTATACACTGTGTACTCTTTGGAAGTGCTCCAGAAACCTTTTCCACTTTGTGTTTATCACTTGGACAACATGGGACTGGCGGGGATGGTCTCCAGCTGCTGAAAAGGCAGGTGGTGTTTTAAGCAGCAACAGCAAAAGGCAGCTCAGGTCTGGTTTTGGATTCCAGTTGGTGTCTTGTCAAAAGCACCCTGGCATGTTTAACACCTCCAAACCTGCAACATGCTGGTTTTGTCTAATATTTTATGCAACCAGTGGGTCCTGACTCCACCATGCCTGGGAGATGTGTGTGGTAGCTAACTTTCGAAACAAGGAGATTTTTCGAGAGCACATGCTGATGAGTGTCCCAAAATTCACAGGTTCAGGTCCTGTTCCAGTCTGAAAAGTATTCCTGTGTGGAAATCAGCTGTGCAGTTGAGGTGGTTTACAGATATGTGTGAGCCTTTAGGAAACAGCCATTGCACCCCTCTAAGTACATTCTGAGAACTCTGGGAAACCAGTGTCTCCTCTGTGGATTTTCCTCTCAGATGAGACTGAAAAAAACCCAGGATTCCTCTTAATAACCACATCTGGTTTTAAATATTGTTATGTTGAAGGAACTGGTCATGTTCTGTGCGTGGCTCTTTCCTAATGTGCTTTTTGTTTTCCCAGTGTGTGGAGAAATCCTGTGTGGATTTTCCTCTTAGATGGGACAAAAAAAAAATATAAAGACTCATTACCATTTAACACTCCTCTTACAAAATACAAGACTCCTCTTAATAACATCAGGACATGGAGGTTCTGGGGCAAGTCCAGAGAGAAGGGCAATGGAGGTAGGGAAGGGTCTGGAGCACAAATCTGATGAGGAATAGCTGAGGGAGCTGTGGGGAGCTCAGTGGGGAGGAGGCTCAGGGGAGACCTTATCAGTCTCTACAACCACAGCCATGGGAGGGTATAGCCAGGTGGGGGAATCAGGCTTTTCACCCAGGCAATCAGGGAGAGGACAAGGGAGCATAATCTCCAGTTGCACCAGGAGACGTTTAAGTTGGACTAGGGAGAAACTTCTTCACGGTAAGGAGTTGTTAGACATTGGAATAGGCTGCCCAGGCAGATGGGGACATCACCATCCCTGCAGGTGTTTAAGGAAAGACTGGACATAGCACTCGGTGCTCTGATCTGGCTGACATCGTGGACTTGGGTCATGGTTGGACTCGATCATCTCAGAGATATTTTCCAATCCTTTTTGGTTGGGTGTAGGGGGTTGTTGGTTTGGTTTTTTGTTTGTTTGGTTTTTTTTAAGGCAAGGGCAGCATCTCCCCGCCGGTCCTTCCCAGCCCCGAGGCAGCAGAAATCCCACCCCGCCTCAGCGCTGAGGGCGGTGCCCGCTGCTCCCCCTCAGGGCCTGGCTGCCGGGGCGGGGGGGGGAGAGAGGAGCAGCCCCGCCCGGCCCTCGCGCCCCGAAAAGGCGGGAAAGGCCCCGCGCAGGCGCACGGGGAGGCCGGAGCGATGGCGTCGTACGTGTGGGAACGTGGAGGGTGTTCCGGTGTGGGGTTGAGGGGGACAGGGATGTCTGTGCGGGACAGACACCCGCGAGGCTGAGGGGCGTTGGAGGTCGCAGGGGTTTCTGCGAGGAGCGCTGACTCCGCGGGTGGGTGGGGTGTCCTCGGGCAGCGGTTTGGACATGCAGGGTGTGTGGACTGGCAGAGGTTTTGGGGTGCTGGCAGGTGGATACAGGGGTTGTTGGTGAACTTGCTGCCCACTCCCCCTGCCAGCTTTCAGCTGCTAAGTGGGAAAAAGTTAAAATTCCACGTGATTGTGAGCAACTGTGGTACAAGTCATCTGCTTGCTTGTGTTCCCCTTCAGTACAGCCCTTCAGTACAGAGGCGTCCCAGCAGGCGCAGCTTATGGAGGTGCTGAAGAAGGAGGTGAGGGCCATGCTGATAGCTGCCAAAGCGGGCTTGACACCAGAGCAGCTGGAGGAGCAGTACATGGCCATGGTCTGCAAACCTCTTCCTCTGCACGACCTGGGCTTCCAGTCCACCTTGGAGCTGATGACACAAATGCCTGAAGTTGTACGAATCTGTTCTAAGAATGGCACTTTAATCCTCAAAGGTGAGGTTTTGTTTCCAGATGGGTGGAGGAATTGTTTGGAGCTTCATACTGGGGTGAAATGATGTTCAGATATGCAGAACTGTATGTCATGTATCTGATAATCTGTTTCTCATATGACTCTCGTTAAGTTTTTGTCTTTGATATTTCTTCTTGTATTTTGATCAGCCTTTTAACGCTTTCATGCTCTTCCCTCTTGAAAAGGTCACCCATGCTTCTAGTTATTTTTGTATGCTTTTTCACTCTGCACTTGGTTCAGAAACTGATGTAACATTTCCTTATGGGTACACTAGAACTGGTAAACATCACTTTTCCTGTAAATGCTGACTATAGCAGGAGCCAAAACCAGGGATGAGTACTCGAGAGAAGCTGTGAAGGTGTCCATGCCTGACCCCCTAGGAAGCTTGTCCTGTATCAAAGAACCTTTTCCTTTTTCTTTTTCTCTGGGGAAGAGTTGTGACAACAAATGGCAGTTGCAAAGAATTGATTGGGAAGGGTGAAATGGTTGGGGGCTTTTTGAGTCTACACTAACACACAAAAAAAAAAGTTGTTTAGTGCTCTGTAGTGAGAGTTTACTGTGAATCTACTTTTCCCAGAAAAACTCTCAGCTGCTTGGTTTTTGTTTGTGATCCTACATCCAAGAATTTGACCTGCCTTCCTGGCTGGTCTGAATTTCTGGGGATGAGGGTGCAAACTGGTTGCTGGCTTTTAAAAATAATTGAGTCCAGTTTGCAAAGGGTGGGGTTGCTGGAAATCAACCATGGTTTAGTGTGATTGCTTTTGAAGGAGACAACTGGAAAGGATGTGGAGAAGAGGAAAGAAAGGAAGGAAGAGGAGCTTTGCCAGTATAGAGCTTTTAATGGTTCATTGTTCTGGTTGTCTGTTTCTTTCTGTTGCAGCCATTGCAGATGACTCCACCAAAGGGATTGCCAAGCTGGTTGCCAGCCAGAAAGTAAAACCACGTAAGGTGTCAAAGAAAACTGCTACTAAGGCAGTTGCTACTAAGAACTCTAAAAATCCACAGAGTTTCCAAACTCTGAGTGCTGGGACTCCTGTCCTGCCAGCAGCAGTGAAGGCTGAGCTGCAGGACCTGCTGAGCTCCTCACCACTTCTGCTCACGGACTTGGACAAGGCTTTCCTCAGACGCTTTGGCCGGGCATTCCAGTACAGGCAGTACGGATTTCTGTCCATGTTTGAAGTCCTCAGGAGCATGGCTGATTCCATTGTCGTTGAGCAGACAAAGGCAGGTTCCTTGCTGGTCCTGAGGAAGTACTTGGCAAATACAATAGAACAGCAAAAGACACCTCAGGATGAGGCTGAGGAGGAAGAGGTGCCTCAAGGTGAGGCTGAAGAGGAAGAGATTCTTCAAAGTGAGGCTGAGGAGGAAGAGATGCCTCAAGGTGAGGCTGAGAAGGAAGAGATTCTTCAAAGTGAAGCTGAGGAGGAAGAGACGCCTCAAGATGAGGCACAGGAAGAAGAGATTTCTGAAGGTGAGGCTGAGGAGAAAGAGATGCCTCAAGGTGAGGCACAGGAAGAAGAGATGCTGCAAGGTAAGTGGTGTGTTTAACTGAAAGCCTGAGCTCTTACAAGAGCAAGTGATTCTTATTTTACCTTACTGACACAGTGAATCCTCATGAATGTGGTGGCTGTGGATGCTACAAGCACTGAGGAAAACACCACCAGTGCTTTCAGACTTCCATTTTTGTTATATTTTCCCTTTCTGCTTAATATGCAACACTGTATCAGCCCAAGGAACAATAACAGCCAAATTATTGTCTTTGCAGCAGCGTCTGCAGCTGGGATGCCTCCTTTGGAACCCATCAATGAGACAGAGAGTTGCTATCAAGCAGCACATCTGATGGATTCAGAGCCAGTGCAAACACAAGCAGTAGATTTGGATGATCACCTCAAACAAGTAAGTGGCTGGACAGATGATCTGTAGATTTTTTCGTGTTGATTTCAAGGGGCGATACTCTTTTTACTACCTTTGTTCCTTGATGAGTTTGTGTTGTTGAGGCACCGCTGCTTCCAAACATTCTTGTACCTGTTTTAGATGTCTCTGGAGGTGACCAGACTCATAGTGACCTGGTGGATGGCTTTATGTGGCTTCCAAAGTTAGTCTTTTTCTGCTCTTCTTCTGGTCTTGAGGGCTATCAGATCATCCAAGGCCAATTAAGTGTTACCTTGCTTGCTTACAAGAGTATAGTTGTTTTAACTGGACTTTAATAACTTTGTTGTAAGACAGGTGTTTAGCCTGGAGAAAAGGAGACTCAGAGATACCTTATCACTCTCTACAACTCCCTGAGGGGTGGCTGTGGTCAGGTGGGGGTTGGTCTCTTTCTCCAGGCTGCAACTGATAGAACAAGAGGAGACAGAAAGAGTCTCAAGCTGCACCAAGGGAAATAAAGGTTGGATATGAGAAAGAAGTCTTTTACAGAAAGGGTGATAAAGTACTGGAATGGTCTGCCCAGAGAGGTGGTGGAGTCGCCATTCAATCCCTGGATGTGTTCAGAAAAAGACTGGATGTGGCACTTGGTGCCATGGTTTAGTTGAGGTGTTCAGCCTGGGTTGGACTTGATGATCTTGGAGGTCTCTTCCAACCTGGTGATTCTGTGAAATTTCTCCTGCTGCTGTTGACAAGGCTTTGGTGTTAAACAGTTTGACAGACCTGGGGAATGTTCCTCAGTGACCTTGATTCCTGCAGTCTAAAGTCTGCAATTTGGTAGGAAATTATCATTATTTTGTTTTGTTTAGCAGTGTGTTTTTAGAAAGGGATAGAGAATGGTGGTGCAGAGGCTCTGAATTGCCAAATCTTTTTGGCAGAACTTGTTTCTCTCTTTTTTTTTTTTTTTTTCCCCTCTCCTTTTGGGGATCTTTAGGCCTTCTTTTTCTCAGGAAAATCCTCCTGCTTAGAGTTGTTTTCTCTGCCAAGCTTGTCCTGTTGCTATACCCAGCTGTACAATTGAAGCTTAGAGGTAGGGAAAGAATCCCAAGGGTTCTTCCTGACTTCTATGTTTTGTGTACTAATGAGCTTGGAGGCCTGGAACTATGAATTGGGCTTTGTGTAGCACTTGATAAAACACACCCTTGAGACATTTTTGGCAGCCTGTTCTGATCCTTTAAGGGAATTTTAGTTTGGTGTGATGAAGCCCACAGGGAATTTCCATGGGTCAAACCACAAGTCTGATTGTGTGAAGGCTGTGAAAGGGGAGAGATGGTCTAGGTAGCCCCAGATTTTTGTTCCTAGGTATTGCGGAAGGAACCCATTTAAAGATCCTGGCAAGACAAGACTTGGAAGACGTTTGTAACAACTCCTGTTTGTCATGAAACACCAAGTTTGCTGTTTTGTTTAAAAAAAAAACCTCCAAAGAGGAGGAAAGCAATTTAGAATGTGTTTGTTTGGGTTTGCAATGGACATTTGTTCACAGGGTGCTGCAAGGTAAAGGGGAAAGATGCAGCCTGATCCCTGCCTTGCTGCCAGTGTTTTCAGGGTTAGGTGAGGCACTAGTGCTGAGCCCATCTGCTCAGTTCCGAGAAGGATAAAGATGACAGAGCTGCTGCTCTCAGGAGCTTTTTCTTGCTGCTGTGACAGAAGGAAAAGTGTCACCCACACCACTCTGGGCAGCTTGGGGCAAGGAGTCAGCCACTCTTGCAAGCCATGCCTCTTATAAAGCCTGGTTTTACACTGTTTACTCTTGCCTTGTCTTTTTATAACTTTGTTGCATTTTATGAGCTCCTCTTCAAGCGCACCTCCGCTAAGTCTTTCAAAGAAATGTCTGTTGTCACTAACAGTATGTGACCTTGCATATAAAGCTCATGTGTGCCCTTAAAGGTCTGATCTGAAGAACTTTCTCAGAGCAAAATTGTCCCTTAGAAATGCCACCATTCACAGGGTCTACACAGAGGAAATTTGGGAAACTGTAAGGGGTTTTTAGAGGTGATGCTGCTGCTCTGCCCAGAATTCCCTCAGTTGCTCCTAGACTCAAAAATGTTAACTCACTGTTTAACTCAATTGTTTTAGTCAAAATTTCTAGCTCCAAAAAACTGAAGGCCATTCGGCTTTACTCAGTCTGCAGAAGGAGAGACCAAGGAAGTGGTCCCAGCACCAAGCCTGCCACAATTCAATAAACATTTGGACAGTGCTCTCAGGAACATGATGGGGATTCTTGGCAAGATCCTTTGCAGGTCTAGCAGCTGGACTTTGATGATCCTTGTGGGTGCCTTCTAACTCAGAATATTCTATGATTGTATGAGCTGCACCTTTATAAAGTGATTAAGAGAGCCACTATTGCAAATCCCCATTGTTTGCAGTTGAATTTAGATAGAAGCAACAAGGGAGTGTGCTGGGATATGAACTGCCCACACATTGCCTTGATATGTGATGCAGTGATAGTTTGTACTGTGTTCACAATGTGGAAAATTGAAGTATTTTTGACTTCTAATCATTGTTGAAGTGCTGTCTGCTGGCACAAAAGAAAGCTCTTGAGGCAGTGAAAGTAGCTGATGTCTGATTAAGGCTCCCATCCATACTATTTCTTGTGAAATAATGTTTTCAGCAGTTAGAATAAGCTCACTTATACAAATTTGTCTAAAGGGAGAAAAGAACAGAATTTGTAGATTTTGACTGGTTTTGTCTTTGGAAAGCAACTCTAGTGTGAAAGTGGGATGCATTCATGTCTTTTGTCACTTTGGAATAATTTTCAGATAGTTTTGCTGGTTCAATTATGTACTTTTTCATGGTCATGGAACATAGAAATAACATCTTTTCAGTAAAATCCCTTCTAACTGTGGGTTGGGTTTGATTTTGCTTTGATTTTGCTTTGCTTTTTTGGCAATAGCCATTCACTACTTTTGTCTAAATATGTGACCTGGCTTCAATTCCTCTCCTTTATTCCTTGCAGGAATATGAAAAAGGTTTTTTTGTTGCACCTCTCTTAACACTAGAGGGAAGAGAGGGAGTGTGAAAATGATTGTTTCTATCACAAGGAAAGTTTTCATCCAAGTTTGTCCATTTTGTTGGGATTCTCTGATATTCAGTAATTCACAAGTCCCCAGGAAAACAGAACTACTTTTTAAATTAATGGAAAGGCCAATTGTGTGTGTTCAGTGCATGATGAGACATCTGAATGCCCCCTCCCACTTATCCCCTTGCAGCACCAAGGTTTTGAGCAGTTTCCATCGACTCCAGAAATCCCTCCAGATGCTGTTCAGGACAGGAGGCTTTGCAGTTTGCCCCCTCTGAAGAGAAGGTGCTTGGTGGGAGTCATTGTGGAATTCGTCGTCTCTCCCAGCCAGTTCTACATCCACATCTGCAGCACGGAAGCATCCAATAAACTGCGGGATCTGATGTTTGAGATGAGGTGGGAGCATGCTGTGGCACTGCAGTGGGTGCTTGTGCTGAGGGAGCCCAGCTCTTGAAGAGTGATGGTCACTGCTCTCTTCATCACTTGGCACAGAGATGCTGGTGCTGTCCTGAAACACTGCTCAAAATGTTTATCCATTCCTTTTAACCAACATGCAGTAAGTGTGCTCACCAGCAGTTCCTGTGGTTTGTCTGTGTCCTAGCAGTTCTGAACTTTGTAAGCCTGGAAGGGTTATGGAAAGGAGCTTGAAGGGTTCCTTTGTCTGTGCAGCTGTTGCTAATGTGCTCAGTTAAGGCTTTGACTTCCACCTCCAACCCTGAACCTGGACCAGTACTACAGAACCTGGTTCATGAGAAATGCTGATATGTCAAGGTAATGGTAAAAAAGCAATGATTAGGATGACTGTGTTTAGCCTCTGATTAATCCCCATTAATTAACTTTTTGTTGGACCCCAAGAGTATCATTCAAATGTTAAAAGTTTGGGGTTGCAATTTGATTCCCATTTCAGTTTTAAGTGTGGCAGAACAGAAATATAAAGGATCTACTAAAACAGCTCCTGAAAATTCATGTCGTGTGGACTTTAAAAAGTCAGGATTCTTTTGATGCTCCACATATTTCTCCTTGTTCATCTCCTGCATTCTCCTGAGCCTGGTTTCTCACTGTGATCTTTTGCAGGCACGTTTACTCACACAAAGTTGCATCTGATAAATACATCATGCCTGAGTCTGCCGTGCGGCCCGGGCAGCTCTGCTGTGTCATGGTCTCCACGTGGTGGTACCGTGTGATCATCCACCGTGTGGTCAATGACCAGGAGGTGGAGGTCTTCTATGCAGACTATGGACACCTCCAAATTGTCCAGAGGTCTTTGCTGAGATTCCTCAAGTAAGTGAATTACCCATGGGTGGCTGCATCGCAGAACAGCTGGAGTTGGATTAGGCTTCTGGAGGTCACCCTGTCCAAGCTCCCTGCTGAAGTGGGGCTTCAAGTAGAACTAGAACAGCCTGCCTAGGACCATGCTGAGATGGTTTTTGAATGTTTCCAAGGATGAAGATTCCATGACCTCTCTGGGCAACCCATTCCAGTGCTCGGTCACTCTCCTTGTAAAAATTACACTTTCCATCTGGTCCACACTTTGCAGGTGCATAGTCTTCTTCTTCCCCAAGGGCAGGATTTTGTTGAACTTTGTGAGGTTCCTGTCTGCCCATTCCTCTGTCCTGTCAAGATCTGTCAGGATGGCAACCTGACCCTCTGGGGCATCAGCCACTCCTGCCTGTTTTGTCATCAGCACACTGAGGGTAGACTCTCCCACATCACCCAGGTTGATAATGAAGGCACTGAACAATACTGCACCCAGCACTGGCCCCTGGGGTACACTGCTAAATCCTCTCCTGTGTCTGCCTTCACTCTTCAGTCTGTCCTCTTGCTGCTGTCTGTCACCTTGGGGCAAGCTCCCTAATGCTCCTTCCTTGGATGCATGAATGGATATACACGTTCTCCTGAGGGCACATTCCTCAAGTGAGACTTGTTTGCCATGTCAGAGGTACTTTTTCTCTGCAGTTCAGCACATATCCCATATTTGTGTCTTCCCCCTCATTTGCCTCTCCTTGTGCCTGGCTGTTGGGATTCTTTGGTTCAAAAGTCATGGTTCTCTCTCTGTAACTTTGTCTCCACGGGGGGTTTTGGTGGGAAGGTGCTTGGGCATAAGGGACCAGCTGTTATTGCTGGTTTTGCTGTGCCCATTCTTTGGATATGGAATGTTTTCTGAAGCTGCTGTTGGGTTTTAGTCATGAGTGCACGATGCAATGTATGCTTCTGCATTCCTAAACTGGTAGTAAAACCCAGAAGAGGAGAAAGTTCTGCTGATTTATCCCTGGTTTTGCTTTGTATTTTAGGTGGCACTACTTGAAGCTCCCTGCACAGGCCATCCCGTGTTCCTTGGCATGGGTAAAACCCGTGGAGGTATGTGTTTGCACACAGTTTTGTTTATTGATATATGTAGCAGAGTTATCAAGTAGAGGTTGTCTTTTTCTCCTGCCAAGGGCAAGCATTTGGATAAAGTCAGGTCCTGTTGATATTTACAGCAGAATTTGTGCTGTTATGTTCAGTAGAGTGTGCTGGGTGAGTATCTGCTCTACAAGCAATCACCCTTCCACTGCTTTCCTTGCCATCAGAGCATTCTTGCTTTTATATTCTTGCAAAAACAGATGGCTATTGTTAAGCAACACAGCAAACTTGTTCTTCTCCCTGCCAGTAGTTCTCCAAAGTCCTTCTGAAGCCTTGGTGGCTCCAGCCCTCTGTTTTAACATCTTATTCTGTGTCAGAGCTTTAAGTGAGTTGGTTTGATGCAGTTAGCACCACCAGAGTTACAGAGGTCATAAGAAAGTTTCTCTGTGGTGGGAAACCTCTTGGTGAAGAAGCCTGAGAACTACAATCTCTGAAGAAAAGCATGTGGACAGAATTGCTGCCTGTGTGTTTTTAAAGATGTTACTTTCAAAGACTTATTTCCCCTGGGTTTTGAGGGTTAATCACAGTTTTCTTTGTGGTGAGGCTTAGCAGCATCTTAGTAACTTTTGATACTTTTAATGTTTGTAAAGTCTTGTGATTCCAGGAATTATAAAAGAAAACCCAACAAACAAAACCAACAAATAACTGTATTTTAGGCAATTGGGATAAAATCACCAGTGAATGCCATGGAACTATGTTTGGAAAGTAGGTATTTAGGGTGAAAGGGCATTCCCAGTGTAATGAGAATTGCAGGCTTTGGGATGGTTTGGTTTAGTTTCATGCTGGGAAGCTTGTCTGCCTGACTTCCCTGTGTTTGTCACTAGGCTGGCCTAGCAGAGTTGGCTTTTGGCAAGTGCCCACCACCAGGAAAAATCTCAGGTGGTGGACATTGGTCTGTTCATGGTGACTTTACATTGTTTCCCCCTCAGGGTACGTGGTCCAGTGCAGCAATTCTGCTGTTCAAGCATCTCTGTCGCTTCAAGGAACTCGTGGGCATCGTGGATGAATATGTGGATGGAGTTCTGTACCTCTTCCTGTGTGACACATCCACCAAGGAGGATGTCTACTTCCACTCTGTCTTGAGGGATATGGGATATGCTGATGTCTGTGGAGAGAACATTCCTTCCCAGGTCAGGAGAGAGGAGTGTGCTGCTGAAAGGAAAGGGAAGGGAAGGATCCCTATGTGGGTGCCTGTAATGGGTGGATTCTTACCTTGAAGCAAGTGATGTTGTGAAGAGCAAAACTGGTATTCCCTGCTTTCCTGTAGCTTTTCATTTTCTGATGCTACAGCAGAGATGTTCTGTTTAGTAGAACAAACTGTTTCCAGCCTGTTCCAAACTGTTCCAGATTAAAAGTTGATAGGGAAGTGGTTTTGATTTACAAACTGTCATACTTTGCCAGAGAAAGGTACAGTGCTGGATGGCATAACCATGGTAATTGCCTATTGTCACACCAGTTGTAAGCCAGATCATTTGTGCTTTAGGCTTATCTGTGGCATTGTTTGCACATCTCAGCTCAGTTCCAGTAAGAACTGTGTGGATTATGCAAACCCTTGGAAGGGTACTGCCACAGTTTTAGATTTCAGCAGAAAGCTGAGTTTTACAGCCTGGAGTGCTTCTATCTGTTGTTTTATTCAGCAGGTGCAGAATGCATGTTCTGGCAGGATTAGACCCTGTGATGGTATTTTTGCATGTGTAGGCCCAGTTTTGGGGGAGAGGGGCATTTTGCTGCTGGCAAAAGAGGAGTTGGTTTTTTTAATAAGGCCATTTCTACAAGAATTTGGAGCTAACTCTTTGGTGTTGTGCACCTTCATCCATTTGCTGACCTGTTAGAGATTTGCTGAATCATTTTTATTCTTTGGTAGTTACAACATGGAGTTTTTGTACTATTCTGGTGTGGGTTTTACTTGTTCTAGGAATTTGAGGAACTGAATCCTTCAGCCTTGTATGTTCAGCCCAATGAAAAGCAGGGGAATGCTGAAGTGGAGGAGCCAGACCTTTGCTTGCAGCAGGAATCTCAAGATGCAGGCAGTGAAACAGCAACCTTGAAGCTGGATGGGGCTGAGCTGTGACCAGGTGAGAGTTTGGCACAGCTGTCATTCCATGAAATCAGCTCCAGGGCTCAGCAGATGTGCCTTGTTTCAGTCCCGTGGAAGTTTTCCATGGAGTTGGTTGTCTGCTTTTATAAAAAGCAAGCAGAAACATGATATGAAAACTATTATTTATGTGGATCATAAATGCCTTTCTTGCTGTCTGTCCTCTGATCCCTTTGCATATTTCAGGGAGTCTGTGTGCACTCTCTAACCTCCCATATGTGCACCATCATTTTTCAGTTTGAGAGTGGACTCTGAGAACTCATTTTTGTGATCAAGTTTGACTTGGCACTTGCATGGTTTTGCACCCCTGGGAGCCAGGAAGTGTGTGTGTTTTCCTCTCAGATCTCTGAGGTTTGGCAGAGGATGTGTAATAATTCACGGTAGTAGTTTATAAATGCAGGAAAAGTTCTAGTGGTGAATATTTCCAGTAAGGGGTCTTGCTCATCCTAAACTGACCTGAAAGGAAGTGATTTGCAGTCCTGGTTGTTGCTGGGGATAAGGTTCTGTACAACTCCAGGTTTGTTAAAAAAATAACTCTTAAGGTTGAATGTAAAGCATATGTGTATGCTTTACACCTTGAGTTTTAGAGTATGTTCAAAGAGAAGCCCTTGGCTATTTAACAGTTTAATTAACTGCTGAACAGAGAGGTTAGCAGGGAGTAAACCCCAGGTCTTGAGTGTAGTCTAGGGTATTAGAAACCATTAGAAACACCAGGAGCACTTGTCTACAGGTGATTCTCTCCCCTTTGCTGTGTTGTTTAAATTGTAGTGTTTTCATGAGATATTTTATTACAGAGTCCAAAACACCTTTCAAGCCAGTGTCAGGTGTTGAAGTGTTCAGCAGTGGGCCTGCTCTGGGGCTGATTCTGACACTGCTCTGAAAGAAGAGTAAAAACAAGTGTAATGCTAGTAATTTGTAAAGTAGTCCTTTTCTCTAGGGTTTTTTTCTAGCTAGCTCGGGTTTCTGTGCCAGAGGAAACTGTGCGTAAGCTGTGTGTTGTGGATATTAATGTCCTTGCTCAATTTATCAAATGAACTGAAAGACACAAACCATCGTCTTATTGTATATATTTGGAAGAAGGTAATGTGGGGAAGACTGCAATTCTGAGTTTCAAGTGCAGGAATCTGGAGGGTTCCTTACCTAGCTGACTAAAGCCAGACTCATAAATGTCAGACACAGGTGGTGATTTGAAGACTAGAGGAATGTAAATGCATCCTGTCCCTCAGTAAGAATGGCGTGGGCAGCAAGAAGAGACAAAAATCATCCAGTAACCTTGTCCTGACACCCCTATTTTTTTCCTGCATGTTAAGCAGAGGTTTTCAGTGGGCTCCTGGTATCCAGCTGAGTAGTTGGCTAATTGGGCTCCAGTGGTGCCTGTCTTGGCATCCTGTCAGCACTGAATTCCTGCTGCCCAGCCATCCTTGCTGCTGCAGGAGTGCCTCACAGTCCCCTCGTGCCCTGACAACAGAAGCAGCCTGGAGAGCAAGTACCTAGTTTTTGAACAGCTGTGGTTGAATTGCTGCATGTCTGTCATTTCACTGGTTTTCTCCTCCATACTGAGTCAAAAAATACAAACGTCAGCTCTCATCTGTGGCTGAGACGTGAGTGAACATCCCTGAAATGCAAATTTAATTTGAATTCTTAAGCAAAAATGCAGAGGGGCTTCCTCTGACTCAGCTTCTTCCTCCTTGAAGAAACTCCCTCTGTCATTGCTGTCACTGGTCCTGCGTGGGGCTGCTGAGATGAGACAGCTGTTAATTCTTTGCTAAGAGAGGGTGCCTTGTGTCTTGTAATAATCTATAGCTCTTTCCAGCTTGCTGTGGAGGAAAAGCTGCCCTTTGGCCAAGGGGACTGGGGGATTATTGTTGTGTAGTCTTGTTCCCATTTTTTAATTATCCATTTGCTGACCTTCCACTTGTCTGTAAATTTTGAGAGGTAATTAAGATTGGGGCAGCTAATGAGCTGAGTGTGCACTAATTGCACCCTCTCGATTTTTTTTTTTTTGCATACATTTGCAGACACCTCATTCTCTTGGAGAGTCCTCAATGCCTGCTTAGTCAAGTCAGTGGAAGACCTTTAGACCTTAGACCTCCTTTATTTACTCCAGGCAACCAGCAGAAATGAGGCAAGATTACTCAGATCAGAGAGAGAGTTTTTCCAGCAGGGCCCAACTTTAGGAAGCTGTTGGACTCCTGGCAGCACTATTCATGCTGGGCCCCCTTGACAGTATGAACAGATCCATCAGTCAAAATTGACTGACAGAAAGTTGAGCAGTCTGTTACTGTGCTGTGAGTTTTGAATCCCCTCTTGGGTATCCTAAGGCTGGTGCTGCTGGAACAGATGGAAATGTGGTGTTTCTGTGGGCTGGAGATACCACAATAACAAAGAGCTGGATGCAATGTGTTGGGTTGACCTTTGTGCAGCAAAATGGATCTCTAAATGTTTAACAGGAACAAATGAATTGAGAGTTAATTCTCTCATTGTTGGGTTTTGTTCTCTATTCTAGACTTTCTGCTGCTTACATTCAAAAGCGTTTGTTTCTCCACTCCAGTGTTCATTTCATACTGAGTCTCCCAGTCTCTCAACCATAAGGAACTAAAGCATTTTGTAAACCCTCTAAGTTCCCTGTGTGTGTGTTTGTCTTCCAAATGATGGAAGAATTTACAACACCCATACAAGAGTTGCTTGATTTACAAGGTGGATTAAGCAACTTGCCAAAGGCAATGGCTGTTTATGCCTTGGAACTTTCTCTCTAGAGTTCCTCAGCCAAAAACTACTGAATTCACATCCTATTTCCCACCTCTGGAGAAGTGGAGGTGGAGCAACAGGAGCAGAGGGAGAGGGGTCCTTGCATTATTCCATGTCAGACTCGTCAAATAGGTGTGCAGTAGCAAATCTTCTTTCCATGACCTGCTGAGGTGCAGGCAAAAGGGATTTCAATCTGAACTGGAGCTCTTGGATTTGCCTGTGTAGATTTGACCTTTCTTTTGTGTGTTCCTCTTCATGCAGATGAAGAAAACACGAAGACCAAGACCTTCCTGGGAGTCTCATGGTTGGCCTCTGCGGTGCTCTGGGTTCTGTGACCAAGGGTCACCTCAGGAGCTGTGTGTCCCTCCTGCCCTGCTCTCTGCAGTGTTGGCAGCTGCATGATTGGCCATTTCCTATGCCTGCTTCCAGTGGCTGCCCAGCCTGAGCAGGAAGGTGTGATAAGAAGGGAGCTGCTGCCAGGGAAGGCTGCCTGGAGCAGCACAGGCTCCCTGTATGAGCGAACTGTCGGGGCTTTTTTTTTGTTCAGAAACGTTTAATCCCTTGAAAAAACCTGGAGTGTGATGTCTCAGGTGTGCCCAGCAGGTGTGGTAAGTGTTAGTTTTACTTTCAGGAAAATAGTTTGGTTTTGTTGTACCAGTGGTGTACTGCGTTACTGCTCTTTAATATAATGGTTCAGGAGAACATCCAAGTGTCACATTGTGTTATGTATCCTTTAAGTTTAGGAGAGGGAAACTGGCTGCCCATCCCTCTCTCCTTCAGTGCATGAGCTGTTTTGACATTATGTGGGGGTGTGGGTTTGGTTTTGAGCACAGTGGCTGCTCTACATGCTCCCTGCTGTGAGGAGAGCCGAAGAAACCTCCTTCCCCAAGAAGATGATGCTGTGATTTGTTGGATGTCGTGTGTACAAAGTGTCAGGAATCTCATGTTAAAGATCTGGAATAAAATCTGTAAGGAATGCAGTGAGAGCCTGAAGCTTGACCATGTTTGTGTAGCTCCTTGCCTGTGGCAAGTGAACCTAATGGGTGTTCATGCAGAGAAAAGCTGTGAAAACAGAAGAGCCCTGGTTAGGAATGCTGGCATCCAGCTGCTTTTCTGGGACCTGGGGTGTTCCTCACACCTTCAGGGGCTTCAAGGGCCATTCTGTGCCCACCTGAAACCCTGCCAGAGGTTTCTTCCTCTGCAGACCACCAAGAAAAGCTGAATTATACTAGCAGTAATAGTGGAATGGGTAAAAGCCCAGCATAAGATGTTTGTGGATTGGACTTTAAAGTTGATTTCCAACCCAAACCATTGTATTAGGTAGCAGGGGAGGGGGGTTTGGGTTTTTTTCTTTAATTTTGGTATTTAAGGGTGGTTTGGGATGTGACACAGCTGAAAACCAAAAATCTGTGGCTGGTTAGAAAGCAGCTGCTGGGAAAGCTAATGAAGGAGATGGAAAGAGAACACTGAGGAAGGAGGGGGGCTCCAACCCTGTGGGGAGGTTCAGAGGTTTCCTGACTTCTCTGGTGCCACGTTTGGGTTGGGGCACTCACTGCATATTTTTGTCATCCATCACTGTAACAGAGCTGAGCTTGCTCTTGCCCTCTGCTGCAGAACACCCTTTCGGTTTCAGGGGGGTGACAGCTGGGGCCAGGGTGAGGTGTCCTGAGAAGACCCCCAGATCCTCTTTGGCTGCTCCTTGGGCTGCAGCAGGGGCTTGAACTTGGAAGAGCTGTCAGCGTGTCCCTGCTGCCGCTGGGTCACTGCTAGGTGGCAGCCGAGGCCAGTGCTCAGCAGCTCGGCTCCCTGCAGCCTCACACTCCTCTGGAGGCCTGGGAGGATGAGAGAGGTGAGGGGCTGAAGAACATCCTGCTCAGTGGGCAGGTCCCTGTGCTCAGCAGGAGCTGCCCCTGCCCTGCTCCCTCCCTGGGGTGCAGCAGGTCCCCAGGCTGCCTGGGCATGGAACTGGGAGCTTTGGGGCTGGGTCCCACTGCTGTTTAAGGAAATTGGGAATGGGGAGCTGCCGTGGGGTCTGGAAGGTGCTGTGTGCATATTGAGAGCTTACATGTGTGCAGAAAGACAGCAGCAACTTTGTGGGAGGGAACCAGCTAGTGTTAAACAGTATCCCTGTGATTTGGGACCTCCCAAACCTGCCAGTTTGGGTATGGAGGGAGCATGTTCCAGGCACATCAGTCTTTTTGCCCCCTGGGTACCTGCTGAAGGTGGGCTGCAGGGTCTTGTTGCTATTCCATGTACCTTTCCTCATGCTGAACTGATCAGAATTTCTTTCTTCTTTGCAATTTTGCCATTCACATGTTGTCTGCAACTGCTTGGTTAGTTTTCCATGCTCTTTCAATCAAGATAAAGGGTGAAGAACTGAACCTTAATGTGAGCCTGGATGCCCCCAGCACCTGAGGGACAGAAAACCCACCTGGAGCTGCTCCACTGCTCCAAGGTGATCTGAGCTGCTCTTCCCAGCATCTCCCTTCCCGGAGCAGTTGAGCTCACATTCCTCATGCCCAGCAGGTCCCTGTTGGTACATTTGTTGCCTAAGGCAGTGGAAAAAAGACAAAGATGCCTCAGGGACTGGAAAGTGATGATGTATTCATGTCCTTGCTCTTGAGCATTGCTGTGTGCTGGTGACAGGTGGTGGGGAAGGAGGGGCAGCTGTGTCAGGCACTGGATAAACGTTCTTTGGGGGAACCCAGACCCACAGAGGTGAATGATGGAAAGAGGAGGGTGCTCTGCTCTGCAACAATCTTGCAGGTGTCATGTCCCTCCTGGAGAGATCTGGAATTGTCCCCCCTCCTCCTTGTGGAGCATCTCCATGGGGCACTGGGGAGCCCAGTGTGGATGCCCCTTATCTCCCAGGGTGTGCATGTAAAGGGGTCCTGCTCCTCCAAAGGAGCTTGGGGTGGAGCTGCTTTCCCCTCCCTTGCCCCTGGTGTACCCCTTCCCCACAGCTGTGGGGCAGCTGTGCTGCCAGCAGAGGTGATCAGCTCAGAGTCCCTGGGGAGAGGACCAAAATGTTTAGAGGAAATTAAAAATTGAAAGGCAGCGTAGCTCTGCAGCTCTCCCTAAAAGCCAGGGTTTAGCAAAACGCCAGCAAGGTGTGTGCTCCGGGGATTTGCTAATGGACTCGGGGACGGGAGGCTCTGGGGTCAGCCCTGGCACGTGGATGGAGCTGGGGTGGGTGGGAAGCAGGTGCTGGAAAGGTGGTGTCCTAGAGTAGAGCCACCTCAAGAAGGACCCAAGTACCTCTGGCATGTGGGTGAGTGTGGGAAGGAGGAGGAGCGGTGCTTCGGGCAGGGATTTTGTTTCGAGGGGTGTGTTTATGGAAGAGTTTCTCCTGGCTGCGGCGGTAATCGGGTACTTTGAGTTTTAAACGGGATGTCAGGAAGAATTTGGCTGGCGAGGAGGATGGGAAGTGACAGCTCGCTTTGCATGAGCAGTGCTGCAGAGGTGGCCAAACACCTCCCTCCCTCCCTCCTTCCCTCCCTCCTGGCACTGCAGCCAGGCAGGAGCGGAGCTCGGGGTTCCCAGGCTGCCCTCCCGGGACACGGGTGGTCCTGGGCTGGCCCTGCGGTGGTCGCTGTGCCTCTGCCATCTCACCGAGGGTGACATTTCAGTGCCTCAGCCCATCTCTCCCCACCCCTCTGCACTTTCAAGCCATGCTTTGCATCGTGGGGTTCAGCTGAGAGAATCATTTGGGCTTGAAAACCAAAATTGAGTGCTTCTGACCCTAAAAACATTTGTGTTTTTATTTTTAGATGGGGGTTTTTTTGAGATGGAAATTGAATCTTTTCCTTGTTTGGGGAGGATAAAAGTGCATTCAACCCTGCATCAGATTGTTTCATTTGACCCACGAGTAAATGCTTTTCTTTCCTCTGACCTGGAAGGCTTTCTTTTTCTTTCCATTTGGCAAGAAAAAGGGAAAAGCCAAATCTTGGTACAGGTCACTGCAAAATAAGGTCTGGAGCTGGAGCTTTTCAGCCTGAGCGCTGTGCCAAGACCCATCAGCTCTTCCCACCCGTCCCAGGAGTGGCTCCCTTTTTCTTGCAGTAAAAAGTCCTGGATTTGCCTTGCATTTAGCAGGGAGAAAATCACTGCCAGGCAGGAGAGCAGCCTCTGACTGCTGGCTTTTGGATGAGCAGAGATGGGGACAGTGCTTGTGTCTTGCTGGCCTTTTGGAGGACATCCCTGGGATGGCTCATCCAAGCTGGCCACCACTGCATCTCTGCAAAGGCCCATTTGGGTGGCTTTGGGGGAAAAGCCAAGATATTCCTGCTGGCAGGAAGGAATGTGTGGGGCAGCAATTCTGCTGGAGCATCCTTTGGGTGGGAAATGGTGCCTTTTGGTTGAAGCAGGGCTGTGCTCTGGGGTTTGGGGTTGGCTGCAAGGATCTGTGCACACCCTGTCCCACAGGAACAGGGGCTGTGGGTGTCCTCCTGAGCACCCCTTGCGTGCAGCTGAGTTCTCCCATCTCTCTATCTTGGACCCAGCTGCTCAGGTGTCATTTCCAGTGTCAGTAGCACCACTCCAAGCCCAACATTGAAAGGAGAGAGAGAAAGAAGGGAGCTCCTTGTGGATGCTGTGGAATACTTTGACCTTGCAGGCAGCAAGAAGAAGGGGGGCAGATGGCGTGGGCTGTTCTGCATCCCAAGTTTAGGACCAGTTGGAATGGGGACTGCTGCTGGTGAAACCCTTTCCTGGTGCTGCTGCAGGAGAGGAAGATTGGCCCCTTCTTGCTGGCAATGAGTTGGCAGGGCAAGTGAAGAGGGTTTGGGATGGACGAGGCTCCCCCTGGCCCCTGCTGCCCTCACCCTTCCTGAGCGGGCTCCTCGCCCCCTCCCTGCTGCCAGGAGGTTTCTCTTCTGATTCAGCTCTTCCAGGGCAGAAGCTGATTGCAGAGGGGTTGCGATCTCACTTGTGCTTTTAATCCCACTGCTGTCAAGCTCCATTAGGAGGTTTGGCATCATCTCACTACCTCTGGGGCCGGGCCGCCGTTTGCCCAGCCTGAAATGAGGACAAGTCCGGGCTACGCTGGAGCGAGCAGGGGCCGGGGAGGAAGGGATGCTGCAGGGACGGGGGAGGCAGGGATGCTTTAGGAGCCTTGGCTGCCCCCACTGCTCTCTCCAGCACTTCCAAATATTGAGAGGGGCTGCAAGAAGTGTAAAACCAGCTCGTTTTGGTGGCCTGGTTACTTTGGGAGCAGCATGGAGAGGGGCTGGGCTGGCGGTGAGAGCCTCTCCCCAGGCACTGGAGGTGCTCGAAACCTTTCAGCGCTGCAGGCTCAGCCCACGCACTGCTCCAGCTGCATTTGGGTGACCCGGGGCCGAGCTCCCCCCGCTCCTGCCGCACACGTGTGGCCGTGGCCGGGCTGCGTGCGGAGCCGGGCATCCCTCTCCTGCTGCCGCATGCGGCTCCTCAGCCGGAGCCAGCGCAGGGGGCTGCGGGAAGAGAAGCAAACGGGGCAGAAAAGGGCTGAGCATCCTTCCCAGCCTCACAGATTGGGCTGCACGGCTCGGCAGTGAGAGGGGAAGGTGCTGTCGCTCATCCCTCTCCTGGCCACCGATGTTCCAGGAGTAGCTCCCTGGATTTCCAGCCCCATATGCTGCAGGGGGGCTGCCCTAGGACTCATCATTGCTCTCCTGGGCTTGTTCACAGCAGTTTTAGAAGCTCTGTCTGCCCAAGTGCTTGCAGCTACCTGGAAAGGAGCTGACATAAGACAAGAACATGAGGAAGGGCAGGAAAGGTGGGAATACAGAGAGCCAGAGCCCTGCTGCTGGCCCTGCTTGGAGCCACATGAACCACAAATCCCTCTGGGCATGTTTTCCCTACCAACCCAGTGCTGTGGCTGTGCCCACAGTGATTGATGGACCTCTGCCATGACAAGCAGGGCTGTGGCTTGGCAGGCACAAAGACCCCTCACTGGGGTTTGGACCAAGGAAATCCCTGAGAGCTGAGCTGCATCACCTCCCTGCAGCCCATCTCCACTAAGCAGGGGAGCACTGGAGCAGGGTAAAACCTCTTTGCTGAGGGAGAGCCCCAGGTTGCTCACAGGGTGGGGCATTTCCACCCTCAAGCCAGGAAAAGCAGTTGAGATCCATCAAATATTTAGGCTTCATGTTTGTGGGTGTGCAAAAAGTTGTATCTCATGCCAGAGCTGTGTCCACTAGTGGTGGAAAGGGCATCAGCACTTTCCACATGGAATCCCTGTGTTGGCTGGGGAAAACCCTGCCTCTTCATATGTGCTGGGCAAGGAGGGTGAAAATCTACAGGTTTTAATTTATCCAGGTTTTCTATAGGCTCTACCATTCTCATAGCTGTCCCAGTGGATACAACTGGTGGTGCTGTCCCTAAACCCTTTTTTATCCCAAACTTACCCTAACCCCATGTGGGGGAGCCTGTTCCCTTTTTTGTGGCTCACTCTGTGTCTCCTGGGGAGGATGAACCTGGAGGGATGTGTTTACTCAGCTCAGGGCAAACAGCCCAGTTTTAGACTGAACAGTCCAAAATGTAATGTGGGATATTTTCCCCACACCTGGACTGTCTCAAGGTAAGGTAAAATGCATCCTTAGCTCCTGGCAGGGTCTAGGAGGACATGGGTAAAGTACCCCATGGGCTACCCAGATTTGCCCTCCACAGCTTTAAATCCTGTGCCTTGACCCCCCTGGACTTTTGAGCTTCTTCCCATGTCCCTGGAATGGGGGAAGGGGGGAAGCAGCTCTTGCTCCCAGGCTGATGCTCTGGGAGTGTGAGGGGTTAATACCACCCTGCTGCCTCATCACAGCCCAAAGCTGTAAACCCCTACCCCGGGGGAACACCATTGCAGCTGTGGATGTAAAATACTCAAGGCTGAGCTTGAATGATCTTTATCTTTGGGAAGGAGAAAGCACAACTCTTGGCCAAGGACATTAGCCAAGGCTCATTCCGTGTGTCCCTGTGCAGTGTGCACAGCCCTGCTCCTCAACACCCAGGCTGGAGTTCCTAGATAGTTTTAGTGATGGAGAAAAATCCTCTTTTGGGCAATGCACCCTCCCTTGACCAGCTCCTGGAGAAAACAACTCTCTGCCCCATTCAGTGGGTGCATCTCTTCCCCCAACCCATTGGGATGAGAGGTCTCTGCAGTCCCCAAATCAGATCTGGGGGGAGTGCAGCAGCACAGAGATCTTCCTGTGACACTGGTGCCTGGCTATGTGTGATCCCTGGGTTGCAGGATAGGCACATCCCTCAGATAAAGGAGATGTTGGGGCTGCTGGGCAGCTCCTGCTGGATATTCCTTGTGTGGCTGGGCTCGTTTTTCAGTGTTTGTGCAAACCCACTGAGGTGTACAATGACTAATGAATGCACATCTGGCATGGGAAGTGTGCTGTGCAGGGGGAAGCTGTGCATTAGCTCCCCTGAGCTCTCCCCAGGGAGCAGGCAGGCTTGGGAGGCTGTGGCCATGTGCTGCTGGATGGGGATGAGAGCGATGAAGGTCCAGTGAGGGTATCAAAGGATCGTGCTGAGACACTGTAACCTATGCATACACTCACTCCCCAACCAGAGACACAGAAACATGCTCTGGCTGGCTCCTGAGGATCTTTCCATGTGTTAATCCCCCATTTTCAGCCCAGAAGCCCTGATGTTGAGTGCACAAGGCAACCAGAGAGCTTGAAACCTGTCAGGAGCAGCCTAGATGCAGGTGGGGACAGAATTTGGCACTGTCAGGGTTTTTTCTGATTGATACAGCAGCCTTGGGCTCTGCTAAAATGAAAATAAAAGCAAGATCCAGCACAGAACGAAATAAATTCTCCTGCCAGCAGCTGCTCGGCTCCTGAGCATCCTCCAGCATCAGCGTTTTGGGCTGGTGGGAATGCTGGCCTGAACAGAAGGAAATGATTGATGTGCTGGAGTGCAAGGGGGTACCAAGGCAAGGGCACCCCTGAGCAGGGCTCTGCAGCAGGGCTGGGGCTCTGTGCACACACCTGGGCATCTCGTGGGGTTTGCATGTGCAGATATCATGGAGGAAGCACCTCAACTAAGGACTCACTGAGTTACATTCATCCTCATTAATGAGAGTGTGAAGCATCATTATGGAAAGAGAAGTCTGGGGGCTTTGATTTTTTTACAACAGAGAAAAACCCAGAAGGAACCAAAAGTATTTTATGGGTAAAGTATAAACTAGTCAGTGAAATCCTTTCTAGCACGGGAAAGATGGGGTTTTATAAAACCCTCAAGAACTCTTTGTGCTGATACTGGATTAGCTGCAACACTTACAAGCTTTAAAGTCAATTGTGCGTGTGGGTACTGCAATATCTGAGGGTTGCAGAGGGTGAGAGTCTGGCAGGCTCATGATCCCTCTGTTGCCAGGGTGTTCCTGGGGCCTGGGCATTCTGAGCTGTTTGTTGTGCCCTGGCAGCAGCTGATCCTG
This sequence comes from Pycnonotus jocosus, assembly GCA_013400435.1. Classification (NCBI taxonomy): domain Eukaryota; kingdom Metazoa; phylum Chordata; class Aves; order Passeriformes; family Pycnonotidae; genus Pycnonotus; species Pycnonotus jocosus. Next base: position 69,250 of record VWYP01020104.1, on the reverse strand, counting down.
ACATGCCAACAAGGCAGGAGGCTTCCCAGGTGCTTTGTGTTGCTCTTGCCCCAAAACAAACTGAAACAAGAACTTGACAAGTATTTTGTACCAAACCGCTGCTTGATTTGCCAGTAGTGCAAACCTCAAACACTCTGAACATGCCAGCTGAGCCTCCCAAACCGTGTGTTTTATTTAAAACCACATCGACTGAAAACAAAAACTTCGGCTTTAATTTTCCTCCCCGTTGCGGAGCATCTGGCGCTCCTGTTTCTGAGCTTTTCCCAGCCACCACAAAGTGGGAATCCCACCTTCTCTTTTCTGTTTGGTCACCCATGCATTGCCTTAAAAAATAATGAAACGACAATAGGAAAGACAGCTTGAGGGGGAAAAAAAATGAGACCAGCACTGGAATCAGGCAAGCTGATAACCTGCTCGCTGGAGCGATGCTGTTCCACATTGGCTTTGTTGTGGTCTCCTGCAGTGCCTGCCTGCTTTGGGCCAGAGCCACAGGGCTGATGGAGGAGCATCATCTGCATCTGGGCAATCTCAGCTCTGTGTAAGCCAAGTGACTCCTTAATCCCAAAGAAACCCTTTTCCATGTCCACCCATGGAAACGGCGAAATGTCAGTTCCTGAGTTAGCTGTAATAGTGCCTCCCATGGCCCTGGCAGCGCTTGCTGGGGGGAGAAGTGGCTCTCCCTGCATCCTGGGCTGTCATCACCTCCTCGCATCCTGCCCAGAGCAGCCCAGGAAATGACTTTGTCACTTTTCCTGGCCTCCTCCTCCTCCTCAGTGCTCGCCTGGATATCTCTAATTCCCGTCCCTCCAGCAGCTCTGAAGCCCAGCTAAGGGGAAAATGCATCTCTACTGCCCTGCGCAGAAATACTCGGCGTGCTCCCTTTCCTCGCTCAGGGCTCCTCTGTGTTTGCCAGCCCTCTGATGTGCTGGAGTGGATGATGTGGACTCCTCTGCCGGCAGGGGAATAGGGAGGCTGTCTCTGGCCGGGCTGAGTGCAGGTGTTGGTGTGTGTTCTTCCCACAGGCAGCGGGCGCTTGGATCCTGCAGCACAGAGGGTAAGTGCTGTGGCAGAATCCACTTATCTCCCCTTTGCATTTCATAATTCATCCTGCCCTTTCGCCAAAGGCGCAGAGCCGTTTGCATCCAAACGAGCGGTGATTTCCTCCCGGCTCGGCTCTGCTGCTGGATCCCGGGGAGGAATCAGCGGGTCGGGCTCCTGGCACGGGCAGCCAGCAGCTGCAAGGGCTGGGCTGGAAGAACAGGGAGAGCAATCCCTGCCCAACAGGATGCTCTGACGGACGGCAAGGTGACGGAGGAGAAGGTGAGTGGTGTTTTACTTTATAGCTTGCTCTGCAGGGAGGAAAAGTATCCGTGGTGTCTTGTCCTTTAGAAACTGAAGCACGGGAGAGTTTGCCTACCTTGCTGTAGCAGAGGTTCTGCATCGATCCCACCGAGCTGCGCTGCCTTGCCATGGCTTTTGTGCCCTGTTGAGACCAAAATCAGAGAGAAGCAGGCAAACACATGGTCTCCTGGTACAGTCATCCTCACACTGGCAGCGGTCAGCTTGTGGTACAAGGCACGAGATTTAATTATCTTTATTGTAGCTCCCAGCAGTGAGCAGCTCTCTGCTTCCAAAGGCGATGCCAACTGCAAGCTGTACCTTCTCCAGCTTAAACTCTTGCTTTGGAGCTTCAAGGCTTCCCAGCAGCTGGAAACTCTTACTGGGGACAGCACCTTTTATGTGTGTGGGTTCCCAGTGCCAGCACAGGCTTGGGGCACGCAGCAATGGGCTGAGCTTGCAGGAAAAGCAGCTGTGGCTCTGGCCTCACACTGGGGAGCCAGTGTCTGCTAAGGGAGATGTGGGAAGGGGGTCATTCTGTCTGAAAAACGGTGGACAGGCTTGGCATCGCCACCCCCGGGCCTGGCTCATTCCCGTGGCAGTGCTGTGTGATGGTTTTTTCTCCTGGCTGTTTGCAGAGAAAGAGGAGTACAAGTAGCTGGGACACGGTGAATGGATCAAGCCAGAACCTCTGGACACCCCAGCATGTGGACGTGGCAGTGCTGACATCAGGAGACACTGTTAGGGATGGGGGTGCTCAGGGGACTGCAAGAGTGGCTTTGGGGTGCCTGGGGTGCTGCGGGACCTGGGCACGGGGATGCTGCAGGTTTGACATTGACTGAGGTGCTGCAGGGCTTGGCTTTGGGGGTAGCCTGAAGGCACCCAAGAGTTTGGGGGTGCTGCCAGTGTGTGCTCCCCCGGGAGAGGATTAGGCTTTGTGTGTGTTGAGTGGGTGTCCCCCTCTTTCCCCTACCGTGGGGCCGGGGGCGGTGCTGGGGGCGGCAGCTCCGGCCCCGGCAAACTCCTCCCCCGCGGCCGGACCCGCCTGGGCGCTCCCGCTCCAACGCTCCGGTGATTATTCTTCTTCCTATTATTTATTATTCCCGCTGTTATTGCTCTTGCCCTCCTCCTCTTCCTCCGGCCCTCCCCCGCGGTCTCGGCCCGTCCCCGCCCCAGCCGCCGCCGCTCTCCGGACCCGCCGCCGCCCGCTTCTGCCCGGCCGGGGCGCCCAGGTAGGTAGGGCTCGGGCACCTCACCGCCCTCCTCCCCCGCTCCGCCGCTCTCCGGGGACGGCAGAGCCAGGGAAAAGCTCTGGCAGGGATTGGGGCTGCGATGGGAAGGGGGAAATCCGAGTGTTGCACGAGTGGTGGGGGCGCCGAGCACAACGGGCTGGGATGCTCGGGTGGGATGCTCCAGCATCATCCTGCTCCTAGCATCATTCTGCTCCCAGCATCATTCTGCTCCCTGCATCCCGGGGCTGCACCGAGTCCCTGCAGCACAGCTTCGTCTGAGCGAAGCTCTGGGGTTGTGGTGCTCTACAAGATCCTGACTCGTTTTCTCAGGGTTGTGTGGTCTGACTTAGCGCTGTGCTGGGTTTGTTCAGTCCCCGTGAAGTCTGATGGCAGCTCGGGTGGGTAGGGCAGAGAGATCTGTCATCTCTAAACCTACTTCTTTGCAGCCACTTGAAGTTTTGGAAGTCCCAAGCCAGGGGCTTGGCCTCCTGCTCCCTCTCCTGGGGCCCAAAGCTTTGCCATTCATCAAGGACATGTCAGCCCATCAAATCTCCAACCTCACCACCAAACCTCTCCACAGCAATGGTGGCTGCCTTTGCTGAAGTGGAGGAAATCAAATCCTTTTGTTTATTCCGAAGGATCTCTGTTTTATCTCTCACTGGGCTGCAGTAATTAAAGGAGACCTGTGCTTGAGCTTTTTGCCTGGCTTTTGTTTTCTCTTAAGGTTATCCTGGAGGATTTTATTCCCTCCAAAAGGGCATGTGGAAACATTTAGTGTTTTCAGCTGTATTTCATTTGTGTACTATTGATTGTCGCTCCAGCAGAGAGATTTTCTAAGGGGTGGTGGAATATTCCACCCCGATGGAGGTTTGTGTTTCTGGGGCTGTGTTTTTCCCCCTCCCCCAGCTTTGCCCCTTGCTTGCCTAAGCCTCAGAATTCCCTGTGATGCTTTTTGAGGGGTGCTGTGTGTACTGGGGCTGCTGGCTGGCATTCAGCGTTGTTCCTGCAGGATCCAAAGGGTTCTAACCTGGACTTTGCCAGGGATTGGGAGAAAAGGCTTTTCCTAGGAAGGACTTTCACCTGTTGAAAATCCGAGAGGGGAGGGCATCAGTGGGCTGCCACTCTTGATGTGATGGTGAACATCAGATCAGTGAGTTTGATCCTATTCCAGCACCATCCCTGCTGGGATGTGAAATCCTTGTCCAGCTCTTTCCAAAGTGCTGGATTTCAGCCTGGCCACAGGCCTGAGGACAGCCAGCTCCAGAGACCTGCTTAGGAGAAGCAGCCCAGCTCTGCACTGCTCCAGCCCAAAAGACCCTTTGCAGGGTGGAAATCAGGTGTGAAGGATTTTCCACATGGCAAACCCTCCTCTGTGGAGAAATGCAGAGCATCCTCCAGCCATTTTGCGTGGGGCATTTTGGGTGCATGGACTGACAGGAGAGCCGGGAGCTGTGTGTGTCTGCTGGGAAGAGTAAGGATGGAGCCTTGAGCTGCTCCCAGCTGGTGCAGGATCACCCATCTCAGCCATGGGCATAAACAGGAACACAAGATATGCTCCTATTTCTGGGAGCTGCTTTGTGGTCCTGCCTCAAATCCGATAGCCTCCAGGGCAAGTGGCAAACAGAAATAAGGTCAGGCTGTGGTGTTCCCTTTGTTCCCTGCCCTGGCTGCCTCCACTTTCTCCCCCTCCATCCTCCATCCCTGCTGCCCCCTATTCCTCCTGGCATCTCTGCCCTCCTAACCTTCCCTGTCGCTGCTTTCCCACCAGGATGAAATATTTATGGTGGCTCCGTTACCCTTGTTTTCTTGAAAGCGAGTTTCACACTTCATTTGCAGGAGGCATTCAGAGATTTCACGTCGGGTTTTCCCTCTCACTGGGCGGTGTGTGCGTGACCGCCCCTGCCCGGCCCCGCTCCTGCCCGATGGGGCTGCGGGAGGCGGAGCATCCTGAGTGATGGATGAGTCTGTAGCCTTGCTGTGTGATAAATCAACGAGGGAAAAAAAAAAAAATCTGGTCTGAAATCCAGTGGAGTTTAGCTGGCCGCCCGTGCTTGGCTGCGTTGTGCCTCCTTGCTCTGGTTGGGATGCAGTGGGTGAAAGGAGGGGGAGTAGTCTTGTAAAGCAACTGCAGGTGAGCTTTTCCCGTAGCTTTGTGGAAAAGTCAGTCCTGGACCTGATCCTGGAATGACTCCACTTGGATTTACCTCTAACAGTGGGTTTGGGTCAGGTGCTGTGCCCTGTGTTTGACCCCAGAGCAGTATGTGTCTCCAGCATTTCCTGGTGTGTGCAGGGATGGGGCTGTGCTCCAGGATCCTGATGGATGGGCACTCTCTGGCACATGGATTCCTGGTGGCTTGGGAAGCAGAGCTGTGGCTGGGTGACCCCATCCATCCCATGGGATGTCTGTTTCCTGGTGGCCTGTCCTCCCACAGCACACCACTGGCATCGTTGTGGGCACTGTGGGTGTCTGAACTGCAGAGCAGGAAAGGGAACCCCTGGCTCTCCCATCCCTGCATGGGGCAACTTTCCAGGAGGAGAGAACCTCAGGTCGATGTCAGTGGGTTTATTCTGGTGAGAAGGGCAGGAGTGGCTTCCCAGTGTGTGTCCTGAGCATGGGGATCTCTGGAAGTCAGGGTGGCTGTGAGCTCCTGTTCCCATGGGTGATGTGGCTGTCACTGGCTCTGCATCCCACTGGGAAGGATGAGGTGGTGGATGGTGTCAGTAGCAAGGGTTTCCCTGGATGGCCAGTGGTGGGGTTTGGGCTGGTTCTCCTCCAGGCTGGCCGGTTTTTAGCATGGTGCCCTCAGGATGGAAGGAGCAGCTCATCCCTTTGCACATCCAGCTCTCTGCCTGGGTGACCTGTGGTGGCTCCCGTGTAAATCCCACTCTGCTCCTGCTGTGGGGTCCTTGGAAGCCCAGGGGGAGGGGCTAGGAAACTGTCACCCAGAGGCCCTGGAGATGGGCATCCAAGCTCTGGGCAAGTCACGTCTCCTCCCTGGAGCTCAGGGATGAGCAGCTGGTGGCAGCTGCCACATCAGGCAGACAGAGGCAAATGAAGAGAAGATCAGAGAGTTTTCTGGCTTGTTTTTGGAGCCGGATCACAAAGCCACACTTCCAGAGCCAGCAGCTGGCCCTGATGTCTGGCCCCACCAAAAAGAGACAGTCTGTCTGCCTTGTGCTTTCGGGGAGGCTCCGAGAGCCCTCCTGACTGTAGTACTGGTGCACGTGGCAGGCTCCTCTCTCTGTATTGCTGCCCGAATGCAATTAGGCTTTAATGAGTCATTAAAATAAATCTCTGTTTCTACTCCAAGCGAACATGCCGGGGGGATGCTGGCAGTCGGAGCAGCAGGTCTTGCATCATGCAGAGGAAGAGGCTGCCCTTCCCCGTGCCCTCCTCCCCGGGGCTGGCACCCTCCATCTCCCTTTCCCTCGGAATAAAAGACATTTCCTAAGCACCATGCAGCTTAGCAGCTACTGTGAGAGCAGGATTAAACTACAACCAGCCCTAGCATTGGGTTTTTTGTTGGAGGAGCTGTGATCTGGGGTGTTGTCGTTTCCCTGGTGCCAAAGGGCACCTGGCCAGCTGGAAGTGGGCAGAGATGTACCTGGTTTGTTAGAGATGCTGATGGCCATGTCCTGTTAACCCGTGCCTGGATCTGATAGGCAGCTGGCCTGCCAGGGAGAGATCTCAGCTGGCCCCGTGGCTGGATGGAGATGAATATGAGGCAAGCAGCAAAATGTGGAAGGGGAAGTGCAATGAATCACCGATAGGCATCCATATAGTTTTCCTACTGTACTGTAAATGGGATTTAAAGACCTCCTGAACCAAGAAAGGTGGTGGTGGCCCCTCACCCTACGGGCAGACACACAAGGCTCATCTCCCCTTCATTCCTTTTAACTGGTAAACAGTGCAATTACCCCTAATGATGTCTATGCTAATTGAATCCCTCCACAGTGGCTGTCTAGCAACTGGCAGGGAGGGCAGATGCTGGCAGGACACAGAGGGACATCCCCTGCGTGTCCCTGAGGAGCAGCACCCTTCAAACACCAGTCACCGTTTCAGCCACCAGTCCCCAGGCTGAGAGAGGACAGGGGTTAAACCCAGGGGGCGAGACAGAGAATTTACTTTGTGTTTTTAAAATGAAACACGTAAATTGGGTGACGCCGCGGCACAAGGGATCCGCCCCGGTGTGCCGTGCCAGGGGGACTGCAGCTGATGGGATTACAGAGGCTCCAGCCTCATCCAGAGCTTTTCCCCTGGGCTTTGCTTTCGGGAGCAGAGCCTGCTGCTACACGGAAAGGTTTTGCACAAGTTGTGTTTCATGTGTCAGGCTGGGAGGAGCTGGGATAAGGCAGCAAGGACAGATCCGTGTGGGAACTGGGAAACCGGGGAAAGAATTTTCATGGGAATGGTGGAAATGAGATGGGAAGGGTGAGATGGCATCGATGTCCAGGGCATGAAGGGTGACAATGAAGTGGTGCCTTGGAGGAGAAGCTGTCCTGGGGGGTTGCTTCACAGAAATCTGCTGAGAAAGTGGCTTAATTAAAAATAATCTTTGGAGGGAAACTCACTGCTCTGCTCGGGTGGATCTTGTTGGGGATGCTCTGTGGGGTTTCTCTAAACAACGCTTCTGGGATTGATCCTCCTCTTCCACTGTGTGCCCGGGATGAAGATGGGTTTGGTGTCACTGAGTCCTGGTGGAATCTCCCCCTGGAGAGCAAGCATGCACCTTCCTGTGGGGGAGGAGCCAGAAAATCAAACCAGGGAGAAGATTGTATATCCACAGAGTGCGTTTGCAGCCCCAGGGAATGGAGGAATTCAGCTGAGCTCTTCATGTCCTTGCCCTGACGGGAAGAGCCCACTGGTGGGAGAAGTTGAAGGTTTCATCTTGAAGCAATGAGAATGCTGGAGAGACCTGCCCAGGGCTGGGAATGGACAGTGGAGCATCCTTGAGAGGAGGCTGGCTCCATCACACTGCTGGGGAGAGTCTGGGGCGAGTGCTGGGAATGCTGGCTCATGCTGGGGAATACCTGTGCTGTGTTGGTGCCTTGCCACAGGGTTAAATCAATCTTGGGATACCACAGCAGGGCAAGATGCAAACAGCAAGGGTGGAATCAGGGTGGAAGCAAATAACCTTTCCTGCTCCTTTCCAATCTCACAAGGATCCATGTCTTTTGCTGGATGTTGTAAGCGCCCATTGTAACAGGGGCAACATGGGGTGCAAGTAAGATCCAAATCCTTGCTCTCCAGGTTTGTATCCTCCAGGGCTCCACAGTACAGCAGGATCCACCCTGGGCTCTGGCTCTCCTCAGGCCATAGACAAGGTCCCAAGCCTTTAAGCACACATGTGGGAAAATTCTCCAGCTTTTTGGCAAGGGTCGGTCTCACCTGGGACACACCCGGCGTCCTGGCTCGCTGCTCTCTCGGCTGCTGCAGCTGCTCCTCGGGGGTTGTGTGGCTGCTGGCAGGGACGATGCCTGCAGCAGGGATGCTGGCCAGGTGCTGGAGCGCCCCTGGGGATCTGACGTGCAGGATAATCTCAAAAGCCTTTCTCTGTGTGACTTGGCTTCATGCCGCCGGTTTTGTCGCTGGTTATTTCGGGAGCGCGGTGGAGCGGCTCCCCGGCACGCGTTCCTGGCTTTGGCCACTCGGGGCTTTTGCCAGGAGCTGTCCCGGGAGGAACCCTGGGCACAGCGGTGGGAGATGAGCCATGAGGATCGGGCCGAGGATATTCCCATCCCTCATCCCGCTGTGGGCTGCCCACGNTGTTTTTGGGGACAGGGTGGGGTGACAATCCCTTCTGTGTCCCTCCGTGGCTGCAGTTAATCCACGCAGGCAGGCGAGACGGGATCTGAATAGTCGCTTAAGGAGATAAAGGGCAGATGAGATGCCCAAGTAATGGGATACCAGGATAATCCGTGCCTGAGACGTCCCAGCCTGCAAAGCTGCCCTTCCTCCAGAAGTCTGAGGAGTGCTGGGAGATCTCCCAGGGAGAGGAATGCAGATGTGCCAGCTGGTCCTGGCATGTGCCAGGGCTTCGCACACCTGGACAGAGATCAGAGGGGGATGCTTGGTCCTTTGTGGCTGTAAAGACAAATTGCTGTTGGCAGGGAAGCTCTCCTGAGCTCCCACAGGGCAGGACAAGACGCAGTGTGGGAGGCAGTGAACCTGGGTGGGCAAGAAAGTGGTTTTTGGTGGAGTTTGATGGCCAGGAGAAGGGATCTCCTGGGCTCAGTGGGTCAGGAGCAGTGTTACAGCAGGAGTGCAGCCCTTCATGCCCACCTGGGAGCTGGGCTCTGGATGGCAGCTTCCACCATCAAAGGCATTTGATTTTTTTTTAAAAAAATTGTGATTAATATCATGCATTTTCCACAAAGCTTTTGCAAAGAAAGAGCTGGTTTCACATCCTTGTTGATATTTTGTCTTTCCCATCCCTGGGCTGGGAAGAAGCAGTGGGGAGCCTTGGGGAGCTGATCCAGGTGGTGGAGAGAAAATAAGGGAAGACTTGCAGCAGGGCACAGAATTTTTGATTTTGGTGACTGACTGTGAGTCACTGGAGCCTCAGCTAGGGGACAGTGTCACCTCTGTGACCTGGCTGCCCTTGTGGTACCTGGGAGCAGGGTGTTGGCTGTAGCAAAACTGCTGGGAAAAGCCCACGTGGCTCAAGGCACCAAAGGCATCACAGCAGGAAAAAGCCTCGGGGAGGAAATGGGTCACAGGAAACACCCTTTCTGCTGGGAAAAAAACTTATTTGGAGTTCTCTGCAGCAGGCAGGAATAAAAGTTTTCCCAGCTACTGCTGTGATTTCTGTCTGCAGACTAGTCCAGGCTCCAGTATGACTCCAGCAGAACCAGCAGCACGTTCTGGGCTTCACAGTGACCCAGGGGTTTGCCATCTGAGCACTTGGCTCTGCTCCCCCATGGTTTGATCATCCTGCCCCATGGCTGAGGGTCTGCAGCAGGGGTTGATCCCCCTGAATCTGGCCGGGCTGGCTCTGTGTGGGGCAGGTCACAGCTGTCTGGGAGCTGCCCTGTTGTTTGCTGCCATGATCTGTTTTGAAAAGGCAGCCCCTGATGCTGTTTTTTTCCAATTAGGCCCTGGGAGATGACTCTGGTGAGGCAGCGGCCGGGCTAATTTACCAGGCAGACATTTCATTGAATTATCCCATGAGCTGCAGAGCAAAGCCAGGAGAGCAGAGCCTGGGTTGGGGCAGGACTCGTGGCAAAGCTTTGGCATGATGCTCTTGGTGTATAACCATGCCCTGCCCCAGCCTAAACCCACCCCTGAGCTCTGGGGTGAGAGTTTGACCCCTGTCAGGTGGCAGGGATGAGCTCGAGGCTGTAGGGACACCCAGGGTGAGTAAGGACAGGAATGTCTCAGCTGGGNACAGCGGTGGGAGATGAGCCATGAAGATCGGGCCGAGGGTATTCCCATCCCGCATCCCGCTGTGGGCTGCCCACGTCTGACACCTTCCCTGTGTCCCGGGACTGCATCCACCCGTCCTGGCTCCCGAGCTGGCTGCCCGGGAGCCGGCAGAGCAAACACAG
>VWYP01020104.1:16671-48745 GCA_013400435.1 Pycnonotus jocosus | reverse complement strand
TTTTTTTTTTTTTTTTTTTTTTTTTTCTTTTCTGGAGGGAAAGCATCTCTGAGTTGGGGTTGGGGCAGAGCAAGGGAGAGTTTGCTTTTCATCTCTTTGTTGCAGCTCAGAACTATTTTTGTTTGGAGCATCGATGCTGTGACAGAAAATGGAGAAAATGGCTGCTCTAAGCCAGACAGAGCTCCCCAGTCTTCCCATATCCTAAATGTTTGCCTGTTACTATTAAGGGAAAGAGGGAAAGACAAAACACCAATCCCATACATCTATTGGGGACCAAAGATCTCATGTGGATGAACCTGTGAGTGAACTTTGAATAGCTCTGTCAGTGTCTTCTAGAACTGGCCAAGCATCCACTGGCACACCAACTAGACAGGTGGAAAATTGCTTTTTTGGGGCTGTACTGGACAGACATATGGTAGCTAAACCAGGCAGCAGTCTCTCATCCTACTGCCTATTCTGCAAAAGAGCAGAACTTGGGGTCCCATCCAGACTTGGAAGATCCCTGGCAGAGCAGAACCTGGGGTCCTATCCAGACTTGGCAGATCCCTGGCAGAGCAGGCTGCCAGAGAGCCTCAGCACAGGTCCTGCTCCACCAACCCTGCCCCATCCCCACCACCCTCAGCCCTACCTGGGACCAGGAGGTGGTGAACCATGTTGAACACGGCCTCCTGAAGCAGGCAGCTTGTTCCTCAGGTTTGGGAGAGGCCTGGCAGCGTTTCTCAGGGTACTCCCTGTACTGCCCATTCTCCAGGCCCACGCACAGCACCAGCCGGGTCTTCACCCCTCGCCCACAGCTGGCATCACACTGCAGGGGAACAGAGCAGCCTGCTGATAAATGATGCTCCAGCCTCAGGCAGCAGGGCATCCTGCTCAGAAGGAAGGCTGAATGCCTGTGCTAACCCCAGTCTGACAGAGGGAAGTGCTGCCCAGGCCACAGAAGCAGGGGGTGTGATTTCCCAGCCAGCAGGGACAGAAGCTGTAATTAGTGTTCAGCTCAGTTCACCTCGGCTGGCCTCGAGAGCAGCTACCACAGGGCACCTAAGACTGCAAGAGGCTGTTTCTGTCTTATTTTACGTGTACCTATGTTCTGGAAAACCACACAGCATATGCATGTAGCAACCTACATCTTGGAGCACTGCCAAGCTTTGTGTGGGCCCGAGGGGACCCAAGTGGTGCAGTGCAGGTGATGTGCAAAGACAAGCACTGCTGTACCCAGAGCTATGCAGGCTTAGCTGGGAGGGCTCTCTCCCACAGGACACCACCAGGAAAAGCAGCAGGAGGCAGGATCTGCTCCCTGATGCCCATGCAGGCAGTTGGCATTTTGAGATTCCACTGCCTTGAGTCCTTTTTCACCACAGCAGGGCCAGCACAACTGGCTTGCATCTGCCCTTAGTCATCCTGAGAACTCAGAGCTCATCAGCAGAGAGAACACAGCAAAGAAGCTGGCACAGGCAAAGGTGGGGAGCTCAGCTGGTCTTTCCAAGCTCTGATGAATTTCATAGCTGGGTCACTGCTAAAAATGGCACTTCAGGACTGTGTGTGACCCACACAGAGGGCCAGAGCAGGGGAGGGTTCCAGAACTGCCAGGTTTAACCAGTCTGTGCTTGTTACTGGTGCTGGAGGAGGCTCAGCTGAATGCAGCCAGCAGCTATAAAGGGAGCAAAGTGAGAAGAGAGGCTTAGCCATGATTGGAGGGAAGAGGGCTTGGCTGCTTCCCTTATATCCTAGAAACCTTCTTCCTTAGTGCAAAATCCCTGTTTTGCTCAAGACTTTAAAGAAGAAGCCCAAGCCTCACAACTGACTCAACGTGTTTCTTTGGATACTCTGGGATTTGGATCAGCATCTACAGGGAAACCTGAAGTCTTTAGGCCTTGAGCAACAGAGAGTAAAAAGATGTGCAGAGACTGAGTGTTGGGTGCAACAGAGCACCTGAACCATGTTCACTGGACTCTCATCCCTGAAGCAAGTGCACAGTTATGGTCTGGATGTGACTGCTCAGCACAGGGATCTGTGCTGTGGTTCAGGTTTACCTCCAGCTGTTACTTAGCAGAGACTAAGCCGGCTTTGTTGAGACTTTCTCCTTCCTGGTGGGAAACTCTTGTCCTCTGCTCAGGAGCCAGGTGGAAGAGCACTTTCCTCAAGGTATTGCTGCCCTCCCGTGGAGCTCCTTGAGAAGGCAGCAAACGCCACAAACTTTGGGGTTTTTATGGGGTGCGGCAGGGACAGGTTGGGACATTCACTACTCCATCCCTCTTTCTCAAAGGAGCTGGGACGAGGGTACAGATCCATGTCTGGAGGTCACACTATACAACCGTGGCTTTACCTGCTCCCACTCCTGCTCCACCCAGTGTGCAGGGCAGTTCTTGTCTCCACAGGGGTGCACAGCCAGGGGCTTGGTGGCCGGGTCACACTGCGAGCTGGAGATCACCTTGCCCTCCAGGTTGCGACAGGCGACGAAGCGGCTCATGCGCCCCTCGCCGCACGAACCTGAGCACTTGGAGAGCAAAAGGCATTTAGACACATCAGAAAGCCGGGAATTGGAGAGGTCAGGGCTGAGTTCAGAGCCCAGCCCTAACGCTGGGACTGTCACACTGGATCCCAAGGGCCTTTAGAGGTTCATTTGGCCAAGGGCTTCCATTCTCCAGCTGCCGTGAGCTTCCCAGACTATTGACTGGAGCTCAGCTCACAGCTAACCAAAATTTACAGCAAGGAGAGGCAAAAACCCAGAGGTTATTTTAGTTTCTGTAGCTTGGCCTCTGCCAGAAGAGAGCCAACAGGGATCTGCAGCACATCTGCCCAGCTGCTCCCACCCTCCAGCCCAGCGCTGGGTGCAAGGGGCACGGGGGATGCCCGCACTCACGGGGCCCCAGTCGGAGGCGGTCCAGCGGCGGTCGCAGGGCGGGCCCGTGCACATCTTCTCGCTGCTGGGTTTGCGGGACTCGTCGCACAGGGCAGCTTCCACGGAGCAGCGCACCTCCCTCTTCATGGTCCCCGGCGTGCCACACCGCGCCGAGCACTGCAAGGGCCACACGGGGTCAGCCCGGGGCTCAGCGGCACGGAACGAGGGTGGGGAAGCAGCCGTGCCGCCTTCCCTTTTCCTCCTGCTGCTCTAGCAGAGAAGAGAAGGGCCCCAGCAGCAACAGAAAAAGATGTGTCCACCTCTGTTTTGCTGCTCGTTTACTTTGGGAGCTCCAACACATCAATGTGCTGATGCTTGAACTGCTGTTCAAAGTCACAACCTGAGCAGGTAGTGGGAAGTCAGTCAAAGGGACTGCAATGGGATTTTAGTTTTGTTGTATTTCCATGGCACTGTTTCTCAACTGGCCCTCAGTTTGGATCCTCTGGAAGAGGAAGCTTCTTGCTGGTAGGGCTTTAACTTGGTCACTGTCCTGCTTTAGAAGTGACCTTAGAAAAAATGTTTTGTCTACTGAGCAGTGCCAGGACAGGGCAGGTGCAGATAAAGACCCTCCTTGTTCTCCCAGGGTGCAGTTGGCCAGAGGGTTCCTCAGCCCCCAACATCTGCCAGCCACCTTCCTCCAGGACCCACCCCATCCCCAGCTGCTCCAGCTCTCTGAGCAAAGCCTACCTCAGACCACTCAGAGAGCTCCCACTGGGGCCCACAGGCCTTGTTCTTGCAGGCTTTCCTCTCCATGGGCCTGGCCAGCCCCGCTGCCTCGCAGAGATCATCGTAGACAGAGCTGTCGAAGCCCGGTGCCAGCATCTTCCAGCAGCGCACGGTGCGGTACTGGAAGCCCTCGCCGCAGGTCCGCGAGCACTCGCTCCACCGGCTGGTCTCCCACCTCCATGAGCAGGGAAAGCACAAAGGAACACCCAGGTTAGGGGCACCAGGGCCATGGGGTGGCAGGGATGGGCCTGCACACCCAGGGTTGCCTCACCCAGCTGCTGCTGCTGTGGCTCTGCTCATCACACCTGAGTAAATGTGGTAGCAGGTCCCAAATTCTTTCCCTCTTTTTGCTTACAAGGGGCAACGAGGTCTTCTTAGTTTAAGCACACCTTTCAGCCCAAAAATGGCTGCGTGCCTTGAGCAGAAAATGATCCTTAGAAAGATATCTCCCTGTGGACAGCTGCTGTCACTTCCACTCACCTAGGCTGGCAGTCTCTCCCTGTGCAAAATTCGTGAGTAGGTTCTGGTCGGGTCAGGGTGTCACAGTAGGATTCATCCACTTCCACTCCATCGTAGCGCACACACATCGCATAGGAGGTGCTGATACCTGCTGGGCCAGCAACACCCTCAGCCATGCCCCATCAGATCCTCCTCCCACCAGCAATAAATAACTGCAGTTCTCCTGCATCTGACACTCTCCCTGTTGTATTAAAAAATACCAGGATTCTCTCCCTCAACAGCCCAAAAGGATCTCACATGATCAGTCACCTGAAGCCAAACCTACCTGAAGTGCAGGTGGAGCTGCAGGGGGCATAAGCTGAGACTTTCCAGCGATACATGTCAGCCAGGCTGATGTCATCATGGCCCACGGGGCTCACATCGAATTCATTGCTGTGGAAAAGGGAGGTGGTGTGAGCTAAAAATGAAAAAAAAATTGCTACAAACATGAAATATAGGGAAATTCCTCCTTGCTGTCTTTGAGGATAGAAAGAAAGCCAGTGTTTCTGCTTTCCATTTCCCCCACCTTGGGCAAGGCAGACCACTGATGGACAGAGAGTGCAAAGCCTTCATCCACCTCCCAAATTCAACTAGCAAGGAGGAAGCATCATTCATAGTGAGTCTTGGGTATATCATGGTTTACCAGCCATGTGGGTGCCCTCAGCCTCAGCTTGTACCTCACTTTGAGCCATGATTTGGGTTGGAAAAGGAAGCTCAAGCAAGGTCCCTCTCATATCATATAACGTGGTGGGGAAAGTTCATATGTGGCTTTTCAGGAATATTTAAAAGCTGATCTTCAGTCTGCTGCCAAATGTTTACAGAAGCTTCAGAAGTTTATGTGCCCAGAGGAATGGGACAGGAGGGGCATGACATGATGGTATATCTGTATATGTGACCTGCTATGGATTCCTGGCCTTCTTTACAACCACACCAGATCCTTCAGCACCCATTTAAATGCACCCTGAAATATATTCCAGGAGCTCCATGTCGGGCCAGTTGTAACAATCACTCTTTGGAGGAAGCACAGCAGCTTCCATGGATGGTGAATGGGGACATCAAAGACAGCAGGGAGACCCCCAGAGGACTGGCTTGGCCCTCCCTGCCCAGCCACCACACTCTGTTTTAGCCCAGGAATTCAGGTGCCACCTTTCCGTGCCGGGGGCTCTCAGCGGCTCTGCCTGGCTGCTGTTGGCGGTGGGGCTCAGAGGACTCTCCACAGATGCCCTCATGCTGTAGTTGGCTGCTTCCCCAGGAAACTCCTCCACCTTCAAGTCCCCCAGCGAGTTCTTGTGTGCTTTGTGGAGGTCTTGTGGCCAGTGGAGAGCTGTGGAGTTCCTGGGGGCCGGTCTGGCTGGTGGGGGCTGCAGCTCCCTGCAAAAGGCGGCGTTGTGAGGGTCCCGGTGACAGAGGCGCCCCAGCAGACGGAGCCTGGAGGACGTCACACGGCTCTTCTCTGACAGCTCGGGCCTCCTCATGCTGTAGGGCACAGCTGTGCTGATGGAGATTTGGTTGAACCTGAGAGCTGGAATTAAAATGCATGTTTTAGCTGTGTGGGGATGGGTTGTACTACAGCGTGTGGCAAAAATAACATTCAGCGTGCAGCCTAAAAGTCAAAAATTTCTGCCAGAGAGCAACCCCTCGTTCTGTCTGCCCACTGCTCTGGAGCCCCATTTAAGCTCCAGTTTAGGCCTTAAGTCCTGGGCTGCAAAATGTTACATGTGTTCTTTCTTCCTGGATTGTTGTATGGCTCTCCCAGATCAACCTGAGATTTTACTTTTCCCCTGATGATCACTGGACTCTTGCTAGGCCCTGTTGCTGTCACTGCCCTGCCTGCCAAGCTCAGGCACTGACTGAGGGCCCTGTCTAACCCACATCACAGAGTCACAGAATGAACTAGGTTGGAAAAGACCTTTCAGATCATCGAGCCCAGCCTATGACCTAACACCTCCCCAGTGCAGCCACCCTCTCACAGACCCCCCTTCCCTCACAGAGATACTGGCCCTTGCTGCTCCCTGACAGTCTCCACCCCACTATTTATCATCCTTTCCTGATGCTAAAGCCACCTTAGATTTCAAGAAGACCACTGTGGAATGTCTGCTTTCAGTCAATAAAATGGGGGAAGGAAGAACAAAGCAACCAACCCAACTCTGTTTCTCCACCAGCTGCTGCTGCTTCCTCCTCCTCTTCCTCTCCTGCTGTGCTGGCATGGTAGACCTGTCTGATCTGAAAGTCATATTTCTCCTTCTCTTCACTTTGTTCCCAGCCCCAATCCTGTGTCTGACTGGTGGAGTTGTTCTGGAAGAAGTGCGGGGCACCAAAGTCTAAATCTTCTTGCCCTTCCCTAAGAGGAAGCTGTTCACTGGTGTCATCTGGTGACAGGGAGAGCCACGTGGCATTGAAGTCCTGGGCAGCTCTGGAGTTGGCTGGAATGGGGTGGCTCTGGCTGGTCTCTGGTAGGTGGTGATAGAGAGGTCTGGCAAGAGCAGGGGCTGCAGTTTGGAGAGGCGGTGTCCGTGGGACAGTGTAGTCGTAAGTGACGTGAGGCATTTTCCCGTTAAAGTTATAGTACTGGAGGAAATGGGGGGGAAAAAACCAAAACTGCTTTCATTTTAAGGGTATGAATTCCCCAAAAAGCCTTTTCTAGCCACATCTGTTCGCTGATGGTTGTTAAGAGAAGACAGCATCCTCATAAATCCTCACACCACCTGTTCCTCAACCCACCCACACACACAGGTTTGGCTTGGGGAACCAGGTTATATTCCTGTTATCTGGGGGAGGCAGATAAAGCCAGATAAAGCCAGATAAAGCCAGGAAAGCCTGAAAGTGGCTGTTCACATACCATGGCATTCAGAGACTGGTTGGTGGGCCCATGAGCTATGATGTACTCCAGCCCATCCGAGTGCAGGCTCGAGGGCCGCCGGTACTTGAAGACGGTGCCAGCGACCCTGAAGTTCTGAGGGTTGTCAATGGCCGAGTTGCCGTTGAAGAAGAAATGCCCAGATTCATCTGCAAGTGCTTCAAAGAGAGAGAAAACAGGCAGATGGGACATTCTGCAGAACTCTGGCACTGAGGAGAGGAAAGAGCCCACAAAAGAGAAAAGCCCAGCAGAAACAGAACCCCAGGCCCTTCCTGCAGCAAAGTTGGGTTCCAAATGTCTCTCCTGGAACTGAAGGTGTGGTAGCCTTGGTTTTGGGAGAGATGAAGCACCCATGTAGCTAGCCTGGGGGAAATGCTCTTTCACAGTATAGGTGGGAGTGCACAGAGCCTCCTCCCACCTCCCAGACAGCTGATCTGGGGTCTCCACACCCACCCAGCTCCTCTGCTCACCCAGGATGTTTTCTGTTTTCCTGCGCTCAATGATGAGGATGTCTGTGGCACCAGCAGGGATGTTGGTGATGAACACATAACCTGAGGAACAGAACAGAGAGTGAGGAGACCCTGAGGGCAGAATAAAAAGGTCTGGGTGGGAAAAGCAGCTCGTGGGACAAGTGTGTTTGTAGGGAGGCAGCACTGCCCTTCAGGAGCAGGGTGCCAAGGACCTAAATGCACATTGCACCAGTCTGTGAGCCCTCATCCCAGATCTTCTCTGAAATCCCATGAACAGATCACCATTACAGATGTCAGTCTGAGCACTGCTGGGTTTGGAGTCGGGAAGGAACTGCACAATTCAACAGTCTGGCTTTGGGGGTGTGGATGAATGTGCTCTCACACTCTTTCTGGCAAAGAGCACAGAAAAAAAAGCTTAGTAGTGATCAGGGCTGATGCTGAACAGAGGGTGGAAAAAAGACCATAGGTCCCCTCAGCTCCTGACTCCATGGAATTTGTCTCAGGAGTAACATAAAAATTGACCTTTAAAGGGAGAGGAAATAAGAGGCTCTTAAAGTTGCGTGGTTTGGCAGTTTGTCTTTCCTGCTGTCTGTCTGTTCTGTGAGATATTGTGAGGGCTGGAATGGGAGGCCAGAACTGTACCCACGCTGCTACAGGGGGTAACACCATTACCCCTGCCCTGGAAAGGGACCTGAGGGCTTTTCTAGGCTGGTGTTTGTGGGGAGTGAGGCAAACGAGTGAAACAACAACAGTGTGAAATGTTGTTCCAAAACATCCTCAAACCACGGTTCATTAATTACTAACGAGCAGGGCACAGTCCATTCTTCCTGTGGTTGGAGGACTGGGCCATCAGGCTGCAGGCATGAATGTCAGCCCAATTTCAGAGCTGTGCCAGCCACAGGACTGGGAAAGCAGGAGATTAATTGCAGGCTGAAACAAATGCTGTGACCCTCATCATAGCTTCAGTTTCAAATGAACACGTAGCACAAATAAAAGAAGATTCATCGATCTCTTCACATTATCGGAGGTGGGCGAGATGCCAAAATCAATGGGAACAAATAGATTCCCCAGCTACTTCCTATTCTAAACAGGTGAAAGGAAACCTTACCAGCCTAATATAGAGCACATCAACCCAATCTCCTCTGATTAAGTGAGAAGGACAAAACACAGGCATTTAAGCAGGGCTGGTGGCGCTCCTCAACTCTTTCCACCAAGCAGCCGGGAAAACTCCTACCCACGTTCAAGCCAGTCCCCCTCCATGGCAGCTGGTGGTAGGAAGCAGCAGGTGAAGTCTCCAGACTGGTAGCAGGGAGTACCTATCTGTGAGATTGCCTTTCGGAAGGTGCCCGAGACACGGTGGCAAGTGCTGCCGTCCCCTCCACACACCCTGCATCTGTCCATGGTCCGGGGCGAGTACAGGCTCCCATCGCACCCCACGGGCTGCAAAGCACAAAACAGGAGAAAGTGTCCTGGGGTGACTCTGTGATGTGTATCCCCAGTTTTATGTTCTGTTCATGCTGGGTATTAAGTTCTACACCTTTGGGATTGGTTCTGGGAGTGGAGGGGGGGAAGAAGAAGTGCACAGTTTGTGTTCAGAAACTGCACTCAGTGCTCCACATTCCGCTCCTGGGCTGCATTGTCTGCAGCACAGACAGACAGAGATCTCCTTTGCTTTGAGTTAGTTTTTAGCTAGCTGAGGCAGAGAAGTTCCCTGGACTGAGTTGGGTTTTTTTCTTCTTTTTCTTGGGACTGTTTAAACCTGCTCTGGACTGAAAACCCAGAAGAGCACCAGGAGTTCACACCAGTGGCCCACTGGGGCCCAGGATGGCATTGGAAAATGTGTGCACCAGAGGGACTGATAAGAGACTGGGAGAGCTGAGCTACACCCACAGCAAGGACTTTCTCAATTTTGCCATCTCTCTTCAGAACAGCAAGAGGTTTTATCGTTTCATATTATTTATTCTTTATGCTTGTGGGTGCTTTGTTTTGTTAAATAAATAGTTTTTCCACTTTCCTCCAAGGACGTTCTTTCCCGGACCAGCTAGGGGAGGGGCTGTTTGGGTTTGCTTGCCAGAGGGATCCCATTCAGAGGTTTTCTCCCAAATTTGCCCTAAACCAGGACAGCAGGCTTCCTGGGGCCAGTTTACCTCCACAGGGGCAGGGTGTTTCCCAGGAAATGCTGCTGTGCTCTTTTGGGGAGGTTCTGGGGGGGTTGTAATGAATGAATCCAATGCAAAGCCTCTCTTTGAGTTCCCTGCTGGGACCCCTTGGCTTGGTGATGACCAGGAGGTCCAGCCACGCAATTAAAACCCCAGTTTCTCTCCTGCTTCCTCCCAGAGCCTCACCTCACACTTCCCATCGATGCAGACCCCTTGGTAGGTCCTGTCCTTGCAGGAGGTGCCATCCTGTGCTCGGGCCATCAGCTGCCTCTCTCCGCTGCGGGTGGTGCACTGGAGGTCGCACGGCTTGTTGGAGATGCTGGTGTAGTCATCTGCAGGGACAGGGGCAGAGGGTCACCAGACAGGTCAAGGTGGACCTTCCCCTTGTCCCTGCTGATGGTTTGATGTCACCTTGGATGCTCCTGCTGCTTGCAATGACACCCCAAGGCCACGGATTTTACAGCAGTGAAGGGGTCACGGTGTGAGGCTGCACTGGGGATGGTGCCAAGCAGAAATCCTTCTTGCTGGCAAACCCTCCTCCTTGCCATGCCTTTGTAGTGCCATCACTGTGCCCAACATGGGAGTGTGCATCAGCAGCTCCCAGGCCACACAGAAATGCACAAGAGCAAAAAAAAGGGCTCTAAGAGGGGCACTGACTGTGTGGGGTGGTGGCCAGTGATGCCCCATTCACCTGAGCAGCTGGAGGTGCAGTGTTCCATGTCCTTTTGGCAGCTAAGGAAAAACAGGTGAGTCCAGAACCAGGGTAATATCTTAGGTGAAGTCAGTCTGGGCCTCAAGGGACAACTGGACACCCACATGAAGCCACTGTGTAGGAAATGGATGAGCATCCTGTTCAGAACAACCCAGAGCAGCCAGGAGCATCCATCCCTTGTCCCCTGCGATTTTACTTTTCTGTGCCCGAGAAGATCCCGTGGGTGTTTTCTGGCCCTCACCCCCTGTGTGAAGTTGTGAAAACCCACCTGGATAGAGGGGCATCCAGTGGTAATAGCGCTTCCCAAAGGCTTTGGCATTGAAATTGGAGCACTGCTGCTGTTTGAAGCTTGCTGTGTTGGCTGGGCAGGGCTGTGGAGGGAATAAATGCAATCAAAAAGCATTTACCTATCTCACAGCCATTCTTGTGACAGCTGCTTGGCCCTGCTGCATCCTTGCAGGATGAAAATGCCCTGTCCACCCTGGAAGGAATTGGTGATGGACTTGGATGTCCCCTAAGAGAGGCAGAAAGGCCAGGCCTTCATTGCCAAGGGCCTCTCAAACAGCTGTGTTTAACAGCCCTGCAAAAATCCCTTCCAGCAATGGGAAAAGCATCCTGGAAAAACTTCATCCCTCCCCTCACCCCACAACAAATACAATTTTAGATCCTTTTGTCCAATCTCCCAGTCCCAAAGAATAGAGCCCATCTCCCACATCCTCAAAGGCACAGCATCCACCAGCCCAGGAGAGGATCATATCCCTTATCTCCATCCTCTGAGGGACCAATCCCACCCTGAGTGCTGACGATTTTGGGGTTTCCAAGTAGGATCCCCTGAGTCCCACAGCCCCAAATAAGCACCAGTCAGAGCTGGAAGTGGTTCTCACCTGCTGCTGGCACAGCTGGTAGTGCTTGGCCTGACCAACACACATGGTGCTGTTCATTCCCTGGGGCATCTGGAGCCTGAAAAGCAGAAGTTTCCAGACATGAGCTGGAGGTCTGTGAATTTTCCTGGTACTGAGGATGACACAGGAATCAGGCCTGACTTAAGTGGAAAAACAAGGCATCAGAGCAGAGCTTTCTGGATCTGGACTGGCCAACATCTCCTCTGAAACACATTTTTCAGTGCTTTTAGGTGGGCTGTGATTTTAGGCTGTTCTTGCTTTGGGGTGGGTTGAACAGACAGGGAGCAATTGCAGTATTGGCACCCCTGTGTCCCTTCACCTCTGAGCTCCAAAAGGGCTGATGTGACCAAAAGACAATAGAAGCTGATGGTCCATCACTCCTATGGGTGTGCCCAGGATTTGCAGGGACTGGGGGAGTTGATCTCAGAATCCACTGTGAGTTGGTGCCTATCAGGGGGACTGGCCACCCCCCAAGAGATGATCAGAGAAGGCTTGGTGCAGGTGATGAACCAAACCCACAGGAATTCCTCAACACCAGAATCTTTGGCTCTGGCCAGCTTGAGTTGTCCAGGAGATACTGACTGATGCAAAGACAGAAAAAAAAATTCTTGAAAACTGTGAAGATTTATGAAGAATGGCTGAAACCACAGGTTAAGGCAGTGCAGTAATGATCTGCAAAATAATGTAGGCAATGTGTAAAGATCTGCAGCAGACAATGTGTTACCAGCACAAGGAACATCTTAAGCATTTTCAGGCTGGCCTGGCTGGAGGTGCTGCAGCTGCCCCTCCAGAGCAATGCTTCACATGACACAGACAGAGCCTAAATCTGCAGCAACACTTCAAAAGTGCCATGCCTTTCAGAAGCAGAGGCTTCCTGCAGACTCAAGCAGAAATTGTTTCTCAGAAACCTGCCTCACACTTAAGCCAATTACCTTAAAGCTACAGAAACCTATGGGCTGGGTTTTCTCTTTTTTTAAAAAATCAGATTTGATCCCTGGACTAAAACACCACAGCAAACACTTCCCTCTGTGGGAAGGGAGTCAAGGATAGAGCTGGCATCAAATGGAGAGAAAAATCTCTCTTCTGGAAGCAGGCAAAGGGCAGAAGGGCTGCTCTGGCTGTAGGGGTGCAGGGCAGCCCCAGGCTCCCTCCCTGTGCTGTTCCCCACTGCTTTTCCAGGGTGCTGGAGCAGAGGGGCAGCAGCAGAGACACCCAGGGAGCCCACAGCCAGAGGGAAGGTCCTACAGCCCATCTGGACCTTCACCATGCTGTCAACCAGCTCAGAAAAGAGAAGTTTTGTGCTGCAGGAAGGAGGGCAGGTCGGGGGCCCTGCTCTGAGCTTGCTCTGCTCAGGAGCTCATTCATGCAGAAGGGAAAGCTCGCTGTGCTGCAGGATGCCTGCTCTCATTAACATCCCAGGAGCCTGGGGGAGCAGGTTACAGAGCTGCTGGAGGAGGAGGAGGCACTGCTGGCAGGGTAGCCCAAAGAGGACAGCAGAAGTTCAGGCAGCTGCAGTTCCCCTGCTCTCCCCACTCTTACAAACCCAATCCTGATCCCAGGGCTGTAGCAGCTGTAGGGGACGAATGCAGGTGCTGTCAGGTGACAGCCAGATAAATGAAAGAGGGAGAAAAAAACTTGCCAGCTCTGCAGGGAATAAAGAGGGGAAATTGCTGAGATGTGGCTGAGCTGGCTGCTGCCAGGAGTAAATCAAGTCCCCGTGTGTGCCCACATCCTGAGCACAGGAACTGGCCACAAATCAGGGCTGGGTTGGTCAGAGCAGCCATGGCAGTGAGGGTTTGTGAAGGAAAGGAGAAGAGGAGCAGAGTCAGCCTTCTCCAGCCCATAACACTGTCATTTTAGGACTCCAAGAGAGGACAAACCCTGTGCTCCCCATCAGATAAATCAAGCTGAGTGGGTGACATCTTCAGGGAAGCTGCCCCACTGCAGCATTCTTCCCCTGTCCCCCTTCCCCACCACTGCCCACAGACAACAGCTGCCTTCCTTTCACAGAGGCCACAGAGGAGAGAATGGCTGCAAACCCAGGAAGTTCAGCCCCAAAACACAGGTCTGGGGCACCCCATTTCCCTGGCCAGGGGCTCAGGGCTCACAACTCACCTCTGTCTGAGGCAGTGCCTCTCCCGGGACATCACGCCCCCGCCACAGGACCGGGAGCAGGTGGACCAGGAGCTCCACTCTCCCCACCACTTGGTGACTTCTTCATCCCAGGTGCCGGCTCCATCTGCTGCCTCACTACTGTCCTGACAGAAACAGAGCATTGTTAGCTGGAGAACCTGGCTGCTCACCACCAAAAGCACCTGGATGCCTCCTGAACAGGCGTGGGACAAACATGCCAGGATCTGAGTCCTGTGGGTCCACACCAGGATCTCAAAATTAAAGCTTGCCTCCAAGGCTGAGTTCTGCGTGGGAAGCAGGATGCCTGAGGATGTCACAGGATGGAGATGTAGGGCTGGACATGTGTGGCAGTAACAGCAGCTGCAGCCTGGCCCCACAGCATCACCCCCAGCCCGGGTGAGGCAGAGCAGCAGAGCACAGCTCACACCTGGCTCAGGAGAGAAGAGGAAGAGCTGCACTCCTTGGCCATGCAGGGGAGCTGGGAGTACACAGGTGCCAATCCTCAGAGCAGCATTTCCATGAATAACCTTCCCTTTGTGACTAAAGCAGCTCAGATCCAGGCTCCTCATCCCACAACCCTCACAAAAATCATTTTCAAGAGAGTTTCAGAGCCTCTCTCCACAAACCCCACTATGTTCAGAGGAAGAATGCTCCCTCTCCCAGCACACTTTGTTGGATTTTAAATTTGGCAAACCTGAGCTCCTTTGGCCCCAGCAGGGTTGGGCTGCTGTTGGCTGTGCCTCCACAATTCCCAGCAGGTAAATAATTCTGTGTAGTTGGTGGCTTTTTTTTCCTGGCAGTATTTTCCTGTTTAGTGTCTGCTGGCCTAAAAGCTCCCAGGGACCTTGGCAAACTTGCCTGTGCAAGAACTAAATCTGCTGTTTACTGAACACAGCTGTGAGCAGTGTCAAATGCAGCCCTGAGTTTAACACAGGACAGTGACTGGCAGGGATTCATCCAGCAGAAATGCCAAGTGTTTAAATATTAATGGACTAAAATTAATTCTTTTATGTGTGTGTGTGAAGTGTGCTTTCTTAAAGCAAGGGCTCAGGGAAGTTGTATCAGTGCTGCTGTTAGCAAAACACACTGGGTTTAGTGGCTGATGGTCACAACCCTCTGCCAAGCAGAACTGATGGATGGGAGAGAAAACTCAGCAGGGTTTGCTCATCACTGACTCTGCTCTGCTCACTGCTTGGGCTGTCTCTTGTCTTTATGCTCTTTCGTGGTGTAATAAAGCCAAAGTGCTCTTCATTTTGTCGTGTAATTCCTGCCTGAGAACTTGTGTTTCCTCAGTGCCTGCCAACAGTGCAGCCTCTGGGCAGAGGAGATGCAGCTGGTTTATGCAAATGTTTTAAAGTTGTCACTTAAGTGGTTGAAATGTGCACAGTGCCTCTTTTTGATGGCCAGGGCAGGTTGGAAGGAACCTACTCTGCTGCAAAAAAAAAAAAAAAAAAAAAGCACTGTATTACTTGGTGCTTTGCTCTCCAGTGATTGCAAGAGTTGATTTGAAAAACCAAGACAACAAAACTCCTTCTTGTACTTCAGTGTTCTGACTTCCCTGAGAGGGACCAAATGCTGTGGCCAGCAGCTGAGCTGCTCATTAGGAAAATTAAACTAAAAGAAACAGACATGTTTTCAAAAACACCTTTTTCTGCTCTTCCAAATGATCACCTCAACCAATTTCCCCTGAGAATTTTTGCCTCGCTGTATATTGTCAGACTGAAAATGGAAATTCTGACAATGCAGCTTCCACATTTACAAAGGAAACAAATCAAAAGTCTCTCATTGTAAGGTGTTTTCAGCTAAAATCTTTCCCTGATGGCTCCTATGCCTCTTTGTGATAGATATTTCAAGGCTGGGGTGGAAGAGCTCTTCACTGCTGTCAGGAAGGAGAATTCCAGTGATTTATCAGCAGTGTCTGAATGGAGAGCTCAGCACAAAACTGATTCTCCCATAACTGGGGGAAAAACCAAAGCTGGTGTCTGACCCCTTCCAGGAGGCACATGGACCAAAAGCTGCAATCTTTGCACAGCTTTTCCCCAAATGGCACTAAAAACCTGTGTACAAGGCAGTCCTGCCCTGAGGATCTTGTGATCCAAACAGGGGAGAAGGGGCAGAAGGAAAACAGGTGAAGTGGAATAGTCTGTTCTGTTGATCTACCCCTGCAGGAAGCAGGAATTGTGTGTTTGGAATGGTGAGAAGTTGCAGGCTCCTTTTCAGGGTTCCTGCTCTTGGGGTGTTCTGCAAGGAGATCAGGCACGTGAGGGCACAGCTGAGGTTTGGGGGAGATCAGCAGCTCTGATCTGAGAGCTTCTTTCTCACACAGTACAGGACACATTGCACCTCACAGACAGGATGAAGATTTATTGAAAAATGCTAGTCAGGGAGACTTTTTCTTTTAATAGAATGTCTTCCCCCATATCCATAATCCCTGTTCCTGCTTCCTCTCTGTGCTGGAGGGATCAATCACTTTTTAAGTAGATTGATTTGGCTCTCAGGTTTTCCATGACCAAGCTCCCTTGCCAGACCTTCCCTAGGAGCATTTATTTTCTTGTGTAAGCAAGGACAATGCTGAGCTGTCCCTTTGGCCATGTCCCTTTATGCATCCGAGTCCTAGGCCTGGATTTAAGAGTGGGAACTTCAGGTACTTGGAGCTGGGACAGCTGGTTCCAATCTGTGCTGAATTTATTGTATTGTCAGAAATAAATCTGCATTGACCACGACACCCAAATGGTTCTTGTTTTTAATTGAAGATACATGCATTTTCCAAAAGTCCAGATAATAAATTAGGGACTGTGGGACAGACTCCAGATTAGATTAAGTCCCAGCTTCAGTTTCCCAAGCCTCTCGACAAAGCCCAAGAGTGGATTCTGGACAAATTAATCCCCTTCTCCACCTACTCCTCACAGAGGGAGAAATGAAAGGGGCTGGATTTTGAACTCTTTTGCACTGTCCTGGTTATGGGAGGTGCTGGAGCTGCTCTAATTTGCTCTGTGCTGCAGAATCATGGAAAAGGAGCAGGCTAGAGACACCAGAGCACAGGAGATGCACATGGCTCCAGCCTTTATAAGCCTGGCTCTGCCTGGGCTCGGCCAAGGGCTCTGCCTAAAGGAGATTCGATTCCTTAGGTGATGAGAATTCCCATCCCTGGAGAAGACAGACCATATTCCAGTTCAGCCAGGTGCTCTCCACAAGAATTTCCCCCGAGGTGCTTGTGGTTTGGCACCTGGTGGTTTACAGAGCTGCAGCTTTTCCTCTCTGAGGCTAACCAAGGAATTCCTGTGCCTCCACACCTGTGCTGGGAGCAGAGCTGTGAACCCCAACCTGCAGGGAACTTTTCCAGGATGAAATGCCTGTCTCCAGACTTGCCACTACCAAAGGAACATCACCACCCCGAGCCAGTGCTACTGAAAGCTCTTTCTGCCCAAGCAAAAGCCCAGCAGCTGCTTCCCCTCTCCCCCTTGCCAAACAAAGGCTGCCACAAGCAAAAAAAAAAAAAACTTCAGCTCTGCACAGAAGGGTGGGCCCGGCCTGACATCCTATCGGATTTCCAGGCGGCCTTTCTGAAGAGTTGAAAGGGATGAAATAAATTCTCCGCTGCCTCTCCGTCATGCTCTGGATCAGCTCGGAGCTACACTGCCTTTCCCAGAAACCTGGGAATAACTGCAATTCCCGTCCCCTGTGTTGCTTATTGTTGTGCCTAATCTTGAGATTCATTAGAGCCTGGCTGCTGGAAAAAAAAAAAAAAAAAGAAAAGCTGTCTGGGAAGAGAGACCACAAACATGCCTCCTTAATAGAGGAGCTGGGGGGAAAGGCTCTCCCTGCAGCCTTGAGGGCTGGCCCACACTGAAGGGCTCAGTAGCTGTCATAAAATCTTCTGCTCAACCCTGTCTGAGAGCGTAACACAACTCGAAACAGCAGCTGAAAATGAAATAAATTCTTCCCAGACCTTTTCCGAGGCTGTTAACTGCGTGTCCTCTACCAAAAATTTCCACCATCCCTTTACTTGAGGGCTTCTCTGCACAGCAAACCACACCACTTACTGAAATGCTAAGTAGCTTCAGATGTCTGAATGCCTGGAATGAATGGCAGATTATTATCTGGGAATGAATGACCGTGTTCAACGCCCCTGGTTTGGGTTCCCCCTTCTCATTCTCTGACTAAAGCTGTGGTGATATACTCTACCAGAGCCCTGAGGAAAAAAAACACAATAGCAGTTGCAATTATGCCCTGATGTTTTACAAAAGAAGCGGGGTTTGTGTAAAGCTATTTCTCACCCATTGTTTTTACACTGTTTATGTAGACTAGATAGTCTGTGTGAGAGATTCAATATTGGAAGCAGACACAACCCCAAATTTCCCCCAGAAAAGCTGAAACAAGATATCAGAGGAGTTTTTCATAGGGGCAGGTATCCTGAGGTAAAACAAGCAATGCAGAATAAGTTTTAAGGGATCAGGAAGAACAGCAATCTGTGGGAAAATGGAAGCTTGTCAAGGATGTGGAAATGCAGCAGATAAGTAACAAAAATCTGGACATGTAATGAGGCACAGACAAAAAGCAAATTAGAAAACCAGAGAGCAGAAGCCAGTGGAGAACTACCAAGTTCTGTTCACAATCCTGCCATGACAGAAAGTTCACAGGCAAGTGCCGCACATCGTTCCAAAACACTTGGTCCAAGTCACTTGGGTGATTCCCTGCGAGCAGGACAATGCACTTATCCTGGGGCAAGCTGGTAGAAAGGATGGAAAACTGTGAAGGGGGAGAAGGGAGCAACAGGCAGTGAACATGAGACATGTCTGTCACCAGGTTTTGAATGAGTAATAGGCAGGGAACATGAGACATGTCTATCACCAGAGGCATTGAGTGCAGTTAGGAAGGAAGTTAGTTCAGAAGTTGCTTGCCCAAACTCTGGATTGAGGTCTTCTGACACTCTTTTTGTAATGTTGTATATGGAAAATGGGAGGGCAGGAGGAGCCACAGGTTAATTCCCCAGTGAGTATTTTGTCTGCCTTGCACCAGAGGTGGACAACAATCAGTACCAGCAACCAGGACAACTCACACCACGTCATCTGTGATCAGATGGCTCTGTGGGGGTCTCCTGGAGCAAAGGAATCTCCAGGGCAGAGCTGGACACAGAACTGGTGTGTGTTTGTCCTGGGGAGCCCTCCTCCCACCTGGGGATGCCCTGGTCTGAGGTGTTGTGCAAACACACAACAGAAGGGAGCAGCCAATGCTTGTGCACATGTATTGGTGGAGTCCATCCAGGTCAGCCTTGAATGAAGGACTTCACACCTGTTTAGCTTGACCTGAAGCTTCTGACTTAGCCCTGCAGCTCAGGGGTGAACAGAACAGGCAGAACAGATGTGTGGGAAGCTAAAAACAAAGCTTCAAAATTAACACAAACCGCAGAACAGGAGACACTGCTGCTCCTCAAACCTGAGTTATCTCCAGTAAATCTGCAGCGTCTGGTCTTCTCCGTGTCTAAAATGGCTCATGTGGGATTGCTTTATCCCAGCCATGAGTCTGGCGGTGGGAAACACAACCCAAACCCCTCTTCCTTTAGCAGAGCAGAATTCCTTAGGCAGCAAAGAAATCCGGCCGGGTTCCCCTCGAGGAAACGGGAGCGCCGAGGCACAATGCAGGCAGTGACCCGTGGAGGCAGGGGCACCGCCGGCGCCCTGCGAAGTCGGGATTTCTGCCGGCAAGACGGGAATTTTGCCGGGAAGATGAGATTTCTGCCGGCCCAGCCACGGGAACGGGGGCGATTCACCCCGGCTGGGCCTCGGGAAGGAGACGGGACAGGCACAGGGGGTTCGGTGCTGCGGTGAAACAAGTGCCACGGGTGGAGGGCCAGGCTCAGGGCTCCTTTGTGGAGGAGAGAAGAGATGAGGGGAGCGCGGGGCTCTGATGCCTGGTCCGTGCTCAGTAGGGAAAGCAGCTGCCCAAAGCCATGCTCGGGGCGGCGAGAGGGACGGGGAAAGGGGGAATCTGTTTGTTTCCAGCCCTAAACTTGAGCCAACCTTCTGCTAGGGACGAACGTGAAGGGATGACCGTGGTGGGCAGCTTCGGGCGAGCCCCCAGGCAGGGCACCCGCGGTCCCTCTGGTGATGCTGGGACCCTCTTGGCGCATCCTCACACCCCCACCAGCCTTTTGGGAGTGCCAGGCACGGCCAGCGGGCAAACCCCGGTGCTCGGGGTCAGCCTGGGGGAGAGGCGACAGAACCCCCTTGCCAAGCAGCGCATGAGCGAGGGAGGGAAGCGCGGGGATCCCGCGGCCACGGGAACCTGAAACCTGCGGGGCAGAGCGGGCGAGGGGCCGCGGGTCGGAGCCCTCTGCGTTCCCTGCCCCGCCGCGGCTCCCCGAGGGGAGGGAAGAAGGGAAGGAAGGGAGGGAAGGAAGGGAGGGCGCGGGGGCCGCCGCTTACCTTATCGCCGAGGGGGGCGGCGGCGCGGAGGAGGAGGAGGAAGAGGAGGAGGAGGAGGCGGCGGGGANATGGGATGGGATGGGATGGGGATGGGGATGGGGATGGGGATGGGGATGGGGGCCGGGCGGTCCCCGGGCCCCGCCGCGCCCCGCCTGCCCCTCGCACCGCCCTGCTGCTGCCGCCGCGCCCGGGGCTCGGAGCTATCTCGCCGCTCTCCGTTCGTTTGCTCCCGCACAAAACTGTTTTGCTACACGATTCCTCCTTCCTGCCCTCTGGAGGCAAGCTGTGCTTCCCAGGGCATCCCTCTGTCCGGGCTGGGACAGAGCACAGCATCCCCCAGGACACGGGGAGCTGCTCTTGCTGGGGTTATGGTTGAATCATAGAATCCTAGAATGGTTTGGGTTGGAAGGGACATTAAAAAACGTCTTGTTCCACCCCCTGCCACGGGCAGGGACAGCTTCCACTTCCCCAGATTGCTCTGAGCCCCATCCAGCCTGGCCTTGGACACTTCCAGAGATCCAGGGGCAGCCACAGCTTCCCTGGGCACGCTGTGCCAGGGCCTGCCCACCCTTACAGGGAAGGATTTCTCTCCAATATCACATCCAACCCTGCCCTCAGGCAGTTTCATGCCATTGCCCCTTGCCCTGTGACTCCATCCCTGAACAGAACATCCTCTCCAGCTCTCTTGGAGCCCCTTTAGGCACTGGAAGAGGCTCTCCGATCTCTCACCCCCTCCTTTCTGGGTTGCCCCTCACATGCTGGTGGTCAGAAGGCAGCTTTTGGGCAAGATGCTGCCAGTGCCCGTGCTGGCACACACAGGCTGGGCAGAAATGGCATCAGGTGTCCCCAGTCCGGGGCTGGCAGCTGGGGAGCAGCGGGTCCTGCCTGCCAGATGTTCTGTAATGAATGTGAGGAGGCGATCCGGGCCCTCACCGCTCTCTCATCAAGGGTTTCAACCTCAAGGTGGAGGGAGGGGAGAGGAGAGACAGGGATGTCAGCAGGGGGACTCCTGATCAAAGCTGTTCGCTGGCAGGGGAGGAGGGGGAGATCTGCCTCTGACCCAGCCGGAGAAAATGAGGGTGAGAAGCACTGACAAAGAACGCGGCTGTGCCTACAAAAGCAGGGAGGGCAGAAAAGCTGCAGTCAGCTCCTGGCTGTCCTGCCCTGCTGCAGCCCCGTGTAATGTCCCTCCGGAGCCAGCTCCTGCCCCGCAGATAAGCAGAATTTTGGAGAGGCACGGAGAGAGCTGTGCTTAAGAAGAAAAGCGTAGCTGGCTCCAGCTGAGCGAGTTTCGGTGCGTCTGATCTTCCTCAGCCCCTCTCAAAAGCGGTGGCCGAGCAGCAGCCCCGGCAGGCAGGAGGAGGCTTTGCAGCACGGAGGATTTGGAGACGGGCAAACCCAGGTGGCCTCCGATGCTCTCCCCTGCAGGGCCCCTCTGTGCCCCTCTCTCCTGACCCTTCTTGCTTTCATCCCCTTTCATCACTCCTGAGCCTCCTGTGCTCACAGGGCTGATACAAGTGCAGAAAGACAGTGTTTAAAATGCTGCTTGTCATTTCACATCCTGAGTTTAGGCACTGTGGTTGTTTCCTCGAGGTTTTGAATACTCTCAGTCAATGTGGGAACAGACCTCAGAGGATTGAGAGCTGTGTGGAGCTTCCATCCCTCGTGTTGTGCTCTCCTGACGCCTCTGCTTTGGCTTTGAGGATTCTCAGCTCTTGAGTGCCCTCACGAGGGATCTGCAGAGCCTCTTCTCAGCCTCAGCACAGCTGCTCAGAGCAGCTACAGCAGCGAGAGGCCAGGGGGATGCTTGCCATGGCTCAGCCCCCTCCCTCTGTGGGGAACACACTTTTAAGCTGAGCCCTTTGATCCTTTTCATCGCAGGCTCTCGGATCCACGTCCCACAGGCTGGGGCCAAGCTCCTTTGTGCGGTTCATTGTACAGCTGCTTCCCCTGCAGAGTCGAAGGTGGGAAATCAAAGCAGACTCCAGCTCCCAATATCTGCAAATCTCAATTACAATGGGGGTTTTGTGGGCCAGAAAGTGGCCCCCGAGGGAGCAGCCCTGTGGCAGGAGCTGCAGGAGGGTCAAGCTGCAGATGAGCTCACAGAAGTTAAAGCTCAACAGGAGAGATGTGGCTAAACCGGGTCCACTGCACTGGCTGGGCCACTTGGCTTTAAAAGCTGCGGGTGACAAAGTTACATCTTCTGGCAGGACAGCAGCACATTCACAGGGATAATCAGTGCTGATTTTGTGATGGAGCAGTCCAGGCTGGCCTTCCAGGACTGGTTTTGCCCCTCAGTTGTGCTCCTGGGTAATTTTCAAAGTGATTTTTAGGACTGTTGAGCACCTGGTTGCAACACATGATTCCCTGCAGAGCTGCTGCTGCAGAGATTGGGACTCCAAAAAACCCCACAGTGCACCTTTCTGCCTCTCCGTTTGTTCAGCTGCTCCCTTTGGACTCGCTTTTGGATTAATATGCAAGACTTTAAAAAGCAGCCTGGTTTTTGCACCTAGCATTGCTGTACCTGGGGACACTGGATTTTCATGTAAATCTGTGGTGTAGGACCAAATCTTGTCCTCTGGCATCAAACAGGAGATGGGTGATCTTTACTTCTGGCAATCAATCACATATACATCTAAATGAAAGCAGGTACCATTGTTATGAGTATTGTTGTCAGGGGACTGAAGAAAATCCAAACTAACAGGGTAAATCCTCTTTTCTTTTCCATGCCTCTTTAGGCTAGAGCTGGGCAAAATAATTCACCACAAAAATAAAAGTTTTTGTGTGCTGAATCGATGGAATATCAAGTGGAACCAATCTGCTGAAATGAGAAATATTTGCTTTTTGTATTTTTAAAACATTTCAGTTGTCAGTGTATTTCAGTTTCATTTATTATTATTAATAAGCCCAGTTATTTCAGGCTGGGTTGAATCCAGCAGCTCTTTGGGGGTTTGTTTTTAATTTTGTGTCAGTTGAAAGAGCTGCAAATATTTGCCCCAAACAACTGAGAAAAATATTGTTTAGAGTTTTTCCACGAAAAGCAAATATTCACTTTGTTTGCACAGCTACAGCCCTGACCTAAATAAAACTTTGCCTAATTGATGATCTCTTTAGCTTAATGAATATAGCTAACAAGAAAGAATGGAATACAGTCAGATTCCAGTCTCACTTTGCTGGCTTCTTTCACAACCTCACCATTTATTTTTAAATAAATCTGTTCCGGAAGCAAGCAGATATTTGTCTTTAAAAGGCCATAAAAATATCTCTGTATTGGAAGAACTCAGGTGGTTGACACTTTCAGCAATGGGGAGTTGCCTTTGCATACCTGGGTTACACATTGCAAACAAAGTATGCAAAATGGAGAGAATATTAAAATACAGATTTTCATCAAAATATTGGCATAGCACGATTAATGCTCTGCTGGTTCTTACACAACACCCACACTTAACCCTGCAGAGCAGGACACAATGTTTTCTCTCACCAAAGTAGTGTACAGCAATAGAAAAGAGGGAGAGGAGGAAACAACCAGTATCTGGTATCAAACCATGTCCTGGGTTCCAGCAGGTAGTTCTCACATTTTGCCGTGTTGAGCACGGTTAAAACCCCTCTGTGGTCTTGTCTTCACGTCCCCAACCAACCAGAAAGTCTGTTCTTTGGCCAGAACATGAACAAATAACCTTTCCTCTTCCTTCAACCCTCCTCTCCTCCAAGTTAAGAGCCACCAATCTCCTGAGACAGGTCAAGGCACATGGCAGGGGAAGAAGAGACAGGCTGTGGTTTTTAGGGTGCAGGGCTGCGCCTCCCCGAGCCCTTGGTGGGGCAGATCAGCAAGGCACTGTTGGCAGAAGATCCATCTAACATCTAGTTGCTGTAGGGAGCACCCTGATGTGCAGCTGCTAAAAAACACCGAGGTGGTGTGGATTTGTTCCTGTTTGGGTACAGAGCAAGGCCTCAGTCTGTGCTGCTGCTGTGCAAATGGGCCATGACCTGCTACAGCTGCACAGGCACAGGGGGCTGGCACCTGGGGCTGCCCCTTGGGTTAGAATAAATGCTATAACCTGCACCTGACCTCCAGGTGTTCCTGAGTTGGCTGCTTGCCCCACAGCACCTGCAAAAACACAGTGTGGGGGAGAACTACAGTGTTTCCAGGACTTGGATTTATCTTCCTAGGATGCAGAAAAGAAGGAATAGAAAGAAACTAACCTGCCTTGTGAAGGATTTTTAGTGTTAATGGCAGAGATTTTGTCTCGACCAGCTAACCCAGCTCTGCTCCTACTTGCTTTGGCAAATGCCAGAGCTCCATCTGCCTGGCAGGGAGGCAAATGTACCCTTGGAGGGCAAGGACCCGGTGTGCTACCCTACATGGTTTGAAATATCAACATATAACCTACATTCATCAATAGAAGTCACCTAGGGAGAGGCTGGCAGACAGGCTTCCAGCCCTGCAAACAGATCAGAGATCCACATGAAGAAGAATCTATT
Source organism: Pycnonotus jocosus (assembly GCA_013400435.1). NCBI lineage: Eukaryota > Metazoa > Chordata > Aves > Passeriformes > Pycnonotidae > Pycnonotus > Pycnonotus jocosus. The sequence goes on along the minus strand of VWYP01020104.1, from coordinate 24,482 downwards.
GTGTGGGACCAAAGCATTGGCCTGAGGAGAGAGCTGCAGCCTTTGTGTGGCAAAGGGATTGAGTGGACATGTTTTAGAGAGAAGTAGCATTAAATTACATTGTATTATTCATCTTTTTACCTGTGTAATCCCTTGAGGCTTCACACCATCAGGGTGACAGCAACAGTTTCATTGCTCTCTGGTTCTGGAGCGTGTTCTCTGGCACGTGTGATCCCCTCATGGGATCCCTGCCATTAGTGTAGTGTTCAAGTGCTGACAACCTGAAATTTCTTGCAATTGATGTTTGGGGGATCTCTGAATTGCAGGTTTGTTTGAGGATCTGGGCTTTGCCTGGTGTCAATCAGGCTGTGCAAGTGGGACTCTACTGGGGCTGACTGGTCACTCCCTTGACTGGCAAACTGCTTTCCTTTTTGAGGTATGCCTTCAAAATGTTAGGCTTTGGGGAATTTGACTGTTCTGTGTTCTAGCAGCTCCCTGGATAAAGTATATTGTGAGACTGATGTACACAACTTCAGCAAGCTGAGGGAGAGATGAAACAGCTGGCAAACCACAGCATCTTTCTGTCGTACTAGTTGTGAACATTATTTGTCTATTTCTCGATAGAAATGCTACCTGCAAGGTCCTGTTTTCCCTCCTGCCTCCCCACACGTTGATGTTCTCCTGTGGAACTCTAAAATACCCCGTTTCCATCTGCCAGAAGGAAGCATATGTATCACCTCCAGGACTCAGCTGCCCAAATGTCCTGGATCAACTTGCACCTGTCAAACTCTTCCCAGGAGCCCACAAGAAACAAACTGAAGAGAAGTAACACCGGTTGTGCCTCTGCCTGCACCAGAGCCAGCCAGGACCATCTTTGCAACCCTCCTCGGGGCTCTGGCCGCTTTTGTCCCTAGGGTTTGGCATGGCAGCCCCCCTCCTCTATGATCTGCACCGGGTGTATGGGTAGGACCAGGTGGGAGATGCGGCTCCACAGCCCGCTCAGCTTGTCAGAGTCCATGCGGTCGTAGGAGCTGGGGGTCGTGGTGCTGGTGAACTTGGCCCAGAGGAAGTCCCGGACCCTCTCCTCCACCTGCTGCAGGCTGATGTGGCTGTCCAGCGTGTCCTCCTCCAGCAGCACGGTCAGCAGCAGGGCCACGTCCTTGAAGGCGGCGCTCTCGTGGTCGCAGTACTTGTAGAAGATGAGGGTGGCTCCGGCGGGCAGCAGCTCGAAGCGGTGAATCACCGCAGCTCGGCTCCCGTTGTCGAACGCCGAGCTCAGCTCCGAGTCCACCTCCTGCTTGGCCTGGTCGCTGTGGAGCCGGGCTTTGTCCCTGCCGTCGATCTGCACCGTGCTGCCGTGCAGGGCGGCCGAGTAGGAGTCGGCCAGGCGGGTGCTGAGGCAGCGCAGGGTCCACTCACCACTGCGGGCGGCCGTGAGGATGATGATGGCCGGCTGCGTGTGCTGGGACGCGTTCAGGTGCTTGCGCAGGAACTTGCGCCCACGGAGCCACAGGTGGGGGCTCTGGCCCGGGAACCCCTGCTCCAGCTGGTCGAACTGGGATAGAAACGCTTCCACCGTGGGGTTCTTGCGGGGCTGCTGGGAGCTGGAGGTGGGGCTGAAGAAGCAGAATATGCAGAAGCCGAGCACTGCGAGGCTCACGATGAAAAGCCCTGTTCAGCAGGGGAGAGACGGGAAACACGAGTCAGTGCCAAGTGACCTGCAGTGACACGCTGGAAGGTAGCTACAATGGCTAGCTTTCCCCTCTCAGACCTTCCCTCCTGCACTAGGAAAGTGGAACAAGTCGGCCAGGAAAGGTGTAGGGGCTGCTGGCTCTGTGTTGTGAGGTTCCCACTCCAGTACAACCAGGTGAGGGGGCTGCAGCTCCAGGGATGAGGTTACACCGTTGAGCAAAACTTCCTGAGGAAACTGCAGCCGCCCACAAGCTTTCTTCACTTTCCCCCTCCTGTTTTCTTTAGGGTTTGTGGCTGTTCAGGGCACCACATATGGAGGTGTCTGACCCAGGTAAAGTGCTGTGTTCTGTGCCCTCCTCCATGCTGTGAGTGAACAAAGGCCACTATGCTTCTGCTCAGAAAACAGAAGGCAGCAAGGTCCAGACACAATGGCTCTTGTCCCTCTCCATGGCAAATCAGGGTCTCTTTCTAACAGGAGCAATGTGTTGATGCAGATCAGCATCACTGCTCCTGCTTAGAGCCCCACGACAGAGCAGGGCTGGGGAGGGGGACCCTCAGCACAAGCAGCCCCCCAGAGCTCCCAGGGCACTCACAGCATGATGACCACAATATGCCAGCTTTTGAGGCTGAAGAGCTGGAGGGGAAGCTGCCACTATAGGCTCACACTGAGCCTGTATTTAAGGGGATGATTTTTCTCTCAAACTCTCAGAAGAGGTTGTGAAAGGTCCCCAGAGAGAAGAGTAATTAAATGTGCTTCATTACTTGCTCCTGGAGGAGTGCCTTCTGGTCGATGAGTAACATGCAAGGGAAGCTTCTTTTCCTCACCTTTCCACAGGAGGGACTCTTTGGCCTTCTCCTGCTCTGTGTTTTGGGTGGTGATGTTCTGCAGGGAAGACTGAGTCTCTGGGTTTGGGGCTGTGTCCCCTGCAGCAAGAGAAAAGAAATGTGCCACTCACTGCTGAGGGAACAGGTAAAGGGAGGTGTAGTAAGCAGAGCATTAGAAGTGGATACTGCCTTGGGTTAATACTGCCCTGAGTCTTGGCTCTCTCCTCTTGGGCTGGGCAAGGAGAAAGACAGTGCAGTGTGGCTTCATGGCTTTCAAAGCATGACAGGAGCCAAAGGAGAGAGAAAGAGAGAAGCCAATTAATTTCTTATACCTTCTTCCCTGCTTGAATCCAGGAAAGTGTCAGCAGCTACTAAAGATCTCACCCAACTCTTGTTCTACAGCAAGTGTAGGAAGTGGAAGAGCAGCAGTGTGCAACCAACAGCTCACCTTTTGGTCTTTTCCTTAATGTGCCCTGGGACTCACTCTCCTGTGTTTCTTGCTCCCTGGGTGCCTCTGGCTCACAGTCTGGGAGAGTGGCACTGGTGCTTTTCTCTGTCAAGAGGCCCCTGGGGACATTCTCCATGCCAGTCACATCCAAATGTGTCATTTCACTATCAGAGCTCAGTGCCTTGCTTGTTGATGAGGCACCTTCCCCTGCCTTGCAGAGGCTTTCACACTGCCCAGCTGTCTCCTGGTGCTCCCAAGTTTCCTGGTGGACAGAGCTGTCTCCTTTGCTTTCCACATTCTTGTGGCCCAGCCCAGCTGTGGGGAATAAAAAATAAAATTTACAGGCTTACACTTAGTCTCTTTTAGCCCAAGCACCAACAACTCTTTCTCCTGCTCTGTCTCCTCTAAGCCAAGGCCCAATTTATCAGGCCCAAGGGTGGGGAGAGACTCACCTTCATCCAAGTTCTCTTTTTCCAGGGATCTTTCTGAGACACCTTCTCTTGTCTTGTCAGACTCTTCTGGCAATACTTCAGTTTCCTGGGCAGCTTTCTCATCTGGTGTGGGACCAGCTGAACCCAACAGTGTTGTCTCTCCCCCATCAGCAGCTGATTCACACACTGAAGAGTCCTCCTCTGGCTTGCAGGGTGGCCCAGGCCACCTGCTTGTCACTTGGTGTCCAGGTGGTTCCTGGGTGGCCTCTTGTTGTTCAGGTGTTTCCTGGGTGGGCTTTTGGTGTTCAGGTTTTTCCTGAGTGGGCTCTTGGTGCACAGGAAGCTCTGCTGTGCTCCCCACCTCACTCTGGGCTGGTCCAGCTGTTGGGATCAGAGTTCACAAGCCCAGTGAGCCACACAGGAGTCAAGAATGCCCAATGCTTTACCACCACCCGTACAATTTCCAGTTCTGGTACTGCAGAAACATTTATCCTCAGTGAGATGGGAGAGAACAGAGTGACCAGAAGTGAGAAAACTCTTGGGGTGAAATCCAGACAGTGAAGTGAAGGGAAGGAGGCAATCAGAACGCAAAGGCAATCACTCACCACCTCCTGCTAGCAGACTGATGCCATGCCAGTCTCCAAGCAATGGCCACCTTGGAACCTATTCCCTTCTCCTTTTCTTCCTGTGCCCCAGTTTTTGTTGCTGAGCATGATGGTATATTGTATTCAACAACCCTTTTCCCACCTTAGGTTCCTGCCCAATCTTCTGCCCACCCCAGGGTATTTGCTGGGCTGGGGCAGCAAGCCTTGATGCTGTGCCAGCACTGTTCAGCAGTAGCCAAAACACTGCTCTGTTTTCAACATTTATTTCTCCAAACCCACAAATCCAAAGCACAGAACTTACAGCTGCCATGCTAAAGCTAACTCAATCCCAGCTTATGTTCTGGGTGGGATGGGCAGGGAATTTCTTCTTTAAGTGGTAGGATATGTCACCACATCTTCCAGAGATAGTGGGTTTTCACAGATAGCAATGGATTTGAAGGATTCCTAAGGCTGTTGTTGAGTACAGTTCTGCCAATGCACTTCAAGCATCTGTCTGAATGTAGATGATAATTCTGCTCATGCTCTGTTTCTGTCCTAGAGCTGCTCTCCCAAAAAGCTATGGCAACATTTAATTAGAAACAAACACTGGAGCATAATTCAATAGAGAGATTCTGTGACTGAACAGCATTTGTGACCCTTACAGAACCAAAGTGCAGCTCAAATTTCAGGCACTATTTGTGAAAATTGCTTATGAATTATCAAGCACTACATCAACACAAATTATTAGGCTATAATTAGAATAAACACTGATAAAAAGGGCAAGAAACTCCCTTCTAATTTGAAAGCAGAGAAAAAGCTGCACCTGTCTCTTGTCAGAACATGATTTTTACATTCTTCGTTGCTGATTATTACTGTAACACTTCTATCTAGGACAGACCTGAGCTGGTGATGGCATCACTGTATCGCTGACACACTCCTAGGTACTAGTCATAATAAGGCTCCCACAAAATGTAAGTACAAGGTAAGATGAGGAAACCTGGCTATATCCTGCTGTTCAAGCTGGGCACAAACTACTCCTTGCCCTGCCTCTTCCAGAGTTTTTCCAGCCACAGGTAGTGGGAAACTAGCTTATTATTTAAGCACCTGAGGATGGGAAGCACCAGGATGTAGGGAAGATTCCAGTCTGGATCTCTCTCTTCAGCATTCCTTGTGCTGCCATCTTGCGACACAGAGTCTAAACCTGTTGCAGATCGGAATCTAAAACTGAAAGTAACTTGTTCATCTTTCACCCTTTAAGAAATGATGGCAACTTAATTTCCTTGGCTTGGAAAAGATGGGACTCTTTTACTGGTTTATTCTTCTTTTGCACAGGTTTCCCATGTCACTGCTGGAAACTTGCAGCAAAGGGATTTTCCTAGGAGATGGATAGGATTCACTTACCTCCAGGCACACCCACACTTGGATTCTCTTCCATTTTCCTTTCCCCTGGAGCTGCGGCTTCTGCAGTGTTTGGTTTCACTTTCTCCGATGTTCATACGGAGCTGTACGTTCCTGCTGTTCGAGAGGCTGACCAAGTCCTACCCCCGTCACGGGCACCATCCCGTCCTGGTCCGGGTAATTCCAGCTACACGCCCACAAACCTGATAAGCAAAAACACGGGAGCCGTGATTCATGGTGCAGGAGGCTCCTCCTCCACGATTCCCAAGGTGAAAATGGGCGGATAACCCATAACCATGAACCTTCGGCCCATGGACCATCAGCTATTTTGCTTGCCGTCAGTCCAGGGGTTAATGCAAACCGCATTTATCCTGGGGCATGCCAGAGGGGTGAGGCACTGCTGTCTCATCCCGAAAGACTCAGCTGTGCTCCCAGATGGCAGGCCCGGAGTCTGGGGCTGGGCAGGCTGCTTTTGGGTACCTGGTAGCTCGCAGCCAGGCCGACACGGAGCAATGACCCTGCTCCTCCTGGCACTCCCTGCCTCCAGCGGGTCGGATGGATCCGGCAGAACCACCCCGCGGGCTCAGCAGTGCCCGGCCGGAGCTGCAGCCTGACTCCTGCACCCCTCCGGAGATGATTCCCCCCGGCTAAAGCACTTCAGGACAGGGCACAGACCGAGCCGGGCTCGCTGGTGTAACCCAGCTGATGCCTCTCCCAAGCACAACTAAGACGGGCATGGAAAACTCCCAAGAAACTTTCCCCGCTGGAGAACGGTCCGTGCGGTTTTCTGTACAGAAATCTCCAGCGCAGCCTCCTCAGCAGCTTTTGGGCACAGGGGAGCACCTCGCCCCCCAGCACTGTCTCCAACACACGATTTGGGGCTGCGGGGGTGCAGCCGCTGCCCTGCCCGGCTCTCGTCCCTCCCCTCCCTGTTCCCCATGCTGACGCTCCGGCAGGAGAAGGAAGTCAGCAGAACAAAGTGGAGCCGGACGCTTACCCAGGCAGGCTCGGAGCTGGTCAGGGCGGCGATCAGGAGCAAGGAGGTGGCAAGAGGCGGCCAGCGCTGGCCTTTCCCCTTGCCCTCCGCCCCAGAGGCCCTTTGGTGGCAGGACACCAGCGCACACCGCGAGTCCTCCGCTGGAAACGTGACGGCGAACTCTGCCCTTCCCTGGCTCCCGGCTGCCTGCTGGGAGCTGTAGTTTTCCTTCCCACAGTCGTTCTCGAGAGCCTTCAGGAAACAATAACTTCCTTTTTTTGGCCGTGTTTCCGCGATTCTGCGGTTGAGCGCTTTTTTTCAGGTTCATTGCATGACTGGCGGCTTCCTGCATTCAGTAACAGTGTTGCGGGTGGAAGCAAGGAAACCAGAGCGAAGAGGGAACTGCTTTGAGAGTTGATTTAGTAAAAGTTCTACAAGAGAAGCAACTCAAACACATAGGCAGCAAAGCCCGGGCTATGGAAATGTCACGTTGATGGTGCAGGGAGGCTGGGGAGGATGTGAAATAGAGAGTCTTCAGCATCAGCCTGGAGGGAAAGGGATGCAGAGCCCACCCAGTGTCCCCTGAAGGGGTCCAGAGACTGCAAAGGGGGGAAAGGTCTGAGAGTGTGTATGTCAGCCCTTGACCTCATTTAGGCAATGCTTTTCAAAAAAAAAAGAAAATTCTCTTCTAACTTGTGGTGCCTGCACAGTGGCACGTATAGGCATGGATATGTTCCAACCCCTTCCCTGTTGCCCCTGTCCAGGACACATTTCGTGGAAAGCAGCAGCATGGAGCACGCCAGGGGAGAGCCCTTCCAACCAGAAGAATTCTGTGATTCTGTGAATTTGTAAAAGCAAAAAGGTCTATATTTGCTTAGCAACACATTTCTAAGGTGGTCTTGAGCTGCTAGGAAGGGAGTCTAGATGAGATCTTGTCTAGAGGAGGTCCCATCAAATTGCATCATGAAAACTTTCAGTCATAGGAACTCTATGCCTGGGTAAAAATGTTTTATCAAGAATGCAACCAAGCACATTTTAAAATCCGTTTGCCAGTAATGCATCTGAACAAACGGGTAAGGAAAGTGAAACGCCTAGTGAGATATTCCAGATCTGATTAACCAAAAAGATTCCCACACTAAGGAACAGAGCAGTGCAACGTTATCAGTGCCAGAGGATCTCAAGTCCTTCAAAGTACCTCCGACTTTCCTCTCTCTGCTATTCAGTTGCTATTTGTGCTTATAATTTTTTGGCCTCCGAGAAATGAAAACTAGCCTTATTCCACTACAATTGGGCCGCACATAGAAAATAACCGGGTGGGGAGCGGCGGCGCCGGGCCCGGGCTGCCCTCAGGGGCTGCCCTCAGGGGCTGCCCTCAGGGGTCTCCCCCGCGGGGCCCCGCCGGGCTGAGGGAGCCGCGGCCGTCCCGCATTTTTTTCACTGGGGGGCAGCAGCCGCCGGGCCGCCGGACGGGCGTTCCC
>VWYP01020104.1:1528-16634 GCA_013400435.1 Pycnonotus jocosus | reverse complement strand
GGGCAGGCGGCGCGGCGCGGCAATAAGCGATATGGTGGGCAGCGGCGATGACGAGGCGGCTCCGCCGGATGGCCCTGGGCTGGCTCCGCCGGACGGCCCCGGGTTGAAGCGGCGGCGGAAGAGCCCCCGGCTGGCGGCGGCGGCGCGGCCGGAGGAACAGCCCGGGGACGAAGTGGACAGCGCGGCCCAGCACAGCGTGCTGCAGGGTGAGCGGTGCGGGCGGGCGCAGCGAGTCGCGGTGGATCCTGTGGTTGAGGGCGCGGCAGGGCGACGCGAAGTGGGGCGGGCGGGCGCCGTGTGGTTCCCCTCCGGGCGTGTTGGGACGGGACCGCGGTGCTGGGAATAGCGCCGGCTCTCGGTGAGTCTGGTGCTTCTGGAAGACTGCTGGGCCTGGGCTCGGTGGGCTTGAGCTGAGTTGCCCCTTACCCGTTTCTCGTTTCAGGGGACGAGCATCGCTTTGGGACCCCAGACTCCCTGACGCGCCCCCCTATAAAAGCGTACAGATCGCCAGGTAGGCTCCAGCTCCCAGAGCTCACAGCCCGCGCCACGGGCAGAGGGGCTGGAATGCCCCAAAACCCAGGGAAATGTGGTTTATTTGGGTCTAGCTCCTTGGCAGGTGTTACCGTGGCTCTGGCACACGGGTGAGGAAATCCCGCTGTGGCTCTTATCCCATACACGAGGGATGGAAGGAGAAGCAGTTCTCTAAAGGATCCGTGCATGCAGGGCACGCTGAAACCCTCAGGTTTTTCCTAGTGCATCACTTGGAACAGTATTTTACCACAGAACTCAAGTTTTGCTAACACTGCTTGCTTTTGAAAGGCAGGACTTAAATAAGGTATCCTGAGCTGCAGACATCTATCCCTCAATGGTTGTGCTCCTTGCAGGGAGCAGCAGTGCTTATGAAAAAATGCATAAGTGGGGCTTGTCCTTCCTTTGAAACACCAAACATGTGCTGGGACCTGCTCCTGGACAAGCTGCTGTGTTAGCACTGTGTGGCACCCACTTGTTGCTTTATTGACAAAACCTGTGTCTTTCTCAAAACTATAGAAACATATTAACACAGGGCAACACAGTCATGTGGCTTTAGTCTGCCAGGAAATGAATAAATTGTACTTCCTTCCCTTTTACTCTGTTTTAGAATATATACGTTACCAGTGTGTGGCAGTGCTCAGGGGTGAGTTGGGCTAGCCTGGGACTGTTCTCCATTCCCATCTGTGTTTCTGTTACCATCTTGAGGAAGGAAGAGCAAGGTTATGAGTATTTCTTTAGGCAAGTACAGAGGTTTGTCTGTGAAAAAAGCTCTTGCTCCCACATGGTGACTAACAGGGTACAATAGGTTTAGTGTTTTAAACGCTTCAGGAGGTACAGCTGAGGGTTGGGTTTTTAATTAGATGGCTCTAAAAACGAGGCTCCTCTCCCCACCACCCTCCCCAGCTCTTAACAGCTGTATTGGATTTAGGCACAACAGGTGTAAAAGTATAAGGGACTAATTGTTTGTATAGAAGCAGACGCTTAGTTGCCCCCTCCTCTGCAGATGGGCAGTATTGTGCTTTTTCTGGAGAGTTTAGGAATTGGTCTGTGAGGCAGGGGAATAAGGTGGCTGGGTTGTTAGGGCAGCATAATTGCTTCCCTGAGAACAGAGTGAAAGTAAAACCACACCTTCAGAAACTCGTTCCTGGCTTCTACTAAGAGGCTTTAAATACAGGTTAGGCAACTTGCTTGGGGAGCTGAAAAGCTTTAAGAGCTTTAAGAAGAGCTTGTAGAGTTTTAAGAGCCTAAAAGACGCCTGCCTTGAATTAGGCACCTTCTACATCAGTGAGCTGAAGATACAGCTAGCAATGTCCATGGAAGTTGTCTTATACTTTTCTTTTCTACAACTTCTAAGAAGTCTTTGAGACACAAAAAGTAGTGATTGATGGCAAGAAGGAGAGAGGAATTAAGAGTAAGGACTGCCTGAGTAGCCCTCTTTAGATTCATAGATCTTTTTGGTCTTCTGGTCACAATTACTAGGGAGATTTTCCTTGTAAAACCTCGGTATATAGTGAAATGTTATGGATATGTGGTTTGGCATTCCTGAAAATAATTTGGTGAGTAGCTTTGTTCTGAGCTTTGTGCCTAATCAGTCACTTAACAGCTTGCTTTTTAAGATGGATTTAACACACAGGGCCCCATTAAGTGTGTGCAAATACTTTACTGTTGCACCTGTGACTTACCATAGTTTAACACTTACAGCTTTTCCCATTTTTTTGTGGTTTGGATGGGTCTGGTAGCTTTGTTTTACTCCTTAGTGTGTTTGACATACCCTGGTGTGCTGCAACTGCCAGAACACATTAGAAAAAGGCTGTTTTCTTTGTTGAAGTAAAATTACTAAACACTAGGTGGCAAGCTGTGCATTGCCCTTGGCATATGGTAAAAGAGAAATGCATTAAACCCCAGCAGAACTCTGGGCTGCTTGAAGAGCAAAAGGGCCCAGAGTGAATGTTAGAAAAAACTTACCCAGTTGTATTCTTCCCTTTGCTGTTTGCTCTGCTGATTTTTGATAGCTGTGCCACGATCTCTGTTCCCCAGCTGTTCCATAGCTTTTTTTTTTTTAATTCCATACCTGAGCTTTTTTGGACCAGCCCCTTGATTCTGGGATTACACTTTATCCTTTCCTCCATTTGGTTTCCCAGCCCTGAGCTTTGCTCTGTGACCTCTGCTACTCCAGAGGGCTTTACTCTTTCTAGTTAGTGACATGAACTAAGCTGGGTTTCACAGCTGAAGGACTCTGTAATTTGGCAAACAGCTGAAAGATGTTGGTTTCGATTCTTCCCAGCTCTCTGAGGGGTGAAATTAGGTTGCTGTTATGGATTAGGAGAGAATGAGACCTAACTAAAGGATGGCTTGGACTCCACTAAAAGGAAACTTATTTTCTATATTTGCTTCTGTCTCTTTTCCCCTCTGCCCAATGCTACATAAGACAGCACAATTATTGTTTGTAAGTTGAGTGCCCAAACCTGTGGGAAAAACTCTATATACTCCCATGACATTTACACTGAATCCCCTTAGTGTAAAGAATTTCTTGGCTCCTGGTATTTATGTTTTTAGCCCAAGAACTCCTAAGAAAAACTTCTTTAAAGAAGTGTGTGGTGGTGTAGACAGCTGTATATCTAGTGAACTCAAATTTACCATAAGCATTTCAAGTCTTAGTTGCTTTTTGTTGCATTTTAAGAGAGTAACTTTTGGGAGTTCACAACTTGGAAAATCACTGATAGATGTTCAGAAACTACAACTTGGTCCTTCAGATTTATGATGTTGCCAATCCTTTTTTTTTGTTTTCCTTTGATTTTTTTGCTCCTGACAGGTGGTACTACAGTTTACTTTGAAGAGAATCCAGTAAAGGAAAATGCAAAGCCGTATGACAGTAATGAAACTGAGAAACCAAGCATTTGTACACCATTAAAAGGTAACAGCTTTTATCAGTACATTTTCCATGGTGTAACAGATGATTGCTTGAATGTATTAGAATGACAATCATTCAGTTCTGTTAGAAAAGTGGGAGTTTTTGAGCTGAAATTTGGATGGATGAAAAAGGGTTTAAAAAAAAAATAAAGTTTCAGTGTGTGCTCCTGCCTGAGCCAGAGTAAAATCGATCTATAATATGATGATAATCTGCTTGGGTGAAAAAACTTAAAGTTCAAGAGAAAGCAGATTTCAACTTTGATAAATACCCAACTGTGGTTTTTGAAAAACAAAACAAAAAGAAGAGTAATGTCATACCTGCTTTAAAATACTTATGAGAGTGGATCTTTAGTTGCCCCAGGCAAAGAAAACTGTTCTTTTTCTAAAAAGTTGAGTTATCTTTGACTTTAGCAAGGGGAATGACTACACCAAGTGATTTCAAGGTGAGGGGAGCACTTTGCTCAGAGATTTTTCTCCATGTGTATTACAGAAGCAATGAGGAAAAAATGGGATCATTTTTTAGCCACAGAAGGAAGTTATGTGTCTTTTAAAAAGAAGAATGATTTGTCATATTGACAGAAGCAGGGTGAAGGGCCAAATTAAGCCCTTTCTAATAGATAACAGCAACTTTCTCCAGCTCAGAGGGGTCCAAGAGGCTGTTCATGTGCTGCAGGCTTGGTCTGGCAGCACCCCATATCCTCCTGCCCTAATAAGCTTTGAGGATTTCATAGAAAGAGCTAAAAGCATGAATGGCTGGTCTGTCTTATTCTGACCTCTGATATGGTAACTGAGTTCTTCCATTTGTGCTTTGGTTTCAGAAATAAAGGCTGACTTCCTTGAGAAAAATCAGGAGCGCTACTCAACTTTTGCACCACAGAGTAAGTAAAACAAGAGAACCTAGTCTTTCCCTGTAATTAGATGAAAAAACAGAGTTATTTTCCTTTCCTCTACTTCTGGTTTTTCTTGTACCCTGGGACACTGTCTGGGAAGATGGACTCAGGAGGCAGATTCAAACAGAAGCTGGAGAAGGCAGCACATTCCAGTCAGAACCTTTTAATGAGGTTGTTCAACTTGCTGACCACAGAAAGTGCTCCTTTTTCTCTTACTTTTCTTTTTGGAGTTGACTTATGAGACAGTAAGTGCAGAGCATGGAGGAGAGGCATTGTGGGGGTAAGCTGAGGAAGGGAACAAAACCTTCACCATTTGGTGGCAGTGAGTGTTAGTTTGTATACAAACCTTCCATTTTATCCTTTTTTTTTATCCTTTCCATGAGAAGAGGTGGCTTGCTCTGATCGAATTACTTGTTCCATACTCCTGGAAAGGAGCAGCATTTTTCTTTACTGGCAAAATCTAGTCTGCTCATCTAATGACCAGCTTCCAGTGTTTCAGACTTTTGGGGTTTTTTGGTTTTGGTTTGTTTGGTTTTGTTTTGTTTTTTTCCCCCTGTTGGAAAAGTACTTGAAAGAAGAAGAAAAAAAAAAATGTTCTGAATTCTTAGTAAAAATCTGGGTGCTTGTTTCTATCCTCAACAGGTATAGGTGTAGATACATGAAGTTTTGTAAATCAGACTTCAGTCTGAAGAACCTGCAGGGGTTGCTTGGATTTTTCGATTTTTTTGTTTGCTGGGTTGTTGTGTGTTTCTGTTTGTTTGTTTTTTTAAAAACCCATGGTGCCTTCAGGAAGAGAAGCTCATCTTGTGGTAGCTGCACATCTGTGAAATGCCTTTGAAAAATGAATTGATGCAGGGAGTTCACTCTTGTCTGGTTCTTTCACTTTTCTGTGCCACTTCAGGTGCTGCAGGAGTGATTAGTTGTGTGTTGGGTGAAGAACTTTGGAAGATCACATAAAACTCTGGAATCTTTAAGGTGTCTGCAGAAGTTAGACTTCTTGAATTAAGCAAGACAAATTTTACTTTAGGCAGAGTAAGATCTGGTTTTAGACTGTTTATTGATTTTTTTCCTTTAATGCATGAGTTACAGCTGTCACCTAAATATGAAACCTGATCAGTGCAAACAGAGCTGCATTCTGTTTTACAGAATTGAGGTGATTTTGAGCTGTTAACTCGTAGAAGATTGAGATAAGCTTAGCCCGTGACAAGCTCCATGGCTGTGCCCTTTTGGGGTAGGGGGTTGAAATTACAGAATAGGGCAGTTCATTAAGGCAGTTAAGCCCCAGCTTAAACCAGAGCTGCTTTTAGCACCTTCTGTGATTACATTCATACAGAAACAAGGTTATAGAGTTTATTTCAGTGTCTTTAAATAACTGCTGCAGGGTATGTTGGTTCAGTTTATTCTCAATAGTGCCATTGACAGTGTCCTGATTTGGTTATATATTATTAAAGAGCCTTCAGCTTTGAACCAGTTGCTCTACTTCACAAGGACACATAAGTTCTCCTGTCTTTTTAATTAACTGGCTAAATGCAGAAAACATGCTGACCAAAAATTGCACAGTATATATTCATACTGGTTTCTTGGGAAAGTTTTTCATGACACTTTATGGATAATGTCTCTTGTACTTTGCTGTCTGAGCCCATTTAAATAGACCAAAAGTATATTTTGAAGTTGAAAGCTTGCACTTTGCTTTAAAAGCATAATTCATCCCAAGAAACTGACTGCTGATGAAGCAGGCCTCCAACCCAAGCTACTTGGAGAGGGAAAATAAGACCATTTAACATATTGCTTTGTTTTTTCTATTTATATCTGGCATTATGTTGTTTATCTGGTGTGTCCATTAATTAAGTTTCTATTTTTATGCCTTTCAAATTCTTGAGCAAGATCAGGAAGCTTAATTTGGACATAGGATCCTTGTGCAGAAAATAACAGATTGTTAAATCTCTTCCATTTTATCACCTTGTACTTGAAGTTGAGTTTTATTTGCATAGAGCTTCAAGAGTTAAAAATCTTTGGGGGTGATTTGTGGTAGACTGGGGACTTGTGCTTTCCAGGTGAGATTGTCAGGATGGCTTGGGAACTGGCATTTGGCAAAGAGCAGAGATGGAGATTTGCTCTGACAGTTGAGTGAGACTTCTCAGGCTGGTAAATGTGGTGAAGGTGTCATTTTCCTTGTTCAAGAGGATTCTGTTGAGCATGAGAGGGTGAATGATGTGGAAAAGACTGAAAACCCTGAATTTGACAGAGTCCCACCTTTGCTCTGACTTAGTAGGACTGTGTTTGCTTCAGCAGGGTATTTTGTGGAATTTTGGTTGTAAAAACAGGAACATAGTGCAGTTTGGTGATTTTTCAACTCCCTGCTGGAAGATTGGTCATAATGGTTGTGTTAGTGTTGTTGTCATGTTCCTTTCTTAATCTCTTAACAGGCAGAACTAAATCTCGGTGTCAGTCCAGTACAGAGAAGCAGTCACAGCCTTTGGCCAAAAGTAAGACTTCTGCTTTCACTTCTGTTTTCTGCTTGTGTAACGTTTAACCATTTTCATGCCTCTCCAAATATTTCACTTCCTGGGAGTTGGTGTTAAGCTGAGGGTCCTTGCCAGAACAGATGATTTGCTTGCTAGGACACGTCATCACTATGAAGGAAGGAAGGAAGGGTGTTGTATAATGAGTAACATTTTCACCTGAATTTGAGGTCTTTCATCTGTAATGTTTACAGGATTAAAACTGAGGCAGGGCTAGTGGTGGTGTTATTTAACCATTGTTGGGTTGCTGTCCTGATAAAAGTTAGGGTGTAAAAAGACAACAAAAAAGACTGCAGTTCCTCCTGTTTCCAGGAAGATTGGTGTATTTTGTCACTCATTTTACTGGGAACAGAATCGAGCCTTTTGCTTGCAGTACGTGAAACAAGTATTAATTTAACTGTTCAAATAAGAAACCAAATCAGAATATCTGATATCTGCTGTGCACTGTTTACTGTGTGTACTTTGAGAAGCTCACTGATCCAAAGGCCACAACGTTTTCTGATGGTATTGACCAGCAGAGTTTGAGATGCAAAAATTGCTGCAGGAACTGTTTTTATCCTCACAGGAACAGGAAAGAGAACACAGAAAACGTTCTGGTGCAGCCAGGTTTTCTATAGGGTCTTTTCTGCAGACCATAAATGTAGGAAAAGTGTTGACCTTTTTCAGAACCCTTATAAGCTCTTAGTTTGGATTTTATTAAATTGAATGGAATATTGGTGAACTTCAAGGGCTCCTTTTTCAGAAGAAGGTCTAATTTAGTCTCAGTCAATATGGGAACATGTAAAAATGTTCTTTTTTTTAATGCTGTCACTTCACAAAGTGACTTTAGAAGTTCAAAACTGTGTTCTGTTTTGTGGTTTGTTTTTTTCTAACTAGATCATTTTTTCTGTGTTCTTCAACTACTGTATCAGTATTGAGAATGGGATGGATGATTTCACTGTTTCCTCTTATTTTCCTTTCACTTATTGACTTCTGATGCCTTTTAAAACATTGTTTTCTTCTTGTTTGCTCCCTCTCTCTATAGATGATGGTGAATCGCAGAATGGATTTCCCAAGATGTGGACTTTGTTACTGGGTCTGTTAATTAGTGTCCTGTTGCTCTATGTCCTTTGGAGTGGAATTCAGGACAGAACCCCCTCAAGGAGAGATGCTGAAATTTTGCAAGAGTTCCGGGCCCGGATGGAGAAACTTCAGGATACTTACCAAAGTCAGGACCCCAACCTGTGGAGAAAAGCCCGTGTGTCCCTTGAGAAACATCTGAACTCTTCCCACGTACATCTGGGGCCAGCTATCCTGCTGCTCACAGCTGGCCAGGAAGCTGAGAAGGCACTGAGGTGTTTGAGCAACGAGATTGCTGCCGCTTTTGCCTCCTCCCAGAACGCCACCCCCATCAGCATCGACGGGGTGGACAAGGCTGTGCTGGACAGTGACGCTGTCAAGCTGCAGGTGGACACAGAGCTCAGCTCTGGCTTCAGTGGAGGCAAGAAGGTGGCAGTGGTGCATCGATTTGAGTCACTGCCTGCAGGCTCCACCCTCATCTTTTACAAGTACTGTGACCATGAAAATGCAGCGTTTAAGGATGTGGCCCTTCTGCTGACGGTTCTCCTGGATGAGCAGTCGTTGAGAAAGAGCCTCACCTTTAAAGAAGTGGAGGAGAAGGTCCGGGATTTCCTCCAGGCAAAGTTCATCAGTTCAGATGTTCCTAGTTCTTATAATGGCATGGACACAGATAAGCTGAGTGGACTGTGGAGCCGGATATCTCATCTTGTGTTGCCTGTTTGGCCTGAAAACAGTCTCCCTCTGGAGGGATGCACATAAAAGTTGCTGGAGAGCCCTTGGGAAAGGAGAAAGGCACAAAATGTGTGTTGCAAGGCAGAACAGGGAAGAACTCAGTGTGGCTGCTGAGCTCAGGCAGCAGCAAACCAGTCCTTTCTGTGCAGAGATTTTCCACCAACTGGCAGGGTTGTTTCTGTCAAAGTAACTGGGACTTCTCTAAGTAAACTCCAGAGTGTAAGCAAGGAACTTGCTGGTTGCTGGTAAATTGTATTCAGTGATGCATTCAGCCTTGGTGTCCTGGAGCTGGACATTGCTGTGCATCAGTGCAGAGTCACTCATCTGTCTCTGAACCTGTGTTGAAGCACTGTTGGCTTTGCTGTGAGGATCCTTCTCTGGTGGTGCATAAAGCTGGTATCACATTTGACAAGGTAACAGAATGTAAAACCATCACCTTCATCTCCTAAAATTGCTTACTTCTCTTCTAACATAAGAAATAAACTGAAAACGATGGTAAAGTTATATGAGTCTTAAGCACAAGCTTCTTCCTGATCCATTGGATCACAACATAGATGTCAGCTGTCTCTGGTCACTTGTAGAAGTGGCAAAATTGCTTGAAAGATCTGTGACCCATAGAGAACCTTTCAGCAAGCATTTCTTCCTTCAATGAGCCTGCCCCAAACAGTTCTGGAGAAAGAGAAAAGCTGAGGTTGAAAGGTTGCTTAAAGTCAGTAGTACACTTGTCAGTTAAATAATTCCTCAGTACCTCTTTGCCTGGCTGCTTGCAGGAGTTCTCTACTCTTTTTCAAAGTTTTGCAAGTTGTAAAATTCAGATGGAAATTATAAAATGTCATCCCTGTGTACATACTATCTCCTTTCCAAACAAAACTTTAAGAAGACATAGGTTATTTCTCATTTTACTAAGATAATTATTTTTGCATTAAGAGAATCTATTTATTTGTGGTAATTGATATCCTAAAAAATAACTTTTCTTCTTGTATCTGTGTATAGCTGGCTGCTTGCTGTATAAATTTCTAGCAGAGAACAGATTTGCAGAGCATGCTTTTAAAATGTTTTTTAGTCTCTCATGTCAAGAATTCTTCACACCAGATTAAAAACAAGTACCTGTTTCTATTGTTAAGTACTTTGTGTAAAAAAATAAAGAGAATGGCAGCACTTCCATTTCATTGCTGTTACTTCATGCTCTGAGCTATTGGTCCCTGCCCATTTGGTTTTATTGAGTATGAAGGAACGTGTGAAAATGCTCTCAAATGAATAGAATGTTTTCTTGTAACAGCTGAGAGATTGGGCCTCCATCCTTCATTCACAAGCTCCTTGAATTGTCCTGTTGCAAGTAAAAATAAATCCTTTTCAACCAGGAAAAGCTGTTGAGGAGTTGGGGCTTCTGGCTTCTTTGTGCAAGGCACAAAGTTGGGGGTGTTAAGTGGAATTGACCAGAATCACATGAAAAAAAGAGCAATTTGGGAGACACAAAGCTGTGGTCACTTAAAGCAGAGGTGGATTTGTTGTAAATCTTGAGAGCCAGCAATGGATAATGCTTCCTATTTTAATGGGCAGAAATAAAAAGAGTAAGAAGACATGGAAGTGCTGTTGTTCTGGATGTTTAATAGCTCAGGAAGGAAAAGATGGCATTTACATTTTGAACATTTCACTGGACAAATGTTTTTTATTAAATGAACAACTGTGACTTATTTTCAAATGTGTCCTCATAGCAGATTTGTTTGTATATTATGTAAACTATTTTAGTAATGATTCAAAATAAACACACTTGTTTGTTTTATAAAGCCTTTTTAAGACTGGCCCATTGAATTTCATGTGGTCAGACTTTTTTTTTTTTTTTTTCCCATGTTTAAATTGCTCATTTCACCTTTGACCAACTGCAGATGCCTAAAATCCAACCTTTTGCAAAATTTAGAACTTTTAAGAAGCTTGAGTGAAGTGGTAGATACTGGGATACATATTAAATGCATGTATTTCATAATATCATATTTTGTCTGACAGGGAACGTTTCAGGAAATGGCTGTGAATTGTTTTTTACTTGGTGTTCTTGTACTAATTCCCCCATTCTGATTTCAGCTGGAACTAATGATAAGATATGGTTCACTTGTTTCATTAGCCCCATACAAGAGTCAGCAGCTGACAAAAGGGATGACTTCATTCTTGTTCCACTCCTAGCTGCACGTTCTGTACCTTTGGTGTTGCAAGCTAGTGCACTGTGAACTGACTGGAGAGACAGACTTACTGAAAAGTAACTTTAAAAAAATTACCAGAACTGCCCACCACCACCACAAAAAAAAAAAAAATTAAAAAAAAATTGTTATAAAGACAGGAGTTTCCACACACATACAAATGAAACATATTTAATACAGGTTATTTTCTGTTTCTAAAATTTCTTTTCCTTGTAGGTATTAAAGAGCTATGTTCCTGGTTCAAGAGAAAATAGGAAGGTCTGGAAACTAAAGACATAATGTGCAAGCCAAAGGAAAACCACTTTTCTTTTTGCTGTTGTGAACTGTAGGGAAAGCCTACAAAGGTGTATTTCCAAATACATTGTGCTGCTTAGTCTGAAAAAGGTGAAAAACAAGATGATATAGTCAGTTCCCCCTTCCATGGGAGAGGGAAAGGCTCAGGATTAGAAGACTCTTCCTGCTCTTGAAGCAGCAGGTCCTTTTGTAGCTTTTTGTGGCTTTGTCCTTAAAAGGCTCTCATTAAATATCCACAGGTACTTAATGCAGATCTCATTAAGCAACTCCCACTCAGCCAGAGGTGAAGAGTAATGTCTGTCTGTGTTCCTCACAGGCAGCTGATTACTATCCTTGTATAATTATTTTGTTGCCTCGGGCAAACGGAGTCATTTGATGTTTTCCAAACTGTAAAATAGTTTGGCTCCTTCTTGAGAAATCTCATTTGTGAAGTTGAAGTGTCCCTGACTGTCAGCAGATCAGGAAATTAGTTTGTGACAGAAAAAAATATGTGGTTTTACAGCTCAAAGACACCAGATCTGGCCTTGAGACCAAGAAGGGGATTTTTCTTCCTCCGTGGCCTTTAGCAAAAAAAATTTTTGAGTAGAACATGATCTTTGGGAGGGAGGGGGCTGAACCAGCTACACACCAAGCTGCAGACAAGAGTTCCAGCACTCTTGCAAATTGGACTGGAAATGGCCAAAGTGCTCCTTGGGTTGTGAGCAGACAGAGCTGCAGGTGCAAGGGGGAGTGTGGCCACTTTCCTGCTGTCACCTGCAGGATGGAAATACCTACTGCCTTCAGCAGTGGATGTTGTGAAAGGGACCCAGAACAAAGCACTGCCCAGCCGTTGTTACCTTGTCTCTCACACCCTGCTCTGACTCACGCTGTGCTGAGTTTAGAGCATGCTAAGCAGGTTTGGAAAAAGAAATTAATTTTTATCATCTCCATTTTTTCACATCAACAAAATCGTACTTTCTGCAAATCAAAAAGAAAAAAAATTAAAAAGTTGTGGCTTTCATATCCTTGTTTTTGAAAATTCTATTTGTTTTGAATGAAAAGTCCAGCTCAAACTGAGTGCAAAAGGTAAGGTGGGAGCTCCATGTTAAGTCAGGCATAAAATTATTTTCTGTACAGGACACAGATATATGCACCATCTGCAGTGCAATTGCCATCATGCTGTATTCAGGAAAAAGAACCTGGTTTTGGAGGGGTGTTATGAAATATGAACAACTTGCCAGATTCTGTGTTAGGACCCTGTGGTACAGTTGGAAAACTGTGGGAAGAAATCTGAAGTGATTTTTAGAACAATTTTTCATGCATTGTTTCTGCTGTCAGATGGACTGCAAAATCGTAGGAGTACAGAGAAGGGAGGGGGGTGTCCTGTAGTCCTCACAGCTGTCCTGTGTCCTGTTTTATTGTCAGCTCCTGACAGTTGGATTTATAATTGTGTGCCTGGAAAATCTCATTCCATGTCTAACAGGNGAAAACTGTGGGAAGAAATCTGAAATGATGCCTTCATTTTAGAAGAGAACGATTTTTCATGCATTGTTTCTGCTGTCAGATGGACTGCAAAATCGTAGGAGTACAGAGAAGGGAGGGGGGTGTCCTGTAGTCCTCACAGCTGTCCTGTGTCCTGTTTTATTGTCAGCTCCTGACAGTTGGATTTATAATTGTGTGCCTGGAAAATCTCATTCCATGTCTAACAGGTGGAAGCACCCTTCCCCAAATTCCTCCATGGCCCTCGGGAGCCGCGTCAATCAGGGAACGGGGGGGGAGGGAGTCTGGGGACTCTTGGCTGCAGGAGCCAGCTGCCCCTTTCTAATTTTAGAAGGGGTGTGCAAGAACACGGCGTGGAGTGGAAAACTTTCCAAACCTCTCCCTTAAAGCTGCAATAACCGAGTTAGTGAAAGATGAGAATGTGGCTCATTACTTCAAACTTTCTGTGAGTCTCCATGCCACCACCTCCAGCGCTGGGGCAGCGCTCGCTGCTCTTCCCTGCGCTGCTTTTCCCTTTCCAGCTTTTCCCTTTCCAGCTTTTCCCTTTTCAGCTCCTGTCGTCCTCTCAGCTGTGCCTGTTTGCAGGTAAACGCGCTTTCTTTATTTCTGATCGCCGAGAATTTCACAAGGTGATTGGGTTGTTTTTTTTTTTCCAGGAGAATGTCTCTTTTTTTCTTTCCCTTCCCTTGGCTGTCAGAGCTTTCAGCTGGCTGTAAGGGAATCTTTTAAAATGTAATCTGAAGTGCTACAGTTAGGTTCACAGAGAAAAAATAGGAGCAAAACCAGAATACCAGCACTGCCTTTTCATTTTATTTGGCTGAAACCAAATGATTTGAGAAAATCCTAATGTGATGCCTAGTTTGCCAGGTGATGAGAAAGGAGGAGCCTGAAACTAGACTAACTGCTTCCAAGCAGAAAAGAGAAACTATGTTTAAAAGCATAATTAAAGAGGCAGTACATTACGAAAGTGCTGAATAATTTAAATAGGCTGCCAGTCCGGCAATATTAAGCAGTAAATTTAAACAAACACTATGTGATGATGGGGAATGTAACAATTTAATTTGCCCTAGTCTGCAATCAGGGCTTCCATACATTGCAGTAATATTGTTTTCATTGACTGAAATTGCCATTATTATTATTATTATTACTTACAGTCTCCTGCATTTGGGAGCAGCAAGTTCCCTCTTTGAGGACTCAGGAGGGAATTTGGCACTACTTTCCACTCTTTCCCACTGGACCTGTGCTTGTCTTTCCATGTTCAGGCATTTTTTTTTTGCCTCATCTGGCAAAACAAAATAATCTCCAAAGGTTTAACCACTGATATCTTGAGCTTGCCTCTTCTTTCAAAGGAGGTATGCTTATGCAGGAAAATGCACTCTGTAATTAGTTTGTGTATGCAAAAGACCCAAATTAAGGCTAAATGAGTATCCTGTAATTGTGACGTGATTAAATTCTGCATTGCCTAAACTTCATAGCTGTAATCTCTCAGTATTTAGGCTGTTTTTCCTATGATGTTCCCATACTGGAATAACTTACATGCAAAATGTTGTCCATTTACTAGAGAAGAGGCTATGTAAAAATAAGTTAATCCTTTTTAGTGAAGAAAAAAAACCCCCAAAACAACAGAAACCTCCCAAATAATGCAGCTCCAGTGGTTACCATGATCCTTTAGTGTTTGGGGTAGATAACTCTCCCCCAAGAAATTTGGCACCAAACAATCACACTAATGACTGAAAACCAGACTGGGGAAGTTGTAGACAGGCCCTGAAGGGAACATTCCCAAAATAACTGTAGGAAGAAATTCTTTTTTTTCCTATTCTAATAACTTTCCTTCTTCAGTGGAAATAATTTTGCTATAGCTGGATAATATCTTAGATCTATTTTTGAAGCGTGGGTGGTTTTAATGCATCTTCAGGGTGGAATCCATACATTAGAAGTCAGTATACTAACAAATTCTTCCATGTCTATAATGAGTGTTAAAAGTGAAATGAAGCCCGTGGTACCCAGTCGTGTCTCTGAAGTTCTGCAAATGTTTATTTAAATTTAAATTTGGGAGAGCGTAATTGGAGACGCTTTCATTAACAAAACAAAACAAATTCTTTTTCTAAAGATGACTTAGCTGTGAACACAAATGACTAAAAAGCGGTGCCCCAGTTTCGGCTGGAGCCGCTTCAGGAATGCCAACATCAGCGCTGGGTTTCATTAGCATTGCCAAGACCTGGCCTTGCACCAACACCCAGGGCTCTGCATTGAAAACGCAAAGCGGACTGACCCGGCAGGTCGAGCCTGTAAAACTCTGAGGGGAAAAAAAAGAAAAGCTTCGAGGGAAATACTGGAGAACGAGGCTCTCCCGACGCTGAGGGAGGGCAGGGCAGCCGCGCCGCACCCAAGATGGCGGCGGGCGCCGGGAGGGCCCGGCGGGACGGCGCCATGCTGGGAAGGTCGGCGGCGGGCCGGTTCTCGCGAGAGTTTGCGGTGCTGCGGCGCCGCCGCCGCC
>VWYP01020103.1:203511-239786 GCA_013400435.1 Pycnonotus jocosus | reverse complement strand
TCAGTTTCAAATATCTCTCTTTTTAATCTGCAGTTTAGGGTTTTTTTAAAAAAAATACTAGTGCAGTGTTCAAGTATAAAAATATCATTACACAGTGTGAATAATTTTATTTACAAGTGTATATATAAAATATCATTACACTAAGTATTACCTTCCTGTGTTGTTCCTAATTGCTGGGAAAGGCAAAAGAATAAATGATAGTCTGGTCAGCTGCAAGAATGTTTGGGATGGTTATGAGTATTGAGAAATTGACTGGATTAATTTTGCAACTACATTACTAACTAAAAAAACTGCTCTTAAAAACCCCCTGCAGTTTCTGTAGGAGAAATACCTTGCCTTTGTACTGAAAAGTCTTTTAATAATCTTACCTTTACCTGAGAGAAATATGATTAATGGATTATAAAATGAATCACTATCACTGAAAATTCTTTTTCTTTTTTACAAGGCTGCAAAAGCTGGACAGTATTCCTGCATATGAACTCTAGAAAGAACCTGTTTTAAGTAACATAATTTGTATTCTATTACTCTTCCAGTTTTCTTTCATGTAGTAGAAAAATTATTTAATCTCATAGGAGTAGGCAAAACAATCATTTTTATTATTCCCTTGATTTCTGTGGAATTTTACCAAGCATTGAATTCTTCTTGGAAAACCCCAAAACTTGATTAGGAGATACTATAATTAAATTAATAACAATAGTTTGATGGTACATGTAGAATATGCCTGATAATTTTTATGCAATAATGCCAAATATTTATTTGGTAATGCCAAAAAAGAGACCCTCATACCCCTTTGAATGTGAAGAGACTCTAAAAATGGGTGTGAATGAAATTCTAGTGTAAACAAGAGTCAAAATTACCATTTGTAATACCTCATGTCCCACTTGAGCTTTCCGAGTAACTTTGTGAATTGCCTGGAAACTTTGGCTCAGCTGTACAAATAACAGGAAGAATCATCAGAATAAGAAGAATAACAGAGGGGGCTGTTAAGCCAGACTCTTGGGAAGAAGCAAAGTTTTATTTTTAGCTTTTTTAGCTGTAAAGTTTTATTTCAGGAACCACTTCCTTTGAACAGGCTTGGCACACCTTTTGTAAGGGATGGCTCCCTGTGTTTTGAGGGCAATGAACGAGGCAGGTAGTCAAGATCTATTCTTAGTAGCCACTCACTCAGAGACAAGAATGTGTTGGGTCCTTTTCACCAGATTCAAAACCTCTTCTTTTGTCCCAGAATATGGGAAGCCAGGTTAAAATTGCAACATTTGCTGTGCTTTGTTTTACTGCCAGAAGGTGCACCCTCTCTCTAAGGTAATAGAGCATCCAAGTGAAAATGCAAAATAAAGCTTTTGAAAGTTTTTAAGAAATATTCATTGGCCACAGCAAAAATAGGTCCATGATTTATGTTATACTTTTTAAAAATCACACTGGTTTGTTGTTGTTGTTGAAACAGGTCTTGTTTTTCCCAGGAAACCCTTAACATCTCCCATTGCTTTAGGGAAGAGTCTCCAATATCTTCCTCTCCTGGTGCTCCCAGGGCTGCACATCTCAGCAGGAACAGCCCCTGTGGATAGGGCTGGGTGTCACAGTTCTGGTGCAAAAGTTTTCAAGGCAGTGCTGGATGGTTTCCCTCACTCCAGACTGGTGCAGGCCTTTTCCTGAGCACAATAATTCAGCAATCCTTCCCCTGTAAGTGTAAATCCTTCCACTGTCTAAATGTATTGACACAGAGTCAGGGAGACACTGGAATGGAGATGTGGCAGCTGATAGCAACAGGCAATCCTGCTGGCCTAGGAGAAATCCTGACTCTTCTCCAGGAGCTGGGAAATCTGCTCTTAGCCTCCAGGAAAAGATCTGCTTGCTCCCATTCTGGTGTTTCAACACAAAGGAGAAGCATTTCCACGTGATGCATTCAGGTACAAGGCACTGCAGCTCTGAGCATCTCCGTGTTTCCTTCTTTTTAAACATCCACCACCTGGATGGGTGAGGAGCCCAGACCTTACCTGTGCTCATGGTGAAGAGCTGGACTGTGTTCCTGGCTGGGACCTGCAGCCAGCATCACCCAGGGTGAGGTGCAGGTCCCCTCGGGCTCCCTGTGTACGTGGCCATCTCAATTCCATCCCTGTTTGCAACAAGTGGAAATCTCAGCTGCTGCAGCAGCACCACTGATCTTTCAGCCAAGCTTCCAGGGATTTCAGCATTCTCTGGAATCTGGGCCCTCCTCCATACTGTGGCTGTAAATTAATTTTTCTATCCAATCAACTGGCCAAGCAGGGCATTTTCCAGGTCTTGAACTCGGTCCCTGGCACGGCTCCCCGGGCTGGGAGAGGGATCACTGCACATTGCTGCTCTTGAGCTTCCCCCGAACTCCAGAGCATTTCCAGATGGATGGAGGGCTGCCACGGTGCTGCAGGGAGAGACTGAGGGTGGGAGGGGGGCTCTGGAGCCCTCCCTGCCACCCCAAAAGACACCTCTGCCTTCAGCCTTGGCTATTGCAGCTTTTCAAGAAGGGCAGCCTTCCATGAGGTTCAATTATGGAGAGTGGGGGGGTGTTTGATTTAATATTCATTCTGTGTCAAATCAAACAACCCTGTCCTCCAAAGCTGGGCCAGCAAGTCTCTAGAACTTTCTGATGCTCTGACAATTACTAACAAGAGGCTGTGCTTTGTTGCCTTCTTTGCCTGCTGTGATAAACCCATGACACAAATATGAAGGCTCAGGGAAAGTTGAGTGACCTGATTTGAATGTGTAGATGCAGAGGGCAAATCCCAGTCTGCCTTCAGTTATTCCCTGTTGTGCTTGGACACATCCAGGCATTGCATTTGGATCTTCTTGAGCATCCCCAGGATCCACCCTGAATATATGAACACCAGGATTTCTAAAATATAACTATTTTAATCAGATAGTATTTATAGAACAGCAGGCCTTAGCAAGGTTCTTGATGACTTTTTTTTTTTTCTGGGAACCAGCTAAATCACACTTCATTCATGAGTTCTAGGTTCTCTATAAAGTAAATTTCCTGTTCTTTATTTCTTTGATGGAACAAAATGGGATAGATTCTCAATTGCTTGGACTGATTTCAGCTCTACTCACTTTAATGGAGTTTGCTCACCCCAGCTGAAATCCTGGCTTGCTGATCTCTGACTTTTACATATTTTGCTGAATTTCCTCTTTCCACTTCTACACTTTTTCCTTCTAGACATATTTTCCAGCACTTTGCATCCTTCTCTCTTTTGGTTTATTAAAACAACCTTCATCATTTTCTTGTTTTCCCTTTCAGTCTCTCCCCACAGCTCTTAATTTTTTCCCTCCTTCCTTGTGGATGGAGCCCAAAGTCTCTTTGGTGTATAGAAAAAACATCAAGAGAGAGTTTGGTGCAAGAGAGGCTGTATCAAAAGAGGCTTTATTAATCACATTGTATGTGCAGGTGACATCATTGCACAAGAAAACTTGGTTTTATACTTATATCCGGAATCTTATAAAAACTTCAGTTTATGCCAGTTTTTTCTGATGTTCCTTATTCCTTTTTTTTCCTTTAATAACAAAGGCTTTTTTCCCCTGTAGTTATTCATAACAGGAGTTGATGATGGTGCCCACAAGAGTGTATTTTTCCTGAAGTTAGTGCAGCTAAAGAGAAATGTGTCAGATAGACAAGTTCTAGTCCTTAAAACCATGATGTTCAGAAAACAACCAGAAGGGGAAACTTGGAAATATCAGCAGAAAAAAATACTTCAAGGGCAATGGACAAACTGATCTGTGGAATATCCTTACCTAATACAAGCCCTATGTTGTAGTTTTACTTCTTGAAGTTCCCCTTGAATCAGATTCAATAATATGACATGGATGAACTGAAGAAAGCATAAGGCAAGTGCAGGGACAGACAGACTCTCTCCCTCTCACTCTCTGCAAAGGCACAGCCTTCATCTGAACCCAAAAGGAACCTCAAGAACATATGCAATTATTTTTTTTTTTCTTTTCTGGAGAATTACAATTAAAATGGGGAAAATCAGTTGCACAAATGGAGTCACACCATGCTGTTGGGCAGCAACAGACAGTGTTGAAACAGACAGAAGAGCAAAATTGGAAAGGAGATGGTGACTGAGGATTTTGACCCAGTAAAAAGCCATAATATTTCACCTAATAATTCCAGGAAAGATATTGTATGTTTTCTGCCTAAAACTTGTTGAAGGCAACAAGATGCCAAAGTCCACCATATGTTGATTTAACTTTGTATTTTCTTCCAATGCTTCTCTTTTGTCTCATTCCTAATTTTTTAGAAACTGTGGAGCTCAGACTGACTTTTCTCCAGTGATGCTTTTGCTCTGATGGAATAAAACAAAGCTATCATTTTTGCTGCTGGTCTGACAGTAAATTAATTCCATGTGTGTTCCTCATTAGTCAGTTGTTTCCTAGTCAGGAAAGTTAGGGCTCAGGAGAGCTGCCCTGGTGTCATGGCTTGTCCCAAGGGTTGGTTTTCCCCGTGCTGGAACATCTCATCGTGAGATGACATTACACTCATCACTCCTCAGCATCACGTGCCCAGTGCCTCTGAGTGCCCTTATAAATCTGCATAAAAGGCAATTCTAACATTATCCATAAAGGAAACCTTTTGCCTTTTTTCCCCTTTAGTCTTCCTCAGAAGCTTGAAGGGAGAAGGAAAGAGAAAGTGATGGCAGAGAGGTTTTTATCCCCTATTCCTGCTGAAGTTCCTTCTTATCATACCCAGGGCTCTGCCTATCCCCATATCTGAATTTAAGATGTGATTTGCTCACAGATCAGGCTGGCACAAGTTTCTGGCTGTTGTTTTGCTCTCAGTCTAGATTTTCTTGCCTCACTGTTTTTTATCTGGGCACTCTCCCCTTTCTCCATGACAGGAATGGGTTTTTCTGCTGATATCAGCTGGGCTTCTCTCAACTCTCTCCTTCCTTGAGACTGCAGAGCTCTTGAGCAGTGATGACTTTCTGTCTCTCCTGTTTCCATCTGTGGCACGTGGTTCAACCCTCCATGTCCTTAAAAGTGCTGTGGTCTCAATTTCATTTGTGAGGTTAATCTGCTGGTGTCCGGGTGAAACTTAATGGGCTGTGCTGCCCAGGAGGACAGGGCAGATGATGGAGCTGTCCCTCCTGGCCCCCAGCTTTATGAAGCCTGCCTAACTGATATGATGCCATAAATCAGCAGCAACAAATTAAATGGGAGACCACAGTCTCTCCTACACACACACACACACCTGCTGACCATAAAAACTGGGGAGGAGGGGCTGAGTGCTGAAGGGTTACAGCAGTTGCCAGCTCAAATCCAGCCGTGGATGACTGAAGGTTTTTACTGACTGCAGGATTTGTAGCAGCCTTTGTGAAATGAGGTTGGTGGCCTCTGTCCATTTCCCAGTGAGCATAAAAAAATCAACACCCTTTTAATATCTCCCACTGGCACAGGCTCTCCTTTTTAGAAGTTTTGTTCATATCAGTGTATGGGTACCTTGGCTGAATAATGATTTTCTTTGTGTTGTTGACTTCTTTTCAGCAAACACGAGGGTGTTTGTTTTTCATAGGTGACAGCTTCCCAAAAGCCACCAATTCTTCCTGAATTGAGCTGAGCTGCACTGCCATGCAGAGAACACAGCAAACACAGACCCTCCAAAAGCACCTTGACATGTTAAATTCAGGTTTCCTAATTTCTTTTGTTTTGAATATATTTTAAAAAAATCACCAAGAAAACAGCTTCATGGACTGGAAATATTAAATAAATAAATGAATGGAACAAACACAGCAAATAATTTCATTTTCAGACTGACTTGAACATTTAAAAGCCCTGCAGTCAGTTCCCTACCAGGAAAAAAAAAGATAGCTGTGCTCGTGTGTCTGCCCTAGTCAGGTAGTCCAACTTCTTTAAAAGTCAGTCCAAAACCAGACAGTCCTCTCCAGTCAACACTCATGGGACATGTGCAGCCACCAAGACAATTCATCCATCCCATGCCTTGTCTCTGGCTGTTTGCTGGGGCCCAAGAGACCCTCACTTTTGTCACACCCAGCAAGACATCACAGGGTCCATGGGAGCGCTGGCAAACCTCCAGCCTGTTCCCTGGATATTGCCAAGCATCCCTAAATAATAAAAAACCAGGAAGGCTGACAGAATAAACTGTTCTGATGACCTATTTTGGCTGGTCAGAAGAAGTGGGAGCACTGAGCACAACCCTAGAAGCAGTCAGACAGAGGTGCCAGTGAGAGTACCCCTGGTAACAGGAGGGAAGGAGTCCCTGAAGGGGCCTTCCCACACACAGAGTGCACTGATCCCGCAGGGATCATCCAATCCAACCCCTGGCCCTGCACAGACACCCCAACAATCCCACCCTGTGCATCACTGAGAGCATTTCCAAATGTTCTTGGAGCTGTGGCAGCCTTGGGCCTGTGACCATTCCCTGGGGAGCCTGTTCAGTGCCCAACACCCTCTGGGGGAAGAACCTTTCCCTGACATCCAACCAAACATTCCCAGCACAACTTCAGGCTATTCCTGGGTCCTGTCCCTGGTACCTGAGAGCAGAGCTCAGTGCCTGCCCCTCCTCTGCCCCTCATGAGGACGTTCCTCAGCAGGCACTCAATCCTTCAGGGACACCAGTGGTTTCCTGCACACATTGCACAGCTCCAGCAAACTCCCTCTGCACAGAAAGATTTTGCAGGGCACTTGAGTAAAATCAAACAGGGCTCTGGCACCCCCCTTTTCCCCCCCACCTCCAGGGGCTCCATCCCTGGCCTTGCAGCATTCCCAGGCTCTGGCAGTGGGATGTAGGGCTGGCACAGCAGGAGCTCAGCACTGGCACACTCAGCTGGGGCTATTTGGCCCCAGGTGCTCAGCCTGGCATCCCCACAGCTGCAGCCAAATCTCTGCAGCCATTGTCCTGCCAGGGCCAGGAGGGAAGTGTGGAGCTGGCAGTTGTTTCCCCAAGGAGGGGAGAGGATGGCTGTGCCACCAATCCTTCCCAAGCCAACCAGTCCGTGGTGGGTGATGGCTTTATGGGCACAGGTGCCACGGGGGTGCCGAGCCTTTCCCCACACAACACCTGCTGCAGGACCCCCACGGCTCACTCATAGATATGCAAACATGAATCTCATTGACCAAGAGATGAACTCTAGTAAAAATCACTTTATGGCCTTCTTTGTGATCATTGCAATGAATCCAGATTTCATCTGGCCTTTTTTTTTTTTTTTCCCTCCTCAGGCAAATAAGTCCCCAACAGCAAAACAAACACTTCTCTCCTCCTGAAACCCAGCTCTCAGCTCATGCAGTGTGAAAAACCACACTACAGAAGATCATTAAGTGGGTGACTGCCTGTCCCCCTGTGAGCTTAACAAGCCTGTATTTGAGAAGAGCATGTTGTGGTAAGAGGCACTGAGGACATGCATTGAAAAGAGCTCAGGAAGTCTGAATAGAAATTCAAGACAGGGTAAAACTATTTCAAAAATATTATTTCTAGTACCCCTGGATTTCTGCTTTTACCCCAGCACTTATCACAAGCCTCATTTAAGCTGAGAAATATACCTGGAACAGATTTTTTTTCTTTTTTCTTTTTTTTTTTTTAAGAAAGCAAATCATAAGCAAAAAATTATTTTTGTGTACTGGTTCCTCAAAACAACCTAAGTGATTTGCAAACCCTAGTCACCTATTACTTCACTCTTCTAATTACAACCAAATGAACTATGCCAGCCTTTCTTCCTTTCAGAATTATATCGTTAATGAAATTAGGAGAAATGTTAACTACTGTTACCAGTAAGATGACTTTGTTGTTGTACTTGTCTTTCCCCATCAAAACACGTTTTATAAAGACACCAAAGTTCCCACAGTTTTTTTGATGGGTGCTTTGTCTCCCCACAACACTACTTATCTGCAAATTATATTTCTTGCTTACAGTACAGACTGGGTGGAAAGCAGGCTGCTCTCACTGCAGCCATGAATAAACAGGCAGGCACACACTTGTAAAGCCACCACGACAAGTTGATGCACAAACAACCCTCAGGTTTACACCTCCCAGCTCCAAAATGAGCAGTACTTGCTTATTTTTATTGTTCACATGCAGATGATTCTGCAGCAGTCACAATCCTTTTTTTCATATGTGCCCTCTTCTCTCAATTCTTTTTGTACTCAAAAAATGGCACTGTAAGACAGCATGGTCCACTCCTCTGTCAGAGCAGAGATGCTTCATTTTTTATATCCTTTTTACCAGAGGGGAGTTTCTGAGCCTTTTAAGTGAGAACTGGCTGCCTGTCAAAGGTTAACAATCTGAAAACTAAATCCACCTCCTTATCCATCTCCAAGGCTGGAGATTTGACTTGATGATCTCAAAAACCTCTTCCAACTGTGGCAATTCTGTGATTTACAGAACTGGGCAAACAGATGCAGTGCCAGCCAGGAAAACACGTGTCTGTACAGGTGTCTGATCCAAGAGGGTGACAATTTCACAGGGACTATGCACAGACAGAGGCATTTCTTTTAGGAACTCACTCTCAAGCAACACAGCACTCTTGTGTACACCCGGGGTACACCCTCCAAGAATTCTTTCTTCAGTTCTTTGCAGGAAACTCCACTAAAACATTCACATCTTGAGGGTTTTTTTACAGCAGCATGGGAGCTTAGAAGGGTGCAGCTCTGTGAGTCCATACAGGCACCTGTGGCCAGGTTGCAACTGGAAAAGAGGAGGGAATTCATTGCCTATCCACACTTCCCTCTGCAGAGCCAGAGGACTGCAGGGCTGGGCAGTGAGGAGGCAGCAGCAGATAAAGAATTGCTCAGCCAAAGATGTTTTGCTCAACAAAACACTGACTTGCCACAAACATGATCTTTCATTGGAATTTGTCACTGGCAGCAACCTCGGTGCAGGGAAGGATTTCAGCTCAAGAGAGCAAGATCTGACCTAGCAGAGGTGGCAAAAAAAATCTCTGGGTCACTCCCTGCCCTGACACTGAGGGAGTGCCAGAGGAGGGAGAAATTGGTGCAGCATCTCCCTGTGGTGTGGGAGACCCACATTCAAGTTCTTGCCTTAAGAAAGGTGTGATTTCATTTACAAAGGAGGGAGCTTTTATCATCTTGAGTATGATGATTAAACAGAATTATTATCAAAGGCCTTAACAATGGAGGTGACTCCAAGTGAGTGTAACTGACTGGACAGAAAAGTTTTGCATGAAGAGAACATATATTGTGTCAGCTCTGAAAAGTCCAGTTGCTCAGAGATCACATTTAATAATTTAATCTGTAATTCCCAGGAACCACAAAGGGGTCTCAATACCAGTGCAGATGTCAGGCTATCACTTTGGACAAGGAATTCATGCAATCTGGATATAAGGTAGTGCACATGTAGGGTGAACATGTATAATGCCCTAAACCACCCAGGGGATCAGTGAAGTGCACACAGCTGCATCTCAGGTCGAACCTGGAGTTGTGATTGCAGCATCTAGGCTGAATTCAGCTTTATTTGTGATCAAGACCATGTGCCTCTTCCTCTTGCACACCTTTGCAGTTATTAATTATCAATTTCATGCTGCAGCTGCAGAAAAAAGGCAAAATTAATTATGATGCTGTGTGACAGTCGCTTCCCTGCAGTGCTGCCAAGTGCAATGTGGGACAAATATCTCTTTGGACACTTTCCTCACCTTTCCTGCCTGTGTGGTGACAGGCACCTCCCCTCAGAGCAACCACCACCTTTGATTTTTAAGTCATGAAAAGACCATCATCCCAGAACTGTCTGGACTTAAAAATGGTTCTGATGGATTAACTATCAGGAGTGCAGTATCTCAGGGGGAATGAAGAGAATTTGGCTGGAATGTAGATAGAAAGGGGGCTGACAGAAAACTAACTCTGGTGTTCTAGCCTTTCCTTAGCTCTGCTTTGCATTCATTTTGCCAGAATATTTCTGAATTATGTAATGCCTTCCGCAGTCAATGGTTTTTATTGTGCTATCATCTTAATTAGTGCGCTGGGTTGCCAGTTTGCCATGTAGCAATTAATGTAATGAGGTAATCAGGGATGAGTTAAAATTGTCTCTTACAGATCTGGGTGCCAGACCCAGAGTCCAGCAGCATCTCTGGGTGACCTCTCTGGGTGGCTTTTCACCCTGAAGGGAGCACAAGAAGACCCAGCAGAGAAGTGCAAGGGCAGCTCTGCCATCCTGCATCACCCCAGGGCTTCTGCTGGCTGGAATCATCAGGAAATCACGCCAGTGTGTGTGTTAGATGCCCAGAACATTTGGGCACCTTTTAAAATCAAAAACAGCTCTCCAAAGGACCTTCAAGAGCTTGGCTTTGGGTGGAGGGTGTTGGCAGGACCAGGAGCTGTGCTGGGGCCTCCTGATGGAGGATGGCTGAGCCATGAGCCTGCTCTTCCACACGAGGGCTGACAGCACCACTTGGCTGCAGTGCTCCACAGATAGTGAACCCAGCCACAGAGTTCTGCAGAAATTAAAACAGCTCATGAATTAAAAGCTTAGGGATCTGTCCCAGCAAAAGTGAGGAGGGAAGGGTTTTGAAAGTATCGAGAAAAAACAGTTCAATGTTTTCAAAAATGGGTTGCCCATGGAAAGCTTAGACATCGTGTTTCAACCATCCTGAAATTAAACTTTCTTTTACTCCAAGATGACCTTTAAAAAAAAAATCACATTTCATTAAAAGCAAAGGA
Source organism: Pycnonotus jocosus (assembly GCA_013400435.1). NCBI lineage: Eukaryota > Metazoa > Chordata > Aves > Passeriformes > Pycnonotidae > Pycnonotus > Pycnonotus jocosus. The sequence continues at coordinate 229,136 of VWYP01020103.1, read as the reverse complement.
AGGAGGACTTTAAAGGAATAAACTTCCAGAAGCAGAATGGTTTACATTTCAAGTAAACCAAAAAGAAAATTTTACAGTTCCTCTATTTCATTATAAAATTCATAAAATCTCAATACCTCTCAGATTGCACTCCCACCCTGGGTCTCTCCCTATGGTATACCTGTGGATTTTTCCAGGATATTTTTCAGGCCCTTTCTCTCCTCTCCTGTGCCATTTCCCTCAGGAATCCAGCCCTCTGCTCCCCACCCTCCCAGCTCTCCTGCCCTGACATTCAGCTCATTCCATGATGCATTTAAAAGCAGAGCAAGCTGCCAGTTTGCTGCAGCTCGGAGCTGGAGCCCTTTGAAGAGACCCACAGACAGAGAGTGACTGAATCAGCTCCCCAGGGATGCTGCGAGTCAGCAGACTCTGCTGCTCAGCTGCCACAAGGTTCAGCTGAGGCTGCCCAGGGGGAAAAGAAGAAGAAAAAAAACAAAGATCAAAACTGAAGCTGGGTAAAGGCAGACTGGAAACACTTCCAACAATTCCTGAAAAGTAAACAGAGAAAAAAAGGAGGCAAGAGAAAAAAAGATGTGGGCAGAGTGTCACTCTTGGAAGCCACACAGGGGGCTCAGAGTGGCCCTGGCTCAAATCACACCATGGGCTGATAGCCTGGCGTAAAAGAGAGAGAATTTTCAGGTGTTTCTCACTGAGAGACAGACACTGGAGGCTCAGCTGTTGGATAAAGCTTATTTTATTTAGGGCAGGGGAGTGTTGGGGTGCAAAGCCTCTGCTGTGTTTCAGCTGTGCCAGGGAGGCATGTGCTCTCAGAGAGGAGCTCTCTCCACAGCCATGGCAGAACTCTTCTCTCTTCTCTTCTCTTCTCTTCTCTTCTCTTCTCTTCTCTTCTCTTCTCTTCGGCAGCACAGGAGCAGCTCAAACAGCCCAGCTGACCTGGTGGTTGTGCAGCTTTTCCCATGAGATTTTGTGCAGAGCCTTTTTCCTGCACACTGTGGTGAATGGAGGAGCTGCCCATGGATGCTGCACATCTGCTCCATGTGCTCGTGGATCTGAAGGGCTCTTGGAGCAGGTTCACTCCTCACAGTGCTGCTATTGCAACTCTAAATGTCACCAAAGACTGGCTTGGAAGCAAAAAGTAACCCCTCAAGAACCATTCATAAAAATCCACGTGTATGGATCATGAAAGCAATATTTCAGCTGCAAGCTGAAGTTTCCCAGATGAACCAGGGCTCTAAAAATAACACCTCTTTCCACAGTATCCTGTTGTAAAAGTTAAGGCTGCAGTTTCACAGGAACTGCTCTTTAGAATTATCTCTGCCTAGCTACCTCCATCAGGATAGGAGCTTAGTGTTTAAAAACAGCAATATGCAGTAGCAATGAATGCATTCTTTCTGGGTCACTGCTTGTCTGTGCAAATGTGGCCTATTCAGAGAGAGAAATAAAAAAAAAAAAAAAAAGACAAAAAGGAAGAAAAGTGAAAAAACCCACATTTTTTGTTCTTTTGATTCAGGAGCTTCTCTGTGGCAGGAAGAACTCCAGCCTAGCTCCTAAGAATCCTTCACATCTAGAACTTGCAGATCTCCCATCACTGGTGGGCAGCCTGCCCAAGGGAGAGGAAGGTAGCCTGCACCTAAGAAAGTCATTCCCCCATGGCTGTGGCAGGGAAAGTGCTCCAGAAGTCCCAGGGAAGGCTGTTGGTAAAAGGATGGAGGCCCAGAAGGGAAGGAAAGCAGGGAATGAAAAGCCAGGACAGTGTGTATCCTGGTGCCCTGTGTCAAAAACTGATGAACAGCTCTGTCTTGTCATAAACTGCTCTCTCAGTGCTCTTTGGCTTCCTTCACAGACAGTGTGAGGAGTGACAGAACAACAGGAAACAGACTCCAGATGCACCAGGGGAGGTTCAGGTTGGACATCAGGAAGAATTTCTTCACTGGAAGGGTGGTCAGACATCAGAAGGGGCTGCCCAGGGAGGTGGGGGAGTCCCCACCCCTGGAGGTGTTCAAGGCATGACTGGACTCAGTGCTGTGGTTGAGTTGGAAAAGTGGCGCTTGGTCTAAGCTTGGGCTTTTCCAACCTTCATGATCCTATGGTTCTGTGATTATAGCCCTTGATAAAAAGACTCTCTCCACCTTCCTTATAAGCTCCCTTTAATTATTGAAAGGCCACAGGTCACCCTCGAGCCTTTCCCTCTCCAGGCTGATCAATCCCAATTCCCTCAGCCTTTCCTCCCAGCAGAGCTGCTCCATCCCTCTGATGCCCTTGGTGTCCCTGCTCTGGCCTGGCTCCAGCAGCTCCCTGTCCTTCCTGTGCTGGGATCCCAGGGCTGGAGGCAGCTCTGCAGGTGGAGTCTCACCTGAGCAGGGCAGAGGGGCAGAATCCCCCCTCCCCTGCTGTCCTCACTGCTTTGGATGTCTCCCTGGATTTCTGGGCTACAAACACACATTGCCACCTCATATCCAATCTTACACACACCAACAGTCTCAAACCCTTCTCTAGAGAGCTGCTCTCAAACAACCCATCCCAGCAGGTTTGTAATTGCAGAACAGGAATGGGATCATGCTCCTTTCCTCCCTCCTTTGGCAGACATTTCCATCTGGTAATCTCGAGGGGCACAGTAAGTGGGGAGCAACTTATTCCTTGGGGATTGTGGGTTTGGAGTGCAAAATGGAGAATGTCCCCATGGAAATTTGTCTTGGAGCTCAGTTACTTTGGAAAATTTGCTACCAAATATCCTCTTCTTCAAAAGTTTAAAGAATACGTGCAGGTTTTGGAAACAAGGCTTTGGGGCTTTTTTATGACACTGTTAACTTCCAGCTTTCAGTATCATCAACTGCAGAATGGAAAAGAGACACGTTCAGTGCTATAAATCAAAACTGAGAAAAACCTTATGTTTATTGAAAAAGTGAGGATGCCTGCCAAAGGGGCTTTCTCTCTTGAGAGTACTGAAAGGCTTAGAGTACATCTGTATGTTATCCTCACTGGATCTGACAAGGGAAAATAGCCATGGAACATAAATACCTTTGCTTTTGTCATATCCCATCAAGCTCTGAGAGATCTTTGGACCATTGACATATTTAAGAATAGAGGCTGGCAACTCAAGGATCAGAATTTCTTCCAGCCTGGAGACAAGCTGGCCTTCCTACAACTGCAGCATGAGGATCCTTCTTGGCTGGAGCCTTAGTAGCAAGCTCTGAAACAGGGAAAATGGGAAGGCCAGGTAAAATAGGACATCCTGCTTTAAGGCTGCTCGAGGCACTAGCAGAGCAGGGTGGACTAAGGTAAGAGTACTCTGCCTTTGAAAGCCAGTTTGGCCTTTTGTTTGAACAGCACTGTTCCAGAAACAAATCTCTTCCAGATTGTGCAGGGAATGTTTTCTATGATTTTCTAACTGAGGAAGACATTTCTGATTATGACAGGCAGAGAGAGTTACTTCCATACACCAGCATTCCCTGCTGGCTAGAAGGAAAACAGCAATGGAGTGACTGGAGTTTCCAAGAAACAGACATCTGTAAATCCTGTAAGCAAGGCAGGCATCAAAAATGAATGAATATAAAAACAATCTCACTGCATATAAGAGAAGGTAAAAATAAATCCTCTTGGTGCTGTGATTTACTTATCCACCCCAGATTCAAGACGTGCTCAAGGCCCAGCAGCCAATTTGGAACCAGAACTTGAGTGTCCAAAGCTCCCGAGTGGTTTGAGTTGGGATTTGTACCACTTGCCAAACTCACATCTAGGTTTTGGCTTTGCTCCTTCCTCACCAGTCTTCCAAATTTTCAAGTATAGAATATGGATTTGAGCACATTCCTTTCCAGAGTTTCTGATTTCCCTCTGAATCAGGGTTAAATGAGTGTAACTCTATCAACTTTTAGCGAATTTCATTGGTACCAGAGAATGGACTCTTGGTTTTGGACTCATGGTTTTGTCCTTGCTTTCATGCAAGATGCATAAGGACTCTGATATGTATACAAATGAGAATATAAACTGTTCTAGATATAGGTTAATATTTAGCATTTAAAGAAGAGAATCGTGTCTACTAAACAGAAACTTACAGGCTGAATAGACGACCTCAAGGAGCCCAAGCTGAGCATCTGCCCTTTCATCCCATGAACATCTCACCTGAATAAGACTTTAAGGAGGCAGTCCTAATGAAATTTTTGAAATTATACTGTCTAAAAACTTCTAAAAGCACACATCACCTCTAACACTTTATCCATTCACTGAGCCCTTGGCAGGGTTTTTGCACCTTCATTCCTCTCTGACTGGGTGTTCTGTGAAATGCATTAAAGCTCAAAGCCTTCTCAAGAGTCTTACTTTCATTTAATAATATTTTTTTAATAGCCAAGTGAAGGAGCATTTAAACATTTTGATAAATTATAAAATAACAGGCTGGAAAAAGGATTCTGGGTATTGTATTTGGGTTACCTTAACATCTGTTCAGTATTAGAGAACTTTTACATCCCCAAAGAAGTCTTGTTAGGGTTGGAGGCAAAGAAGTATTTCTGAGTAGTTTCCCCTGTTTTATTATTATTTTACTGCATATGGTGTCCTCCAGGTGCACAGGTCTGAAGGTCCCTGTTTTTGGAAAAAGTAAGCAGCAAACCCAAGAAATTATGCCAGTCCTTGTGTGTGTTTCACAGGAGGTTTCCAAATAGTGTCATGGCCGTTGGGAAGCAACAAAGGTTGAGACTGTTTTCGGTTTGTTCCGTGTTGTGTTATTAATTTTCCTAGATGCTGAGTAAATTTGCTCTGAAGAAATTGCTCCTTTACTGCCCCAGCTGTATCTTCATTATTTCCTATCCAGGTCGACGTGCAAACGCCAGCAGACAAAAGTTCTCTTTGTTTGGCAGCTTCTGCACTGCACACAGAAGTTCCCATATAAATATGTGGATTTAATGTCCTATTTATTGTTCTACCCAAATCTGTACACATGTGTTTGTGTGTGTGCCCATTGTATGGAGGTGATACATAACGTTTTAAAACATTATTCCAACTCAAAAGAATATAAGTGGATTTCTTAGAATCACAGAATATCCTGAGTTGGAATGGACCCACCAGGATCATCAAAGTCCAGCTCCTAGACCAGCCTAATTATTGATAAGCTTTGGTTTAATTCATGCTTGAGGTGTGTTATCCACTGCATTTTCATTAAGGCAATCTCCTCTAACCCTAAATTGAATTGTCCTCTTCATAAAAACAAACATTTTGGAGGCATTTTATGGCACTCATGTTCTGCTTTTGAATGTCTCACACAATTTAAGCACAGGTTTGCTTCAGAAAGGCCACCAAGTCATATCTGTGTTTGAATAACAAAATCAGATCTCTTAAGGTTTAATTATTTTACTATCTGTACAGGATACTGATTGTAGAGGGTCTCTGATTTTTTTTTTTATTTTTATTTTTACTCAATACAGTGATAGGATCTGAGAAACAATTCTCCTAGGATCTGGGTACCAGGGAGCTTGGTCTCAAAATAAAAGGACTTTTCTTCAGTGCTGCATAAATGCAGGCTAAGGAGCAAAGGACTAAGCAAGAAGAAAGGGATGATTTTGGGAATCTCAGATATCTTCTGTTGAAAGAAAACTTCTGTGAATTTACACCTGAAGCCTGATTCTTTTCTCTCTGGTGATGGTGCCAGATGAGGGATTCCCCCATATGAAGGTGTTCTCAGTCAGGGGAGACTCAGGGTCCCTCTTCCAGCTGATCCCTTGAGGGTTTCTTGCACAAAACTGGGAGGTGAGACTGTTTGACAGAAGAGAAAATCACCAGTCATTTCATTTGAGAAGTGGAGTTTATGGACCATAAATTATACAAAGTTCACAAACCTGAAAGCATCTTCTCTTCCAGCCCTTCTTATACAACTCCCTTTGATTATTTATTCTTCCTAGGTGGGTGCCAATATACAGATCATTTTCCTGGTGTTTGGGCTTGTGTAATAAAACAAAAAGCAACTGAGAAGGCAAGCAAACACCTGCTTCCAGCTACAAGAGTTCCAAGCCAAGGAGATGACCACTTTGATGGCTTCTGTTACCACAACCCATGGCCCATTCTCAGAGGCAGCTCTGCTGCTCTGCTGAGAGCTTTCCACATAGCTGCAGATTGAGAAAGTGATGAGGAGTTAGGGCAATGCAGAATTTAACACCCTGCATTTAAAAAGGAAGATTCAGAGTACCCCTTTCCATTTTTGCCCCACTAAGAAGATTCTGGTGCCTCTGGGCTGCTACAGACGAGTTCTGCAGTGAGGCCAATGTGCACTTTCATTTTCAGATGTGTGTATTCATTTTCAGTGGCCTGCTAGCAAGAATCAAGGCTTCTAAGAGGAACATTCCCAAGTGATCAACAGATGTTCTGTATTTTCCTCATGATGCCATCAATGGGTGAAGGAAGCAAGCTGGCACAAGAGAGCTCAGCTGATGTCATGGCTGGAGACAGGGCAAGTGGAGAGGCCTGGAGAATAAAGACCCCTTCTCCTGGAAAAGACATTAGCCAAGGCTCTGCCACGTGTCATAAGCTGGTTTCTGCATGTTGTGTGCATGTGCAAAGAAGATGATCCCTGTCCCACACAGCTGACATCATCTTCAGCCCATTTAACACCATAGAAGAGAAAATCCAGTGTGTGGTGGTCAGGGCTCCAGAAACACAATTACCCTTTTTTATAAATGTCATTTAATGCACTCTGAAATCAAAGATTTGCTCTTTGGGTGCCTCCTGGTGAGCCAGGAGTGAATATCCCAGGGTGTTAATGGCAGTCACTGTGGGGGTGATTTGCTGTGGGTGTGCACACACACACCCCCAGGCTCCAACACCTGCACATTCCCACAATTCTGGGGATTCCTTGTGTGTTCAGCTGCAGAATTTTTGGCATTTGGACATTCTGCTGATTTTTCAAGCTGCAGATGCATTTGGGTCAGATAAGCAGAGGCAGCCAAGGAGCCATATCACTCTCAGCCACCAGCCAGCTGTCCTTAGAGTTCCTTGGAGCCATCCAACATAAAATCATCTTCCCAGGAAGCCAAGAGTTACCCTGGAAGGGACAGCTCAGGACAAGAGACAGATGGATTGCAGAGCTGGGACTAAGGAGTTCAAAGTGTTAAGGAGTGAATCCAGTGAGCAGTGATTGCTAGTTAATCCTTCCTTTTCTTGGGCATTAAATTCATTTCCAAGCACATCAGTAAGCTCTATTCATGTTGCAAAATGAGTCATCTACAAAATTACTGAAATTTCCAGTCATTTTGCAAAATTATTGTTTCAACCAGTCAGCAAAACTACTGTTTAATTAATTTCTCAAAATCTGGAATGATTTTTCTACACATGCATGTCTACAGAACTGTGCAATCAAAGTTCACATTGACACTATTTTGTGAAATTATTTAAATTGGCAGTCATTCCACAAGATAGTTGCATATCTCATGTTATAACTGTGAAATATATTCTGGGGCCTTTAAGGCTATCAGGGAGGATGATTACAATTATTATGGGTGCAACAACAGCATATTTTAGAGTATTCTAGTTACTGGAAATCAGTTTTTTTCTCTAAAGTCTCACTCATAAGCACAAGCAAAGCTTCCATTTTAGTTTTAGGTGCAGAGCAGTTTCTCAGACTGGTCTCTCACAAAAGACATCCCAGTCAGTCACAAAGGGTACACAGAAGATTTTCACAGCCATCCAGATGACCAGTCCAAGCAGAAATCTGTCCTGGCCACATACTGAGCAAGTCTCCCTTACAGTCAGTGAACAAAGTGAGTAAGTGAAGTTATTTAGTATTTGAGATATTTGATTCAACTGGTAATATTTTCATCTAAACTACATTGTGCTGTTTGTGCTCCTCCTTAATTCATCAGAGTGTTGGAGGAAGGAGAAGAGGAGGAATTATTTTATACCTACTGAGCAACCATAATTATGAGCAGTTTTGCTGCTTCTGCTCTGCATCAATTTTCAGCATGAAGTTGTGAGCTGCAGGGTTTTTTCCTCACATGGGTTTTTGTCTGTAAGAAAGGAAGAGTTTTGGGTCTGATAAAAGGAAAATCTGATCTTCAAAGAGCAAAGGCACATTGGGCATGGCTTTGTAGTGAGAGAAATACCCAAGTTACCTTTGCTAATGCAGACTTGGGTGGAGGGCATAATGTGAACTATTTGTCATGAGCTGCTTTCAAAAATCAAAATAAAAGTTTTGCATTGAATTTTCTTTCTGTTAGGAAGGGACACAAGTTGCCCTTCCTTTGTTTTTTTCAACACTGAGTAGGCATGAAAACAGAACTGTCCTTTAACATACAAGTATTCAACAAAAAAATCATGGAGGAAATGCATCTTTCAACAGTTGTCAGCAGATACATTAGGCTTTCCATGGCAGCAGAAGGATCATCTATCCCCATCAGCTGAAATTCCATTGTCTTATCCTTTTCCTTCTTCTGCCAAGATTCCCATTGAAAGGATTGGAAAATTTTCATTTAACTTGCCTGAGCTCTGTATCTGTCAGTGCTGTCCCCCTGTGACTATGAGGACATTTTGAAGCCTGCCAAAGAGACATAGTGCAGGTTGAAATGAGAAAAATGCCATATGTTATTTGGGTAGAGCAGTTTATTGTCTTACAATAGTTAAAAAGAGTTATGATGAGCTTTCCCCCTGATGTTATTTAAAAAAGAACCAGCATTTGCTAGAGACAAGCCTTTGCCAACATACACTTTCTAAACCATAAAAAAATTTCACATGGTTGTATCTTATTCCCATTGAACATATTTTTTTCCAAGCCAAGACAAGAGCATCCTGACAATGGAGTACAGAGCTCAGAGTAATTGTCCTGGTGCTCTTTGTGTCTTGGGGCCCTCCTAAATAAGCACTGACAGATGTTGCAAACAGTGGTCAGGAAGATAAGAGAGGGGGGCTGCTTCAACAGCTGAGAGTAATTCTCATGTACTCTAACTGCAGAAAGGCATCAGAGGCAAACACCACACACAGCTCCTCTGCCATGTTTTGTGAGTGGGATCACTGAAGGATTGCCACAATTTTGGAGTTAAAGGTTTATCTTCTGACACAATGGATAATGCACACGAAGAGTCCAGCAACCAGGCTTACAGATTAAGGAGGATTATGATGTTGGGGGGGATAAATCCTCATTAACTTCATTTTGGGACAGCAGTTCTGTGTGCATGGAGCAAAGCAATGTCCTGGGGGCTGTGGAGACATCAGGCTCCTCTGAACATTTGTGGCAGGCAGAGAAAGAGATCCCTGGAGTTCACTGACACTTCTGACGTAATTGACTTGCCCCATTGGCTCTTTTATAGTTGTGATTTCATTTCACACAGACTTGAGGTGCAATAGACAAACCCATTCCAACAGTGCAGACAAATTCTTGTGCCAGTACATTTGGGGTTTGTGTTTCTGCTCCTTCTCTGCATTGTGTGAAGGTTGATTGAGCCCATCCTTAATGTCACAGACATGCAAGACCAAAGTGTTCATTAGATCCGTGAGCAATGGCAACAAAAGAATAATTCTTCCCTTTAGAAGAATTTAGTATTTCATGGACAGCAGTCCTCTGTTGCCACAAAATTATGCAAGGTATCACAACTGTAATGACTCTGAGAGCATCAGCTGACAGGGTAATAAAAAAAGTAGACAGAGATCAGAGCCAGTAAATGCAGAGGAGCAGATGATAAGAGGAGAAAGAATCTAAGAATTTCTGTACTGGGAAAGCCCTGCTGGAGCAGGTAGCACTCACAAAGGACAGATCTTGGAGTCCTTTCCTACAGTTCTCTGAGGCCAGCAGTGGAAAGGGCATTTGGGAGTCACCGGGAGAGAAATGAAAAGGGAGGAGAAGGCATATTGCATTTTACTGCAGCATAAATCCCTGGGGACCCCACTCTGTGGATCCCTGTGGGCAGCTCCAGGAAGGCTCTAACAGGGCCAGAAAGGAGGTGTGCCTGGGGAGCATGTGATGCTTCTGTGCCATTTTAGATTGAGGAGACCAGCACTATTCAGCCTGGAAAAGAGTCACTGGAAAGTGTCCATCAGACAAACATAACATGTGGGAGAAGAAGGAGCAATGGCCATTCCCTCCTTCCAGTTGCACAAAAAGAAAGGGCAGCAAATGGGAACAGCAGTTACCAACTTAACCCAAGGAAATGCCGTGTTTGTGGCTCATGTTGAATGCACCTTGGCAGGTTAGTTTAGATACACATAAACTGGTCCAAAATGGTAATGTAGACAAATTGTCAAAACCAGGGTGCATCAGGTGCTCTGACAACATGGTTGCAACCTTTGGCCACAGTTCACTGGAAAAAGCAAACTCTTTCAGTGTCTCTTCCTGGGTGCTGCCAGGTACGGGATGTTATGTATAGGTAGACCTGGATATTCTCATGTGGAACAGGCAGTGTGCTGTTGTATGTTCTTTCTTAGATTTATTTCTTAGACCAAGACCTCTGGCAACTCTCATGGGTTTTTTTTATCAGCAGTACCAGGATTTGTTTCAGGTTTCCATAGTGGATGCTTGCTGAATGCACTTTGTTAGCTTCTATACCAGCATATTCTTCTTTCTTCCTCCTTAAGCACATCTTGACTTTTATTAATTAACAATATTTTACTCATATACATTGCATGACTGATAAAGCACCCCCAGGCTGCTCTAGACTTAGTATCCTTTTCTCTTTCTTTTTGTTTAAATTTTTTTTATGTTGCACATCCTACACAGGGTGTATAGCCCTCCTAACTTTGAATATATTCTGCAGTCTGTTCCAACCATCTGGCATCCTCTTCTCCAAATTAACATGGTAACAGTACGTTTTCCCCTGGGATCCTAAGTGAAACATGGTCCCTCATAGATGTTTTGTTGCATGGAAATATTCACAGCTCAATTTAAGATGAAGCCCAACAAAACATGGGGAGCAGAATGAGGGTGTTCAGTCTGTGTATTTCATTAAAGGTGACTCATTTACAAGATGCATATTCACTTATCTTTTGTGGGTATGGTGTTGGTCAGGACATATAAAACAGGTGTTAAATGAGATTTCCTACAGTTTCATGTCTACATCACAGATTCCAGAGTAGAGAGTGCTCAGCAGTGGATTCAGGTTTTTCCAGAGTAACACTTGTCATTCCTGCCTCTACAGGAATAAACTCCCTTATTTTTAAATTATGAAAAACAAAACAACCTGGGTTTGGGAGGATCTACCAAATTCCCTGGCCTTCTTCACATGCAAGATTTTCCTGGCACAGTTCAGGGTATAGGAACAAGCAGAGTGCAGGCTTGGAATATCTGGCATTACTGCTGCCACCAAATCATGTCTCCTGAGATTCCCACTTCACTATTTGCTTCTAAAAGGCTCATCAAATCAAGGTTGCCAAAGTAGACTTCTGAAATTATAAAGGCTTAGACATAATCTCCATCCTTACCTAGCAAGAAAATTCACTTAGTTGGTCATTCAGGCTGGAAGCATGTGGAACCACCACATTTAAATATTTACTGAACTGTAAATTTTGGTGACTGGAGTGTGGATCTGGCATTGGGGGAGCTGAAACTGTGATTCAAACCTCCTGTCTGAACTTGGGAAAAGCTCTGGATAACTCTCCAGTTTTTATTTCCAATCAATAATGAGGGTGTTCGTGTTTCCTTTTACACTTCACTGATCTTGGCTCTGTAAAACATTTAGGAGAAGTGAGCGTTTCCCCAGCAGCCAGCACAGCAGTTATGGATCACTGATGGATGCCATAAGGAAAACTCCAATGCCATGACTTGCTAGGCCACTTGTTATAAGAGAGAATTACACAAACTGACTAGAAACTAATGGGAAATGGCTGAAATCTTGGGAAAAAAAACCAACCAAACAAAATAAAACAAAACAAAACAAAACAACAAAAAATCCAAAAATGCTTCCTCTCTACTCCAAAAACTCCAAAATGAAACCTTACGTTCAGACAGACATTTAAATAAGTTTTTAATGCAAAGTGAGGTGTGTGGGGAAAACAGGGATGGATGCTCCTGTTTACTCATGCTGGGCTCTGCTTTATGTGTCATTGGGTGGCTTTATTGCTTTTCCCTATTTTACTACCCAAAATACTGAAAGGGACTTAAATGTGAGCTCTATCCTGGCCTGGAACTACTCCTTATTGTCCTGGTACCACAGCAGGAGCAGAGGTGGCAACTGGTATGGATGTGTGGTTAAAAAAACTGAAAAACAATCAAGTGGAACTAAGAGGAATTTGAGAACAGGACAATATTTGCCCCTACAATTATTCAGATTTCACCAGTACACACTTCCCCTTCTATATCCCAAATTTGACTTGAACATTAACATATTTTTGCTTCAGTCTAGTAATCTGCACTGAAATATGAAGTTGAAACCAGCCCACCACTAAGACCATATCAATACATCTTTTTTACAAATAAATGTCAGTGCAACAACTTCACTGATTCTGTAAGGAGAAGAGAGACGTATGGAAAAAAATTTTTTTTTTCTTCTGTATTGTTTTTTACTTTTGTCCCCTCTGAGGCACCTTTTACAGTGGCCCATCATGTGAATCAGCTGCCTTTACCTGCACCAGGCCTAATTACTACTTGTAATTAATGCAGCTGGGAAGGTACACTGTAAGCAACATGTCTTTCAGAAGGAGTTTGCAGCACAAATAAATATTCTTCTGCCTCCTGGGGGAAGTTTGTTTTCTTACAGTGATGCACACAGATACATTTGCAGCTTGGGCTATCTAGAGGCAAAAGTAACTTTGCTCTGAACAAAAGGAGAAAAATACTTGATTTTTTTTTTCTGTCAAAACTGACTTATCAAAGATAGTGACTTTCTTGTACCAGAACTATTGCTAACTTCGACTCAAATCTGTGGAGATAAATATTGTTGGAAGGAAATACAAGGCTAGAACGTGGATATAGATTTTAAACTTGGGAGGGAAAATGTGGTTAATGTCAAATAGCAGTTAGAGAGTTCTTTTGCTGTAGCTGAGATATGTTGGTGGCTCTTGTGTGGGAAGGCTCATGGGGAGCACCCCCCTCCAGAGACTGGCAGAGAGAAGGGAGAGTCTGTGACAGTGGTGACAATGACAATAATGCACCAGTGGAGATAGTTTGAGGCAGCTGCATCAATCTCTTAGCTCTTGAGCCTTGGGTTTTTTGTTGTTCTCCCAAGTTCAGGGAAAACCCTCCTCCTCTTGTTTTGCAAGATCTACTGTAGAAAAAACTCCTTTTTTATGACATGGAATTGCAGGCAGGATGACAATATGTGGGAACACAATCCCTGAAAATTTAGGCATTGATTAAATCTATCTCTAGAGCTATCTGGGTCTTTCTACAACTAAGGGTGTTTTAATCATTTAGGTGCTATTGAGCTTCAAGGTGCCCCTAAACCCCTTAAACAATAAAGCCAAAACAGCAGAAGGAAATTTTTTTTTTTCTTCCAGCAAAGGAGATAGAGGGTTACTTGAATTCAGAAAGAAATACATTGTAATTCTTAATACAAATTAAATATTTTGAGAACACTTCCTACAGTAGATAAGTCCTTTCTCAAGACCAGAGGGGGAGTTTGATTTCCTTGAGTTCCTTCTTTGGAATGATAGTTTCTGCCAAGGCAGATTTCCTTGGGCACACAACCGGCCCATTGCCTCTTTTTTTATAAATCGTGCTAAGTTCACGTCAGGCAAATGTACAAATCTACTGCTTGGCATTGTGTCCTGTACTTTGAGGGAGCCACGTGCCATGGGTGTGTTCAAGTGAAAAATACTGTGTTGATTTTGGACACTTTGTGCTTGTATAGATGCATTTTGGGCTGTGTGGGCCGGAAGAGAAAGCAGTGACCTGAATAGCCAAGCATGAATCTCAGTTAAAACATTTACACAGCTGAGAGCAGGAATCTCTCCTGAGCATAGAGAAAACAGTTGGAGCTGTGAAATGCTTTCCAAAGTGCTGCTGCCTGAAGCAAGGCTGGTCTGGAGATCACATTTGGGAGGGACAGGGAGATGTTTCCAATCCCATCACCGGCTGGTGCACAGCTCTGGTTTTCCTTCCTTGCTTTCATTGGGGTTGCCACCTACCAAAGCAGAGCAAAAATAATAATAAAATATCCTGACCAAGCCACTCAGTTTTACCTTACATGCAGTGATAGAATTTCTTTTGTAATCAGCAGCTTGTCCCTCCTCTCTTGCCTAAAGGGTTTGAGTGTATCCACGATTATGTGTACAAATATATGAATGTGCGTGTGTGCACAGACACACAGACACTGTGAGGACAAAGATCAGGTCAGGGCACTTTTCAGACATCTCCCTGGGAATCAACCCAAAGGAGGAAAAAGGCCTCATCACAGACAGCTCCTGTGCACCCCACAGCATTTGGGGAGCCCAATATTTTTTTTAAAACTCAGATGGCAACCAGGGCCTCAGCACTCTCTGGGTGCCCTTAGACAGGTTGTGGGAGATTTTAGGAGAGCTTAAAATCCACTCTCATTCAATCATGATTCTTTGTGGGGTGGGGGGAAAGGAGCCATTGAAAACTTTGGTTCTTTTATTTTTGAAGGACCAGCACCCTTTGCAGGGAAGCCCTGTCATTGATAGTCTCAGCAGCCACCCTTTGAGATGTGGCTTATGGGAACAACCCTGTGCAGAGAGAACTGGGACAGGAGCAGCAGAATTTCTTCTCAAAAGCTTTATCTCTCTCTTATCTCCTAGCTCCCACTTTTCACTCTCATGATGAGGCAAAGATTGTGCAAAGCAGTTGAAAACAAAGCCACTGCTCCCTTGCAATATTGTGTCCCTACAAAGATGATAAACTATGAAAGTCTGAAGAGTCAGGAGAGAAAATTGTGGTGAAAATATGTCAAAATACACTGGATAATTCTCTAATACAAATGCAAGTGTTTTGCAAATTCTGTTGAAATGCAGAAAGTTGAACTTAGATAACCATTCTCAAAATCCTGGGGAATAAGAATCTAGCTACTCCCATGCTTTCAAAATTAAGAGGAATATTGTGTTATTTTTTTCTAGGAAATTCTCATCTGAAACTGGCATTGTGGATTTTAAACAGCTGTCATGATGGATTGGGTATATAGCAGTGAGGAGTGGGGATACAGTGTGTCTGTCAGGAGGCATTGTATAATCTCATCTGGACTTTCTGACAGCTAGCGTGTGTTACAGACAACACCTATTAATGATTCATTGATGAAAACTAAGGCAGCAAGAAAAACATAGATTCAGTGGAACATCACTTTTTAGTTATTTTGAGTAACAATCACAACAGGAAAGTCAAAGCCACTTTACAAAGGAAAACTGAATTTATTTCCTAGAAACATACACCAGAAAAAAAAATCAGAAATGACCTCTCTAGATCAAATTATTAGTCACGATACACTCAAAGTTCTAAATGTGCATCAGGCCTTGTCAGCAACTAGCAAACTATGTAATAGCACAGCCAGCTGTACCTGGCCAGGTGACATAAGTACAGCTGCAAAGAATGCACAATATGCTTAGGATACAGTGACATGGAATACAGAATATTGACAGGGAAAAAGGGTGAAGTATCCACAGTATCTCTTGGCATTGCTCTGACTGGTCCCTCTGTCGTGTCAGGGCAGTGACACCCTGCCCTGTTGGGAACATTTCCACCTACCTGGGAAGTCCTATTAAGGAAGAAATGGCCCTGGCTGATGTGTCAGCTCTTCTGCAGCAGTGGCTGGATGGGCAGGATCAAAGGCACGGAGGAGCAGGGGCAGGAAGTTCACACGCTGCGTGTGACACAACGCGACGCAAAGGCTCCTCCATCCGTGTGACAAACCACTAAAAATACACCAGCACTGCAAGGACTGCAGAGAACAGCCAGCACACACATCTAAAAATATTGGTCCTATTCTCTCGCCACAGGATACCAGCAACGTCACTGGGAGCCCACTGGAAAGATGGTGGGAAGTCTCTGGGAGTTACTCACATCCTGCATGAGCCCACGTCTCCTTGAAATCCGCAGCCGTCCCTTCAGCGCCGCCGCTTGTTGTTATTTACGTGTGACACAGAACCTGTTTACATTTTCTCCTTCTCCTTTAACCCATGTTCTTCCTCAAGAGAAATCATCTGAGAGAGGTCTAAGGTTTAGTTAAAGCACTCTTCGAAGTTTGGGACCCTGTGGAGATAAAGCCATGGGAATTATGGCCTTTCTCATCTCCAAGCATCTTCTTACCTCCAGGCATATTTAGCGTGTGTCCAAGGCTGGGTTTCACTGAATTTTCTTTGTTTGGGGATGTTTTCCATATTTTTCTTGAGAAGCACTTAGAGCTGGGTCCTGAATCAGCTGATTTCTAAAGGAATTTGGGCATCTTTTGTCTTCTCTCTTTTAACCAATCCTCAGTGCTAAAAATGGCCGGGTAGAGAATAACACCTTACTTACTTCTGTGTGTGTGTATGTTGCCTCGTATTTCCCATGTTCAGACTCACAGTATCTTTTTTTCTTCTGCTTTTCTGTCTGCAAATCAAGAGGACAAAGCTATTCTCTTTTCTCAATGCTAAGAGTCTGCTCATGCACCTTCTAGGAAACAACAAGTACATCAGCTAATGGTACATCACTTCATTAAGGGGAAAAAAATCCCTTTATAAATAATGTGCACAAACTCTGTGCCCTACTCTTTTATGTTTCTTTGGAGCTCTCTGTTTCTGAATGGTCTGCATTGCCACATGGTTGCATAACCTGAAATTTGGGGGATATTATTCTTTTCCATTAGCATTGACTCAGTTTCTACCCTGCAATAATCTTCATGCAGCTGTTGCTGGAGTCAGTAAGGTCCCATTGCTGCACAGAATGAGACACTGTCTCATTTATAACATTGTCAAGATACCAGGAATAGCCTTAAAATCATAGTGCTTTTTTAATACCTTCTCAGGTATATCTACTGACTTAATCTGGATGTTATAACTCTCATGCCAGCAGAACTTGCCTTGGATGATTTGTGCCTTGCCAGGACTTTCTGTTTGAGATAAGGTTTAGTGGGCAATAAGCCTTCTGCTCAGTGTTTTCTTATTGCTCTGAAATGATTAACTGTGATTAAAAAATTGTATAATGCTGATAAAATTCTGGATAACAGTGAATGAAACTTTGTTTCCATTGCTCCTCTCTGTTTTTATGGAGAGCTAAACCAAACAGTTATAAAAAAGCACCTGAGAACTGATCTCCCCTCATTAGTGTGACTCAGGTAAGCTGACTTTCACTGAAATAAATGCCACAGATGCCAGGTGTGCTACTCACTGACTCTGATATGGCTGTGTCCTTCATCAGAGCACCCATGTGCTCAATCAAAACACATAATTAAAATGGCCACAACAGAGAAAGCATTATGTGCCATCCCCAGCCCTTGAGGATGGAGAAACTCACTGAGATGTGGCTTTGCCCACTGATGTTACACTGGGTTGTCTTCTTCTTTCATTTTAGCCTTCATTTCTGTGCAGAATGATTTGATTTCCAGGAGCACACGTCTTCTTGATCAGCCCCAGCACAAGCACAACAGAATGTGTATAAATAGAGAAGCTTGTTTATTTCAAGTCATTTTTTTTCCACGCTGCATCCGGTCAATAGTTGAGATGAATATTTAGATGGTTGAATGAAAACAGGGCTGGGGGTCTGGAAAAGCAGTAAAGGTTGAGGAAGGAGTGGTCTTCCCATTATTTGAATTATCTGCCTTCTTTACATAAATTAACAATAATGCTCCAAACAGTAAAAATGTCATGAGTGTTCAGCAGCCAGTGGATTATTTTTAAAGACCTGGTTTTAAAGTCATTATCTGTTTATTTAAGAATGTATGTCTTGTAGGTCTCTCCATATTCACCCAAAGATTGGATGATTTGTGATTTTCAAATGTATGGGCTATGATTCCCCACAGGTGATTTTTAACCCCTGCTCACACGGGCACTTTCTTGAAGCCAGAAATACCTTTGGGCATCGATTTTACCTGTTCATCCTTGGGAACATCATCTTAGTTTACAAAGAAAGGAAAGAATTTACCAACAGTAAGGAGTATCAAGATGATCTGATTGAGGGGAGAGATGTGGGAGATGTCTCCAAATTTATAAATGGGGAGACACAGTCACCAGTTAACCACTGGTGACCAAGTGCTATAACAAAGTGACAGGGCACAAAAAGAGATATTACCAGGCTGGGGAAAAGAAGAGTTCCCTGTTTTATTGAGAGTAACTCTGTAGAGTTTCTTGCCATGGCACAGTGAGGAGGGTGAAATTCCAAGAGGTTCCAGGAGACACTGGATACATCCATGCCGGAAGGCTGGTGCAGGAGGACACGGCTCTCCATGCTGCACATCCACCTCAGGAAGCCCCTGAAGGGATGATTACTGGGGCCAAGAAAGAAAATGAATAATGTTATACAACCTCAGCTTTACACTCTGCCATAAACATCAGCTGTGGGAAGCAGGGGACGTGCTTGGTGGCCACTCAATGTTCTGTGCTGCTTTACACCTCCTCCTCTCTTTCTTGTGGCATTCTCTGTCTTTAAAAGGATCATCTTGAAAACTTGAAAAAGTCCTGATGATTTTTTTGTTTACTTAAATGAAACATAAAGGTTGTACAGATCCAGGTAAATTTAGGCATCCTTCTTAATCACGCTCTGCTGCTCTTCCCTCATTGTTGGCTACAGTTTCTCCTGTGTTGCACCAACCAGTGTCTTCTCAGGATTTCAGGTAACCTCAGATTTCTGTGAATTACAGTGTCTGGGTCTTGCAATGAGATTCTTGTAGTTCCAAGATGATCTTTCCCTACAGTTCTATGTCCATTTCTGCTTCCATCCTCCTTAGGGCTTCTGTCTGCGGGTCCTTCTGAGGTTTGTGTACTGATTCCTTTTCCTCCCTCCTGGGAGGCACCTGCTTCCTGGAGACCTTGCTGTCCACAGAGAAGTTTCAGAAAAGTGGCTCTAACCAGGGAGCAATTACTCCTTTGTCCTTCCCAAGCCTGTTGCAACACAAACAAAAGCATCCATAAATCCCAGATCTATTCCCAGGCAGAGGCACCAGGATCATTCACTCCTCCCTGAACCTGCAGAGTGCCAGCTTAGAGCCTAATAAAAGGTTATCATAACACTTAGAGATAAAAGCAGTTCTGAGAAACAAACAATTGTGTGTGTGTGTGTTCCCTACACAAAATTTAAAACAGAATCATCATCATGCAAGCCTAAGGCTTGCTGCTACTTGCAGCAGCCATAGGTTGTATTTGGGCATAAGTAGTTGCTATGGGGCCTGACCCAACTCCCACATAAGTCAGCAGGAGCCTTTAAATTCCCTTCAGTGGGAGTGAAACCTGAGCACTTGGATGTTTTGTGAACACTGACATTATATGCTATAAAAAGCAATGCTTTAGTTTTTGATATAAAACCCTGCAATGTCAGGGACAGACTGACACTTGAACATGGGTCCTCAGTGCTGTTGTATTGAAGATAATAAGTGCAATTCGTTGCCAGTCTCTTTGTTATTACTGGTGTAAAAATAGATCAGTCCAGGCAATGGGATTAACCACTCCTTTTTTTATTTTTGGCTGGTTTCTTTATTGTTGTTGTTGTTGTTTTTAAATAGTTTTCCTGTTGTGCTCTTACAGATGAGTTCTGGTAAATATTTATCCTTACACTTGCTGTAAATGTATTCCTTTCCTGGTGGGGCACTCCAGACGTGCAGAACTGAACCTTTGCAAGAACAAAGAGGGCCTCAAGCACAGCCACGCAGTGGAGAGAGGGGAAAAGGCTTGTGGCACCTCTAAGAAGTTGCTGCATGCAGCTTTGCTGAATGATTTTAGAGGTGTTTGACTTGGCCAAAGAGTCAGGATGAAGAATTACAGACAAGAAAAGGATAAAATCTTGCTCTGTGTTACCCAAGTCATCCTGCAATTATCCAGCCATGTGCTGGTGGCACGGCATGTGAACAACAGCAGCGTCACTGGAGTACCCAAAACTGCATTTCCATCAGCTCTCCTAGGTTCTTGTGTTTTGACAACGGGCTGCTCCTCTCAAAGGGACAGGGACCAGCTTCTCTCTGGAGAAATGGCTGCTGAGTTGCACATGTTCAGCATTTGGGCTGAAATTTTGTTTAACCCACTGAAGATGGTAAATTCTTCCTTTTGCCTTTTTGGGACAAATTAGTGGCAGATTGATCATCAGCTGGTGCCTTGAAAAACAGCAAGAGCCTGGTGGAGTCAGCCCTGCTCCAGGCAAAATATCACACAAGCGTTCCATGAGCAAAGGGGCTGACAGATGCACTTCCAAACACACCTAGCCTGCTGTTTCCATCCACATGGAAGCAGGAAGCAGACTTCCAGAACATGAAAGGAAGATTTGCTTTCTTATCTCCTTGTATTCTAATGTGACTTGAGGCAAACAAATTACAGCTATGGGCTTTGTTATTTTAATTATTCTGTGTAGCCAGTATCACAGTGTATGGTTTAGCATAACACTTACTGGCCTGAAAAATCTGCACATAATTCCAGAATTGCACAGAATTCTGGAAATATTTGTTCCTAATTGCTTGACCTGACTTAAGGACAGCTTTGTTCAGACCTTTGTCACATCAAGGGATAAGAAGAGATCCACAGAATACAGTCACCTGGCATTCAGGAGCTGGTGTTAGTTCTGCACAGATTTCCTGCATATCACTTGGCTGGAGGAGCTGGCATTGTATAATGTATAAATAACTGTATTTTATGATAGGCACAGAAATTAGGGTTCCATGCAAAGCATGTGGGAGTGCTAGAAGCCTGGATTTATCCTGTGTACTTAACTCTCTTTGACACTTTTTAGAGGACATAGCAATGAAATACAGTGATACTCACTGGATAGCCACAGGAGGAGGAGGAGAACAGTTTGTGCCTTGGCAGGCTGAAGTGTTTTAAAATATTTTTTGCAGCTATTGAAAGTTACAGTTTTTCATGTATTAGTTATGGGTCAACTAGAGTTTAGTTTCAGCTAAGATGGAGGAAGATGCGTGGTGAGTGGAGAAAAACTGAAAAAAGTTGGATGAATATTTGATATTTTTAAAATGTGAGAAAATTCAAATTAATCTGAGAAGATCTGCAAAGGAAAGATTAAATTCTGCCAGCACCAGTCCTAGAAATAATCCCCTGTTAATTTACCAAACCAGTCACATGAGCTAAATTTTACTTGCAGACTCTTCCCTCAGATGTGTTCCCACCCTTCCAGTATTTCTTTTTAAATATTATTTCCACTAAAAAGGCTGAAACACATTTGGCTATTCTGATTACACATACATGATGGTGTGATCCATTTGGATGATGTTTTTCAGTATTCATGACAGACAGTCCCACCCTTTAGGCCGAAACTCCCTTTGATTTCAGGTGAGGATTTTTGCCTAATGATCAGGCCCTGGGGTGTTTGGCTCATCAGTTGCTACGTAATCAGCTAAGAAAAATTTGAATTGATAAAAAGCAGGAATAATGGCACATATTGCTGGCAGAACAAAGACATTTCAGGCTGTATGTGTCAGGAGCTTCACTGCCTTAAAACAAAAAAACAAACAAAAAACAAACAAACATACAAACAAAAAGTAGAAATGCAGCTAATGTTGTGTGTGCTACTGTGTTATACATTCACAGCAGAAGACTCAAGGAAGGATTCAGGCAACATTGTCAAGTGTCAGACCAACCCAGCAACTGTTTCAAGTTGCTGAGAGCAGTTGTTGAGTGAAAATAGCTGAGAAAAGCAGAGAATAAACCCCCACCATTTCATGAGATTGAGAGCTCCAAGAGTTTGTGTCCATGCAGGAGTTGTAGAACCACAGAAGGGTTTGTGTTGAAAGGACTTTAAAACCCATCCCACCCTCTGCCATGNGCCCAGGGCTGGATGCAGGGGGGTCTCTCCTGAGTTGGGCAGAGGGGCAGGATCCTGCTCTTTTTGATGCATCCCAGGACATGATCAGCTTTTCTGGGCTGCAAATCCTGACTCATGTCCAGCCCATCATCCACCAGCATCCCCAGGAAGTCCTGCAGATCTAGCACAGAGCTCTGAAATCAGTTCCCAGTGCTTGGCTATCTGCAGCCCAAGGTCTGTGGCCACCTGAAGGCACCCACTGCTGTCATGTAGGTGCCACATGGGCCTCAGGAGAGGCCAGCAGGGACACCACTGTAGTGGTGCTCCACAGACAATGGACCACTCAAGATGGTCACAGCTGTAGACCAGGTGACCAAAATCTGGCCAGTGAAACCCTGTGGAAAAACTCTGTGATATTCCCAAGGTTTGAGGGGAAAGGAGCAGTGTGAAAGCATTTTATAAGCCACCATTAATTCATCAAAGTGCCTAAAGCCCCTGCTCTGGAGAAAATACACATCTTGTGTATCTCACATCATATTAGAGATTGGTTCCCACTTTTGTAATTAAATGTTTTCTATCCAAATGCTGGACAAAAGGCATCCAGTCTCTGAGGCTGTTTTCAGGTGGCTTTTAGCCACCAAAGCTCCTGGTATTTCTTTTGAGCATTTTCATTTTCTGAACAGCATAAATGATGTCACTTATCGATTGCCAAACCTATTTCATAATTTCAATAACCTCCAGGGGACTGATTAAATCTGAAATACTTTGGCCTATTTTAAATGAAATCTAATTGTGTTTTTAAGTCAGCCTTGGAACACATGATTCTTTATTAACCTAATAAGCCTCCATTATCCCATTCCCAAAGTTCTATTCAAGCCCTGTATTTAGTGTAAAGTACCGTGCACTGGTTAATTAGAGCATATTATCTTGGATGAAAATGCTGAATCTTATTCTGCAGAGTCAGGGCTTGGAGAATTTGTTAATACTCTGCGTGTACCCAGCTTGGTTCTTATCTGAGCCCTGGCATGTGTTAGCAGGGCAATTACCTACTTGCAATAGCTGCCTGCTGCTTGGCAGAGGGGAGTGCTGAACAGAGAGTTATTTCACCAAAGATAGAAAAGTGACTCATTTTGATTACTCAGTCATGTCCTCTCCTCCTTGTGCGTGCACAATGGGAAAGTCTGATGGAACCAGGGGAAAGAGGGAGCAGCGTGTGCTGCAGTCACTTCTCTTATTCACCACGTCGCTGTAGCAAAAGAATAAACCCAGTAATTATAATATAACAAGGCTGAGTAATAAAACATTTCATCTTCCCACATTTGGAGGCAAATCTGAATTTAAAGGGAAATGACAAAGATGTCAAGGAGTAAAGGATGGCGATATCTCAATTTCATTTTTGTTTGCCACAATTTCCAGTCTGCTTGGCCTTCTGGTCTCTGTCTTTGTGTTCTTGTTGCAAAAAGGAGAAGTGTTCTCATCCAAACAGCACCCTGCTTTAAATGAGTGTAGTGCATTTCACATGAAAAGGGCATTTACAGAATGCACTCTTCCTAATCTAGTTTGGGAGGATTGAGCAGACAGTGTGTGTCAGGTAACATTCCTAAAGCCTCCCCCTGACTTGGTGAGCCCATTCTCATATTTAAGTGATCCAAGCTTGTGGAAGTCTCCTGAGACTCACGGACTCTCCAATCCATCTCTTACAGACATATTCCATCATTTTAAAATTTTTAAACTGCTCACCAACTATGCCCATTTTTCTACTAAAAAATTATTAAATTAAAAAATTTAATAAGCACCACTAAAAGCTGTATCACTAAAAAGCCAGAAGAAACCAATACAATACAATAATCTATTCAGCTTCTTGGCCTGTTCAATCACATAACCTTTTGCATTTTGCATGCTAATTAATTTAGGAGTAGCATAAGGATTAGGTCCCTTAATCTAGTGCAACCTTGTTTCAAAAATTGGAAAATTGTTTTCATGAAGGGTTTCCTGACACCCCTGCAAGGCTTAGCCTAACAATGTCATTTGAAACACGTGCAGATTTGTGGTTGTACATGTGACAATGGCACATTAATGTAGCAGCAGCATTTAAAACACAGCATACAGTAGATCATTTTAATCTGGAGGACAGGATAGTAAATTTTTTTTTTCCCTTCCTGATTTTTAATATAAAGTGGTCTTTTTTATCTCTGGTGACATCAGCAGAAGGACATCCAGTAAAACACCAACAGTTTCAAAGCCATAAAGTAAAAACTTCCAAATGGTTTTCTACAGCTTTCTGAAAATAAGCACTTTCTAAAAAAAAAAATCTACACTGAGTTTCAGGGAAAGCCCTCTCAGATAGTGACCACACTGCTGACAGACACTTCTTGACCTTTCACCAACGCTCTGTGGCTCTCCTAAAACCTTCTCCAGTGACCTTCACGCCTCCCACTGCTGAGACTGCTCTCCTCACTGAATCCCGACCTCTGATCACTGTTTCAATGAGATTTTAAATTTACATGGCTTCAAATATCCTTTTAGTACCCTTCCTTTATCTAAGCACTAGTTCTCCGTGGAAAACTGTAATGGTTGCCTGCCAATGAGAACATTAAAACATGATTTCAATAAAAATGATGCATAAAATTTTGCCCAAATGGATACGTTTGAACTTTTAGAATGCAATAACTTCAATAATACTTTTTTTTTTGTTCCACAAAAATGATTTCCCCATTTTTCAGCCATCTCTAACCTTAACAATAACTTGCAGGTGTTTCCTGTTAAGTTGGTAATAACTGTGTCCTGGGATAATAAAACTCTTTGGGTTTGGCCCATTTATCATATTTAAATTATAACTTAAAGGTGCATCCTGTTTACAAGGTAATAATTATATATGGGACTAAACAAACTCTTCTGGAGCCAGTCCAATCTATTGTGTTATGTTGGGCTCAAAGAAACCTTGGATAATGCCATAGGTAGTAAAAGTTGACTCTCCACTCTCAGCAAAAAATGGGGAAAAGATAGGGAAAAAAGGCTGGTGTGTTGCCTAAATTAGGAAATTAACTTTGAAAAACTAAAGAGCCTCCAAAATGAGCAATCAAATAATCTCAAAGCTTAGCTGATGGCCAGACAGTGAGAACACACCCAAGTGAATTCCTTAGGGTGGACGTCAGCACAAGACGTAAACGCGCAGCCCTGCACCCCCTGCTCTGTCTCCCATGTCCTTCCAAGGGTCTCCTGCCCCTCTCTGGCTGTGTTCCCCTGGCTCTGAGGCAGCACTGACCCATTCCAAGAGCACTGCCCTCAGCCTCCCATATCCGTCCTTGCTCTATGCCATGGCTTGGATTTTAATTCATGCCCCTTTTTGTCAGGAGAGAAGACCCAGAAGGTTCGAAAAACCCCAAAACCCTGGGGAAGGAGGTCAGCTCTTGAACTCTCGAGTCCTCTGTTAGATGGCTGCCTTAAAGTGAGATTTGGGGGTCTCATGCAGAGCTCTCCATCTTGCCCCAATCACTTGCACTGATAATCCCAAATTTCCAGCCCCTGCCCCAGCGCCAGCCTGGTGCTCTCCACCTCCGTGGTTTAACAGCCTGCAGAACCTCGTGCAGTGGGACAACAGTCACTCCTTTGTTGAGGTCAGGACTTAGGGGGCTGTGGAAGGAATTTGGGTTGTCCTGTGTGCAGAGGAAAGTAGCAACTGCAGCATGAAGCACGGAGAGATACCAGCATTCAAAAAAGCCACTCCAAAAATAAACTCCAGAAGGCATCGGTGCATTCGCTCACATTGTAGCTTGGCTTCAGTGTTTCACTGTTATTTCTTAACAGCAAAATAAGCCCCAAACATTTTTCCTTTTTTTTTTTT
>VWYP01020103.1:106660-203454 GCA_013400435.1 Pycnonotus jocosus | reverse complement strand
CTTCCTTTTTTTTTTTTCTACATACTGCACAGTATGAGTAATTCAAGGGGAGAATAAAGGCTGGCATTGTATAGCACACTTTCTCATGCGCACACAAACCTCCTTCCAGCTTACTGAAGGAATCAAAGGGTGGAGGGAGTGGCTCCAGCATTTCATGTAAATGACGTCTTTTTTTTGTTTGTTTGTTTGTTTTTCTCCTCCAGTTTTAATGCCACCATAAACGCAGTGTGATGAAGCACTGATGAATAATGAGCCTGTGACACATCGTACTTTTAGGACAGCTCATATATTTGGCACATGTCTCCGTTTGTGTCTTTCCTTTCTTTCCCTCCACCCCCCACTAAACTCGAGCACAGGTTCACAAACACCTTTGCCATGAGGAAGAAATGCAGATTTATTTTCACCCTGAGCAGCAGTGACATCCCTCTCTTCAGAGTGCTGTGAGGCAGCTCATGCCATCCAAGCAGGCATCACACCCTCCCCAAAATCACTGCTTGGACAGGCCAGGGGTCACCCTGAACTTCCAGTGGGGTGGATGCTTTTGTTCCTCCCTCATCTCCCAACAGGCATGGGACTATCACCTTCCCTGAAGCAGTGGAGTAGAGAAATCAGGATGTCCTGGTGAAAAAATGCAGCTTCTTATTCATCAAGTGACTTGGAGGGAGTTGGGGGTTAACCTGCATTTTACTGAGAATCTGCTTTTTCTGTATAGCATTGTCCTGGATTTCTTGGTAACAGTTGGATTCCTGGGTTTAAAACTACCTAGAAAAGAATTTGATGAATCCTGAGTCCCCAGGAGTGACCCAGCTGTCAGATGGGCACAGGGGGCACTGTCACATGGGAAATTAAAAGCCTTGGTGGTGAATCTCCAGTGGCACAAGTGTTTCCATGCACACATGCCAGCCCTAACCCTGCAGCAAGGTCCATCCTTTTGCCAGCTCTTCCTCACAGAAGGGAAGGTCAGGGATGGTCTCCTGGCACAGACACACTGCAGACCTCAGCCTCACCTTCTGATCCAGCCTCCTGAGGATCTGTGTTCCACTGGAAATGTGGATTTCACCAGCTGGGGAAAGACAGAAGAGAATTTAACAGTGCTGGAGGCACAGCATGGAAGATGTTTTCCCAGGAAAGAAGGAAACTGGACAAAATCAGCAGTTTTCAAGTTTGGCCAAAGAGCCCATCATGTCAGCTGGAAAGGTCTGCTTTCTTAATCATCACTGTGAGAGTACCAGCAGCACAAAGTTTGGTCTTATGAAAATCCTCTCTAGTGTCTAGACCAGTGTACAAGGAGTTTTCATTTCTCATTTGCCTTTATGCCTTCATCTATGTTGAGATACGGGACATTGTTTTTTCCCAATAAATTTTTGTTAGTTTTCAAATATGAAAAAGGACTCATGTCTGCTCTCCAGGAAGGTCCATAATTTCTTTAATGGAGGCTTTCAAAGCAACATAAAGGAAACTACTTGAATTTTCATTGCTTTGAAAAACATGTAAACAAACATACCAGTTTTGAACCAACCACTTTTTCCCAATTGTTGCCACAAATCCTATAATGCTTTCCACATGGCTGTTTAAGCTGTAAGAGGTGACATCAGACACCCAGGAGAACATAAAGAAACCTGGGTATTGCTGACAAACCATGGGCACTTCCTTCATTTCCAAAATTATCAGGACCACACGTGGCACAAGCACAAATTAATGCCATTTCTCAACTTGATTGTGCTCATTTCCCTGAGTGACAATCTCTCCTGTACAAGATAAGCTCAGTGTTCCTGCTGGGAGCTGCTCCTGTCACTCAATTCAGAAAACAAGGTCAATCAACCCACTTTATTTCCCAAAAAAAAAAAAAAAAAGTCATTACCAGCAATTTTCTCCATTTTGTAACAAAGCTCCAGAGGTTGCATGACCCCATTTCTGTTATCGGAACTGTTTCCTTTTTTCCACCTCTTCTTCAGGCAGGCTGCAGGGAGGATTTGAAATAAGGAAATAAGGCACTAAATGAGTTTCTTGAAATTAGCTTTTCATAGCTGAGCTACAGGAACCACGTTGATTGAAATTAAGTCCTTGGGGAATTAATTTCTTCTGGCAAAAACAGCAGTTCCTAAAACTTTTCACACCAATAATTTATATTTTAGAGCTTATTTTTAGATGAGGTTGTGTCTAAGGCTAATTATTTGCTTCCAGAAACAGATAAAGCTAAAAGCATGCTGATAATCTGCTTCTAATCTTTCTGTACCAACCTCCTTTGGCCCCATACAAATCTTCTGGTCAATGATAAATTTGGCAGCTCTGTTTTGGCAGCTCAACCTCAGTTGATCTGAATGCTCTTTTTAAAACAAAAACAGGTCCTCCTTTATTAAATACATGACCACTGTTCACTCCAAGCTGCAACTGGTTAGGCTGAAAAAGGGTTAAATCCCAGTTTTTCATGGCCACATCGAGTGCTCCTATATTATTTTGCCTCCTTGATTTTAAGTCAGCCACATGCCCGCTGCTGAAACTACAATGCAGTCAGTGTCTGGATCTCTGACAAAGATCAGGCTTTCATCCCTGTTATTTGTGTTACTCCTCAGAGTTTTTTAATGGTTTTTAGCAGAGAAAAATAACAGTCATGGCTTGGAAGTGCTTCAGAATGACCCAGCACTTACCATGGTGCAGCCCTTTCAGGGATGCTTGGGGATCCAGGTTCTGGCTGCTGCTCCACGGGGATCTGTGTCTTTTCAGGCAGGATTCCAGTGACTGGCACAGGAAATATAATGTGTAATAACGAGGAGCAAAATTCAACATTCACCCCAGAGACTGGGGCTTGATACTTTCAGAGAAGCTGCAGTCAAGTGGAAGAAACATTCATTTGATCTCATCAGCCAGATCATGTGAGATTTCAGCTCAGCATGGTGGCAGGACAGTCACACCATTCCGTGTCACCTGCCAAAGGAGTTGTCCCTATTCACCACAGACGTTGAGCTTTGCCTGGATCCAAATCCAGACTACAACTGTTGCTTCTCCACTTTTTTTCTTAAATCTCTTTCTGCAAGAGGCTCCTTCCAGAGCTGTCTTCAAGTCTTAGAGAGCACGCAGAGAGGTTTTTTTCTCCTTCTGCATCACTCCACATCCTAAAAGTCCATTTTAAGTAAGAAGGACCTTGACCTTCTTGCTCACATGGGTTATGTTACCACTGCACATTCAACTAACAGTTTTTCCACCTCTGAGTATTCTTTTCCTTTGCCTTTAGCCATCATTCTCTGCTAGACAATTTCTTTGTTTAGAAAAGTGTTTGCTAAAAGTCACTCTTCGCCCACAGCTACCTGACATCACACCCAGCATCACACACAAACCTACTTTTCCTCATATTGGCAGTTTGGCAAGGAAACACATTGGATGGGTGATAAATGACCCTTCTGCAGGGGTGACAGAAGTGGCCTCAGAACTTACCGTGGGCCCCTGGTTTATGATGTAAACTTCACATTTTCCCAGAAGATAAAGGAATTTGCACACGTGGTGAACTTGCCGTTGTCATCTGTGTAAAGATTTGAAGATGAATTAGCAACTGTCTGATCCAAAGTCCACTGAAGCCAGTAAAGGCCATAAAGAATCAAAGACAATAAAGATACAAAAGAGTACTGACAGCCAGGATATTATTATCTTTTCTCTTTTTTTTTTAATAAAAAACAGTTCAATCAACTCTTTCATTTATGCTCTGCAGCATACAAACAAACATATGACACATTTTTCTGCCTTGGCAAAAACAGCTTAACAGGATAACATCAAATCATCAGTATCAATCAATCCATTAATTTCATAGCTGAGTAATGTAAGGAATTAATTTTGCACTCAAAGACAGACTAATCTTAGGCTGCAAAACAGTACCCTCTTGCTAAATCCCAGCTGCAGAGGGAGGGTCTGGGCTTCTGATGGGCAAAATAAGAATTAGCTGCTCCCAACTGTCCAGTGCATCATGAACTTATTTGGATTTAACATTCTTCCTCTGCCTCTGACCACAACTCAGACAAGATTATCAGGCAGCCACCAGCAGGCCAGAGCAAGGGGTATTTAACCTACAGGAGGTACAGCAGTCCATCCTTCTGCTTCCCCCAGCTCTCTGAGTCCAGTTTTCTGTCCAGAAATCTTGCTCAGCTGGAAAAGAAATCAGTTTTTGTTGTTTGCCTGGGATAAGATTGCAAGTCTTTTAGCCAAGCCAGGGCTCCTGCTGCAGCCCAGAGCCTGGGGGAATGCAGCCATGCATTTGCAGATCACTGGTGCAGGACATGCACGGGGTAAAGGCACACATGCTCAGATCCCTCCAGGAAATCCCGGGAAGAGAGAGAGATGGAGTCCTGCCCTCAGTCCTGTCCTGCCCTGTGCTCAGCTCTCCTCCAGAGCCTGACAAATAGATGGCCTTTGTCTGATGCCCCCGAGGGCAAATGCAAGCTAATAAAAACTTGAGTCCACACAGATAACGTATAATTGTAACTGGGTTTTAGGTAATGGTCTTCCAGGCTATCTCATTATTCTCTTTGAACAGGCTTTGAATTACACTTTTGCAATTTTAGATAAAAGTGAACCAGTGGCTTTGCAGCATTAGCAAACTAAGTTAGATTGACTAGTTAGAATTAATGGGTACTTTGATTTCATCTTTTCTCTTTAACCTTGAAACCAGCAATCAGGCAGCAAAACCATTTTCCCCTGCCCATGTTTTCTTCCTTCAGTCATTTTTTTTCTATTCTGCCCTCTCAGGCACCTGCTTTTGGTTTGTCTGACTTTGGCCAGGCTGCATTTCCAATTCACCAGTGCTCTCTAGAACACCAGTGCCTGCATCACAACATTTTCAGTGCTGAACTGCAACTATTTGTAACCAGGATGAAGTAAAAATCTTTCTGTTGGTGGTGATCCAACCAGTTCTTCTGGCTCTGCTCGCTTTTTGGATTTGTTTAGGGTTTTCTTCCTCTTATGGAGTCCATTGTAATGGCCATTAGTGTTGTGGAGTGTGAATGAATCATAACAAACTCCACCTACCTTTTGCTCCAGTGGCTTATACTGAGCAGAATAAATCTCTGAGGAGCTCTCCCACATATTCTCCTTCACCCCCAGGCAGACATGGTCCCCTTAAACAAGCCTAAATCAGCTATTCCCAGCCATGAGCCTCTGACAGCCCTGAAATGAACTCATTCTTAGTCTTACACATAAAACTAACAAGCACACAAGTCCTTAGTTGATGTGGCTGCTCAAGGCACCTCTGGGTAATGCACCCAGACTCATCCAGCAGCAGCAGGATTCCTAAATTTCCACTGTAAAGGCCACAGATCTCCAGGTGGAGGAGGAGAACCCTCACATCTCCTGCTGTGGAGGCCTCATACAGACAGCTTGAATGTGCTTGCAGTCTGATGCCAACAACACTGCAAATAAAACATGCAATAAATACACAGCTGATATGTACAACAGCCTTATCTGAGTAGAGTACAGCAGCTAGATGTGCCTCTTCATTCATTTATTCCACAGTTCCCACAGGCTGGGCCACCTCCCAGGCTTCCCTCTGCTTTGGACCAAAGAGGCCACACAAATGATAACAGTGGCAGAAGTGACCACAAGAGCATCATGTCCCACAATCCCTCCTCTTTTCATTTTTCTTCCACAATATTTATTTGGGGAAAAAAAAAAGGAAATGAAAAAAAGAAAAAAAAAAGAGGAAAAAAAAGTGTTTTCACAGGATTTACAATCCATAAAGCCCTAAAGACTTGTAGAAGAAAAAAAAAAAAAATCTCAGGTGCTACTTAAGAAATTCCTCATTTCTAAACCTCAGTGGATTAAAGTTTCTGCCCTAATGATCCATGTGAGTGCTTTTGTGTAAAACTTTGAATAACTTTATTGATTACATTCTGTATAGCACAAGTCTCTGGACTCTTATTCTTATTTTTCTCTCCTAAAAAGCTCCTATAAAGACACACAGTCCCAGAATGGATTAGTGCATTAGCCCTTGCAGACTTACTTGCAATCCAGAAAGGATTTGGATGAAGGGAGTCTTACCAGGCGGGATCACACTTCTTAGTGGAAAATATTTCCATACTGAAGAAATGAGAAATGTAACATTTAGCACAATTCAACCTGCTTGATAACCTTCTCTGTGTGAGGCACGGGGGTGGCAACAGGAGCAGCCCCACCAGGCAGCACTGGGATGCATCCACAGGGCTGGCTCAGAGCTAGAATAGTTTTCATACAGAGCTTTCTCAGAAGGAGATAAAAGAAAGCCCTTTGGTAAAGCTGAATGGGAGAGTCCAGCTGGCATAACAGAAGTTACAGGTGGAAAATGAGGTTTACTGGCAGAATGTTTGGGTCTGGCTAAAAGAGCAGCAGAGAACCCACAATTTTCTCTTTCCTCTGACAGGGACACCATAACTATTTTCCTCCTGGTGTTTTCCAACACAAGGCTCTTTCACATAAGAAAATAGATGACAAGGTGAACACGAATTTTAGTTTTAAAATTACCTAAAGGCCTTCAGTCTGTTTTTAGAAAGGAAAAAGAATTTCTCTCTAAAACCAGACTCTCCACCCTCTCTTTCTACCCTCCCTTGTCCTTTCCACCTGTTTAGATGTTTTCACAGTGGGATAACACATTCATTCCCTCCAGACCGGGGCTCAGCTGTTAGGAATGGAAAATAAAACCCAAGTTTGCAGAGTATTTTTAGCCCAGGGAAAATAAAGCAGTTGCAAATACCGTCCACCCAGCAGCTCCTCCGGCTTGTGCAGATCCCTGCCCAGAAAGAAAGGAAACCACAGGGCCAGGCTGAGCCCACTGATTTTATACCCATGCCAAGGACTCCAGAGTGACTCACCCAACAATCCCACCCTTCTTTTTCTGCCTGGGTGAAGCTGCATCCCCCAGAGGTCACATCATGGTCACATTGCCGTGGCTGTGGCACTGGTGCTGCCACTGCCACAGATGCTCTCAGCCCGTGGCTCTCACCCTCAGCAGAGATAATCTGTGGGTGTCTGGCTCACCACTGGGCTGCAGATGGGTCTCCTGTTTCCCTCTGGTCCCCCCAGCCTCGAGGGACCGGCCCTGTGAGCAAAGGCAGCGTGTAAGGGGATACAACACCAAACAGATGACACATATTTTAGATCCACCTAATGGCTGACCCCGGTGTCCAGGCTCCCCAAGTGCCATTTGTCTTTAACAAATGGCCACACCGGCTGTGGAGATGATATTTTAAAAATGTCTTTGAAAGGGCTGACTCGCCTCTAATGGCATCTGCAGCGTGTGTGCCCCTGACAGTTGTCCTCTGTGCTGTCAGGCTGCTGCCACTGCAGGTAAAAGCAAAGTATTCTGAAATAGAAATTGTAAATTGACAAGGAAATGTGTTTAGAAAAAGCATGGTCTGAATAGAAGAGGAGGATCTAGAACACACTATCATTTATGGCCAGGTCTGAGCATCCTTGGACTGTGAGCTGTAAATTGAGTTTATGCTGAAGCTGTAGCAAGGCAGTGATTTCTTCACTGCTACATTGACAGTGCAGCATCTTGTATGCAACAGAAGCACTGGATGCTGGCAAAATTGTTCAAACATTGCTGAGAGGAAGGTATAAATCCTGAAATATCCTTTATGCAAATTTTTCCAATTTACTGTCTCTGTCTTGGGAAAACCTGGAGATTTTGTACAACTCCCTGGGACATCCCCCTGTGCACATCTCAGACAGGCCCCCTGTAAAGCAGCAAAAGGCATCCTAGCTCAGCTCTGCAGCCTGTGCACAGGGATCCTGTTTTTAACACGAAACACAACAGGCCCAGCTCAGTTCCCACTATTGCACCTCCCAACACAGAAGGGTTTCCATACCCAGGCATGGTCTGGGAGGACAAAGAGCTGTCCCAAACAGAGCCAGCCCCTTGCTGCTTTCCACAGCAGGGCTGCCCAGGTGCAGGGTGTTCCCAGTGCCTTGGACACACTGCACACACCAAAATGCTGGAGCAGTGTGTGCATACCAGGTCTCACAAGGACTATGATTATTATGAAGGCATCACAAACAGCTCAGACATATTCTCCTGTCCAAGAAATCCTGGAAAGAAATATGGCAACTCCTTTGGGAACCATTCAACTCTGCTCCATCTCCATTTACTTAGTCATCAGCAGCACGCTGCTGTGGGCTCACTTACTTGTGGGAGTATTCCCAGCAGACCTCCTTAAAAAGCACTTTCTATTTAGGACCAAAAAACAGCTGCTGATAATGCTGCCTTTAAGCTGGCCATTTTGCTTCTGGCTTCTATAGATTCCACATTTTTCCTATCCAGCCAGCACAGTGAGCTGTTCAGCATCCATTGCCTGGGATTTCTGAAAATGCTCGGCACTGACCTGACTGATCTCACTGTAACCAACACCGAGTGTGCTTTGTTTTCCTCTTCCTTTTATTCTTGCAAAGATGGAGAGCCCACAAGTAGCAGATCATCTGCAAAGCTAAGGCATGGATATTCCAGTAGCTGACACGCTGCTCCATGAATGCTGGCTATTTACAGCAAATGTAATCCTAGTTTATCTTCTGCAAAATCTTTAGCACGTTATTTCTGGGAGTTCTAGTTATTACTGCTATGATTTGTGAGTGCATAATTCAAGGAAACTGTTCTATTATTCCATCCAGTTTGGAGACTTGGAGGATAAATATCTTCCTGAAGCTTTCAGTCCTTCTACAGGGAAGTGAGTAACATATGCCTGCTATTATCTATTAGCAAGTATTTTAACCTTCCCCAGGTCTGGCAATATTGCTGCTGGTATATAGCATCAATTCTTTGGGAATTAGGCTTTTTTTTCTCTTTTACTAGATCTCAGCTGGGGCACTCCCACCAACCCAGCCAGCTTTACCCACCTTGGATTCAGGTCAGTGAAGACCCACCTAGATAACTCTGTTTCAGAACTCCCAGCCTCTCCTTGGAGGTCACCAGAAGAAAAAGAGGTTTTAAGAACAACAAAAACACTAACAACAAGAGCCAGATTTTTAAATGGCAGAATCTTTGTTTACCAAAATATATCTTTTGATTTGAAGCAAGGATTCTCTTAAATGCTGGCTTTCAGGCTTTTTCCCAATTCTATGGACCCAGGGGGCAGTGTCCACTGAAGACTATGCTACAGCAAATTCAAGCACACAAGGCCAAAATAAGAAGTCCTGTTTTTCTCCTTTTAAGCTCCAGAGAGGCCAATAAGAAATCCACAGACCTCAAGTGATTCTGCTAACCACAGCAGAAAATATCTGCTGTGGAGTAACATTAGCAAAAGTCTGCCTACAGGTCATGAGTTTCTTCAAGGGTGACTTTTTTCCCAGATGCTCTTTTCGAGCAGTCTCACAAAACCTTTGGTACAATTTCCTGTTAAATGCAGGATGGAAGGCATAAAAATGGGCATTTTAGTCAAAGCACACATAGGCAAAGCCCTCTATTCAGAGTCTAGCTTAACTGAAATTGTTGTTAAACTGATAGTGACAGGACCAGGCTCCAGCAGACATCAGAAAAGTCTGAAAAGTCCAATTCCCATGACAGGGAAACTGGAGAAGCAGTAAATTTTGCCATTTCTGACAGGAGCACTCTGGATGCTGGCTGGAGCTTGGCTGTTGCATTTTTACTACACGACATGAGGATACACTTCCCAGATGAACACCTCCAATACATCTCTTCAGCAAGATGTGCACTGAAACACTTATTTACAGCTGCTAAAAGTCTCGTTTTCCAAATACTCTCAAAAGAAGTGGAGAGGCTCCTCAGCTGTGACTTGGATGTCAAAAACAGTATTTGGAGGAGTCTCAGTTGTTCTCTGAGGGAGAACAGATTTTTTTACTGACTTACTCCACGGAGATGATTGAATCAGAGGACTAAAAGTGGATGTTTGCTTTCTCAGAAGCTGGGCAGTGGTTGCCTTGGCTTGCACTAAACAGCTTCTGGGTACCTGGTCCCACATGTGAGCAGGTGAATAATTGACAGATGGTTTTCTTTATGCAGCTAAGTAATAACTTTCAACATCGTGTCAGGAGAGATTAGCGAGCAGGGGAAAAACGCGCTGAGGAAAGCTGGGGCTTAAACTCATTACCCGGCATCCCCCCCCCCGTGCCAACCTCGGCCAGGGGCGCCCAAAGGTGCTCGTTAGAGAGGGTGTTTACAGGTGAGCCATTATCGGGTACTGATATAAAATACTGCTCTGGAAAATCACATTTAATAAGCTCCAGCTGCCCGGGAAATTAAAAGCAAAATTCCCGCAGCAAATAGCCGACCTGGAAAACAAGCAGTGGTAGGGCTGAGAGACAAAGGAGCTGGGCTTGAAAAGCAGAGCTGTGGCTAGGTCGAGCTGCAGTTTGGAAAGGATGTCAGATGGATGTTTTCCTAGGTTTGCTTTCATGCAGAGGTTTGCTCCTGCCAGCACAAGGAGCTGCTGAGACCACAGCCTGTCTTCTTTTGCCTTTGTACTCTTTGGTGTGCCCCCAGCCTTTGCTGCCACGAGATCACAGGCTGTGTGTCTGGGCTGGCTTAGAAAATGCAACAGTTTGCAGAGGTGTAATAATGTGCTTTATTTCAAAACAGAACTTAAAACAGAAACACAAACAGTGGGGCCTGGCAGCCCCTCTCCCCTCCCACTCCCAAAAGCTGGTTGTCTCCTGCTTCCCCTCCCAGTTTTCTGTTGGCTCAGTGTCTTCCCAGCTGGCACAAAATGGGGGTGATTAAACCTTTCTTCCTAAGGCTAAATGAGAACAAGACCCTACTGGCTTCCCTCTGATGGCACAAAACCCCACTAGGGCTGCAGGGCTGGTGCTGCCCTGTAACAGCACCCATTGCCTTCATCCTCTGCTTGCAGAATATCCCCCACCCTGTGCTAGCCCTCCTTCAGTAAAATAAAAAATGAAATAGCAAAATAAATGCAGCCTACCTGACCTCAACAGCTCTACCTTTGGAAGGGAAGAGCTGGATTGAGAACCTCGAGACCGATTTCCTTGTTCATTTTTGGAGGACCCATGGGGACAATCAGTGGCAGAAGAGGGCAGAGAGAGCCACGCTGGCTTTAAGTGAACTGGTTTGGGTAGCAGAAGCAGCACAGCCCTGCACAGGATAGCTCACTCTTGTTCTTTCCAGCCTAATGGGAACAGAACATGCCTTCTCTGACCTTTTCAGGAGGCCTGGCACATCATAAGCTCAGGCTTCATCTGTTTTATGACAGGATTCCAGTATGTGTTGCCCATGGATAGTGAGCTGTCTTAAAATGCTTTCCCAGGGCAGGACAGGGATTTTTGGCCATGCACCTTCATTTCCATTATTTTCCATGGCTGCATAAAAATTTTTAGACTAGAGGTGTGTTTAGTTTAGAGGGCCAGTGGTGTTCAGAAAGAGTGCTGGTGATCCTTCCCCATTTGAGAAAATGGCTTTTTGTTATCCCCACAGAATCCATTGGAGCAACAGACTTGCATCTTCCATCAAACCTGATTCACAATGGTTTTTCTGGTTGTACACCAGCAAATCATTAATGTAATTTCCATCCTATCATGCATGAACACAGCTTTTTAGTTGTTCATGACCCTCATGACCAAATTTTACTGGCTCAAATTTGTCCCTTCTGTTTATTTTCGAGTATCAGGAAAACTGGCATGGCTTACTTGTGCTTCAAAAAGCAAACAAGCAAATGCATAACTGGGCCCTAGATGCCAATAACAACGCTGCATGTTTATTGTGATGGCTGCACATACAGGCAACAGATTTTGAGTATATTGATGAAATGCTAACAGCAGATTGAGTATGCAGAAAACTGGTTGAGTAGCTTTGAAGTTGTGACAATAACCATTTTCAAACACAGTCAAAATTTCCATTACGTTTCTTGGCTTGGTCTCACCTCAGGAGGCTGGACCTTGAACACTTGGTAGAGCTTGCTAATCAGTTTTTTTTCTGTTTTATCTGAAGTGCTTTTCACTTTGGGGGCAATTGTGAAGCAAAATAGAAACAAAGGAACAGCACAGTCCAAAGACATTTGAGGTAGGCAGGAACAGTGCACTCTTGGAGACAAGGCTATCCTGAGACACGAGCAGAGCTGACTTTTTTGTTTCCCTGTTTTTCTGCACCAAGGCTAAATAATACTTTCTAAAATTCTCTTAGGACTCTATAAGCTTGTTGAGTCTGTCACTCTTCAAGGTGACTCTGTCACTGTCAAACCAATCTGATGGGAATTTTAGGTGTTTGCTGAATCTGTGCAATGTGTTCTAGCTAATTTTTATTTTTTTTTTAATATGTCACTAAAATTTCCTATGCCATTCAGTCACTTTACATCTTCTCCCCCATTTTTCCTGTGGCAGCAGGAGCATAGCTGGGGCTGCCAGCAGTAGTGAGGCTTCTTGGGATTAAAAACACCCTTTACAGACTGCAAAGAGCCAAGGGTGGCATGGACCACAAAGAGCTTTTTTATCCTGATCCATAGTTTGAAAATTGTTAGAGCTGTGGGTTTCCAGAAACTTGACCTAAACTGAGTCCATCTAAGTTATTTCTTACCTCTGCATCCTGCCCTACGTTTTGTTTCAGTAGTTGGATATTCTCTTCCAGCCAGGGAGGTGAAAAAAGAGGAAAACCTTCAAGGACATTTCCCTTTTCAGTGTGTGGGAGGGGAAGAGTGGAACTGCCCAGCAGCAGCAGCACCACGTGGCCACCCAAACCCTCAGGTCCATGTGATGGCACAGCTGATGATGTGGACAAAGGCAGAGGCAATCCCAGCCTCTCCTGAGCCCCAGGCTGCTGGATTGGGGAGCAGAATGGTTCAAAAGCCCCCCCAGGCCACCTCCCCAGACAGCCTGGCCAAAGGGCAGGTCAGGCTGAGACAGTTCATTCCCTTCTCCTTGATCTTTCCCTTTTCCTTGATCTCCCAGACTTCACAGGAAGTCTTTGAAGCAGTGCAAACAAGGGCAGGAGCTGCTGCCTTAGGTTTAGATCCCCACAAATTGCATCCATCTTTCACCCAGCCCGAGATGTTCTGCTGAACAATAGCTGCAGATACCGGAGGCTCATTAAAGCCCTTTTCTCCAAGCCCCAAGCTGGAGCATATCCAGGTTTTCCAAGGCTGCACATCATTTAGCCAATGTGCATCCTCCAGAGCATCTCTGAGGCAGACATTTAGCCTTAATACTCCTTGAAGATTTCAGACATATGATTTTTGCTCATTTTTCAAATGTGCTTCAGATTTAGTCTGAAGGGGGAAAAAAAATCAGAATTATTCCATTCTCCAGGAAAATGGTACAAAACTTGTTGCCCTTCCAGACCCATTTCATGTTTCTTTGCACTTTTTTGTTAAAAGTGGGGAAACAGAAGGTAAGAAAACAGGGCTGTATCTGATTTCTATTCATCTGAGAGGGTGTGTTTCAAATTTTGCACAGCACTTTCTAACATAATTAGAAATAATTAATATCATTATTAACATCATAACTAACATAATAGAACAAACTAATATTCTTTTGCATTCATCTTAAGAATTTATTGCAAGTGCCAAGTGATAACTTGGACATAGATTAGGCCATCAGCATCAGAAAAGAAATTCAAAAGTCTGGGTGGGAGACTTTGAAGGGCAATAGAGATTTATAAAATGTGATTTATAAATTGTGATTCATTCTCTCTGCAATTTATGAACTGTTATTTAAAGTTTATTTATTGTGATTTTACTGTGACTACTCCTTTATTTTGTACTTTGTTTTTCTCAGGTGTCTTCATCTTGCTCAGTTTGAATTTGATACATGTCATGGAGCCATTTGTTTATTTGCAAAATTTGCTGAAAACTCTTAAGTTAAGTGGAAACAGCATTAGGGTAGTTATGAATTATGGCATTAGACCTTTAGAGCTCATGCAATAGAAGCAAAGAGTGAACTTAAAAGACAACATGGCCAAAGCACAAGCACAGTTCTCTGTGTGCTGAGTTTCAATCTTGCAGTTCTTACCTGTAGCTGCACCAGCCACCAGCCGAGTGCTGAGATGGCTTCAGTGTGTGCCTGAGCTCCTGACTGCCTGTTCATTTTCTGATTGAGCAAAAGGCTGTTTTGGGGGCACTGTGGGGGACAGAATAGGCTCCCTAAAAGATGTCACAGCCTAGAGGGGTGATGACTGCAGCAGAGCTCACCTGGCCCTGCACTGCCTGCGCTGAGGTGGGAAGGGGCAGGGAGATACTTTGAGACCATGGTGACTCCCAGACAAGACAAGGGCACCCAGCCTTAAACTGCACCTGGAGAGGTTTAGACCAGACATCAGGAGGAACTCTCACAGAAAGGGTGATTGGGCATGAGAATGAGCTGCCTGGGGAGACAGAGGAGTCACCTCTGTCCCTGGAGGCGCTCCAGGGCAGATGGGATGTGGCACACAGGGGTGTCAGTGGGTGACAAGCTGGGGTCGGATCATAGGTTGGACTCGACGATCTCAAAGGTCTTTTCCAGCCCAGTTAATTCTGAGATTCTGTGATTCTGATCCTGCACTTGCTCCCAGGAGCAGCATCTCCTCACAACCCAGCCTCACCCTGCACCTGTGGGACACAGGAGCAAACCCAGCCCCTCCACAGCCATTACAACGCTCTAAATACAACAGCAACTCGAGGCATGAAACTCATCTCCCTAAATGATTTTGTTTGGGTGTACAACACAGGCTGGCCAGGGTGCAGCTGCTGCCAAGCCCTTGCCCTCCCCTTCCACCCTCAGCCTCCAAACTGATGCCAGTGCTGTTGGAAGTAGGATGTCATAGTGCAGCACACACATACACAGGATCCCTTTAGATTCTGGTTTATATCTGCAGTGAGAACCTTGGCAGCTGTAAAAATATATTTTGGTCTGGGAACTAAGCTAAAGATTTTTTTTTTTCCTCTAATTTCATACACAGTTACTAAAAGAGTCAGGGCTTTTGGCAGTGACATTGCACAGTTCTGTCAGCTAATCCCTCCCCCCATACACAACTTTAAAAATGATTAATGAAAATCCACCCCAGCCCGTATGATTAATACATTTAAACAATTTGAAAATGGACATGCTTTTCATTGTTGTCTGCTTTACAACGGGACACTTCATCAGAATAGAAGAAAGTGGAATGTTAACAGGGCCAGAACATTAATTACTTACATCTGAGCCCCCCAAGCTCAGTAACCAAGCACGAGCATCTGGAAGTGACAAACAGATTTTTACAAGGCATTACACTGAATTTATCCTGTTCTAGTGGTTGGATATATCAGCGAGTCTGCAGCAGCTCCTTAATTTTGGTTGAACACAGTGTTCTGCATTTACTGCCTGCACTTCTGGGCAAGTGCTGCTCAGACAGCAAGTAGGGTTTGATCCTGGGATTATCCCACAGGATCATCAATGGGGAAGGGACCTTTAAAATCACCTGTTCCAACCATTAACCAGCACCACCATAACCATGTCCCCAGGGGCCACATCCAGACACTTCCTGTGGCTCCACCACCCCTCTGGCAACTTATTCCAATGCCTGACTACACTTCCAGTGCTTGGCAACCCTTTCAGTGAACAGCTTTTTCAATATCCAATCTAAACCTTCCCTGGTGTTACCTCTTGTCCTGTCACTTGTCACCTGGGAGAAGAGCCCAGGCCCACCTCTCCTTAGGTGGTTCAGAGAGTGAAATGTCCCCTGCTGGTGACAGACAGGGTCCATCTGCCCTAAAGAGGGGAAAGGATCTTTGTGCAGCAGTTAGCAGGGCTCACAGAAAGAGCTTTGCACTAGACCTGAAGGGAGAAAGAGAAAAAACCAGACCTGCTAGAGAGAAGCCAGGGCACGGCCACCATGATCTGAGGGGTCTTTCCAACATAAATGATTCTATTATCTTACAATCAAAAAACCCAAAATTTTGCCCCTGACAGCAGGCTGAAAGCAAGATATTGATCTGCAGGATCTTCCTGTTTCTTCTCTCATTCTTTGCCACCAGAAGGACAGAGAGGAGCACTATTTACACTACAGATCCCTTAACCAGGCATCCCAAGGCCCTGAAGTCTCTTGGCTGACCTCAGACCTCTTGTAGGAACTTCATTGTTGTCCAGCTGGAACACCAGTAAATAGTAATCTGAGGGCTGCACCAGGGTTGGGAAGATTTATCTTCATTATCTTCACATCTTTAACCTGGGCCTCAGGAAGACAGCAAACATCCCCACCAAGTGGGTACAATTTGCATAAGGGCCCTTCTGTTCCCTCAGGAACAGTCTCCCATGACCAATAACCAGGCTTTTGTCCTTTCTGGAAGCAGTTTTGAGGGGGGACACAGGCTCCTACCTCCCTAAGAGAGAGCCACTGTCATTGTCCCTGCTCAGTTCCACTGTCACCTACTGTCCAAGGGCACCTTGTGGTTGCCTCTGTCATCCAAAGGAGCAGAAAGGAGCACTTTGAAGCAACTCAAGTGTGAATACACCAGAAAATATTAATGAAACCAAGCCTTCCCTCTGCAACACAAAAAGTGAGCAGTTTTATCCTCTGCAACACACAAAGTGAGCAGTTTTTTCACTTGAATAAGAAACTATCAATCGCAAACCTTTGGCTTTTGGAATGTGTTAAGAGTGGAGGTGGGGCAGTCACGAAGGAGACATGTCTGCTGTGCTGGGCAGGGATTTGTCACCCCTGTCCCCTCTCCATGAAGTGTGTTCAGCCAGGTAGAGAATTCAGTGTGTTCCATCTGCCTGTTGGGAGTGTCCCAGGGAAGGCAGGGAGTGTCATTCAGTGTCATTCCAGTCCTCTCTCCCGGGCTCCTTCCTCTGACACGGAGCACTCTGGCCCCAGGCCTGGTTAGTGCAGCACTGGCAGCCTCTCCTTGCCATTACAAAGGCATTTCTGTGGATGTAAATGGGCTTTTTGTAGGCACATCTAGAACTATATGAGCCTTTGGGCACCCAAAATCAGACTTTAGCACCTCTCACTCAACACTCATGGCCAGCACCCACAGCTCTGTGCACAGAGGTGTGCAAATGTACTCGAGCCTGTGCTTCAGAGGGTGACCAGCAGCGCCCCTGGACTGTGCTGCTCAGTGCCTGCCTCAATCCTAGGCCCTTCCACGACCACAGATGTGGCCTTTTTCTACATGTTTCACACAAATGGCTCGATTCATTCAGCAGTTTCTGAGCAGCCCCTTGAATGATGCTCTGTGTGAGACGCTGTGGCCAGGGTGGCTCTCCTGCCCAGCCCAGGGGGTGACAGGGTGGTGTGACTCCTGCTCCAACAATGCCTGCATTCCTCTGGGGAGGACAGGGGCTCTGACTCCAGCATCTGGGGCTGGGGAGCCAGACACAGACTTCTCCCCTCTGAGTGTCACCCTCCTTGAGCTGTCCTGAGGGAGGAAGGTCATTCCCAGCCTTCCTACTCAGCCCACTGCACATGACTGCCAGCAATGAAAGATGCATTTAGCTGGACTCAGTGGGGGCACAGTTTATTTCCCAGCTGTGAGAGCAGTCACCACTAGAGATGTGAGTCTGTATCCCTTGGAGAAAGGAGAAAACTGACCTCTCCTCAGCCACTGGGGTCTACAGAACCAGCCTGTTGCTGCACTCCTGGGCAGCTACTTCTGATGAAAGACGTGGTCCTAATGAGGTCCTTCAGATGTGAAAATATTGGCAGCTGATTTCAGGAGACTCCCAGGCTCTAATGAAATAATAAAATATAATAAATAAAATATATCTAAGTAATAAAAATAGATAATAATTTTAAAGTATAATAATTAATAGCAATGAATAATGAAAAATAGATGGAATAATAAAAGATAATGTAGAAGTACTAATGCTTAGCATTTTAAAATTGATTGTTATCAGGTGTGCAACATAAGCCATATTGAGATGCATAACTTAAAGTTTCCCTTTCCTGACTTCCTGTGGTTTTAGGACAGCAGAGGGCTGGCTGGAGCTTTAAGGAATCTGCCTTTTTTAACTTTAATGTATTAAAGATACATTAATATGTCAATGCAGCATTAAGCATATGAGCATTTAAAAGTCATGCATTGTTCCTGTTCAATTAAACCTGTTGTGTGACAGCAGAAACCTTTTCTTCCTCCTTTTACCTCCCTAACTGAGGAGTTTTAGACTGGGTTGTCAACACTTGTTGCCAATTTAGTGACCCTCTAAAAACCCCACAGCACACACAAGTACAAGAACCTGTACACACCAGCTGTAGAGACTGAGTAGCTCAATCAAGGGCTGAAAACATTGTTAAGATTTTGCACTGGGTACTTTTGAGCAATTTGAGGAATCAGCACTGAAGTGACCCAAGCTGTGGAGTGTGAATGGCAATGTATGGATGCATGGGAATGCTGGGAGGTTGGCTGCAGCAAGGATGGATATTCTGCAGCTCGGGGCAGCCACTCCACCAGACAGCTGGAGGCTGTGGGTCAACATTGAACTCTGTTTGTTGTTCTTCAGAAAAGACAAATGTCTCTTCCACTAGTGTTTTTCCTCCTTTAATATCCAGCCATCTGGTACCACAAAAAATAAAGTACTGTTCAGAGCAGTATCTGTGCAAACAACAGATAAAGCAAATGCCAAGCCAAGATGCTTTAGCAGTGCCGACATCTCCAGATCAGAAAGGGAGGGACGAGGCCAGAGGCAAGAAAATCTGTCTCGTCTCCCCACCACATGACATTCAGGGAAGAAAATGAATCTAGGCACTTTAATGTCATCAGGTTTTTAGGTTTTGGGCATTTGTTGCAGGATGTGCTCTCAGGAAATGAAGAAAACTGAACAAAAGCCCCACAAGATGAGGCTCTCTCTAGACTCACACAAATATGTAGATCAG
The DNA here is from genome assembly GCA_013400435.1 of Pycnonotus jocosus. Lineage (NCBI taxonomy): Eukaryota > Metazoa > Chordata > Aves > Passeriformes > Pycnonotidae > Pycnonotus > Pycnonotus jocosus. The sequence continues at coordinate 184,712 of VWYP01020103.1, read as the reverse complement.
AATGTCCTCGTATTTAGAAATGGACTTGCAGGGAACACAGGTCCTTGTTTCTCAGCTGGCTTACCTGAAATCAAATTGATCCCAGGTGAACTGTCTGAAGGATGAACTCTGACAAACGGTGCCAATTGCTCCTCCTGACTTTGGCATTACTATGAATACTCATCACTTAAGGATACTCTGGAATTTGTAAATGAACATATGTTGCCCTCCAAAACTTTCAAACTCTTGCTTTCTTTGGACTACAAATAAAAATCCTATCCACAATGTGTGAGGACAAGCTACAACTAGAAAAGTCTCATCATTTGAGGGCTGTAGAGTGAAAATCACTTGAACTTTATTTTAACTAAAGAGGAAGACTGAAGCTATGAATATGGATACACTTATCAGCCCTCCTTCTCAGTTTCCTGGACCTGGATTGGGCTCTTCAGGTTTGCACTCCATACTTTGCCTACACACCTCCTCCTGGAGTTATCAAAGTGCCCTTCCACAAGGAGCAGAGTTTAATCTTGGTTTTCCATGTGTAATCTTGGCACTGTGGGATGGCACAGTAAAGAAAATAGGGCAGTGGTGTACTAGAGCAGGTTTTGTGCATTGCTTTGAGGTCAGTCTGCAGGTACCTGGCTTTCTGGCAAAGCTCATGAGGAGAGGTGGCTCTGGTAGTGACCTCTGTGGCATGGGACAGAGGAGCTCACCCCTAATTTGATTTCTGTAATCACTTTATTGGCTATTAAAGCCAAGCCAAACAACACATGCCCATGGAGCCTACAGCATTCATCTGCACGAGATATTGGGGCCCTGGTAAAAATTACAAAGAAGCTGCATCAGAATGAAAACAAAAGGCTCTCCTAGCAATGCTCTGAACACCAGGATTCCTCTGCAGTGCAGCCAGCCAGCTAAAGGAAGGAGTTCAGGGGGTCTGGAGCCCTGGGGCTCCCACCTCTTGTGTGCTTGAGGGATGCAGGGGAGAGGGTGCCCAGAGGTTTGTAGTGAGTCTCACAGAGTTTGGATTGGCCTCCACATGGGATTTGTGTAAAAATACCACACACAATTCCCATCTACCAACAGAGAAGATGCTAAGGACAGTAGAGCTGCAGGTTTGGGGTGTGTCACCTGGCAGTGCTGGACTCCACTGCCAGTTCCCTTGCTCAAAACACCTCTTGTGGTCAGCAATGACAGTGACAGGGACACTCGGTGGTGGCTTTATCAATAGGTGACTCCACTGGCTTAAATCCTTAGGCTGCAGGCAAAGGTAGCAGCACTGTCAGGATGCAGCACCCTGGCTCTAGGGAGGTTTTGGGCTCTCCCCCGGGAAACATGCCTAGTAAGGTACTTCATCCAAACGAGTGGAAAGCACAGCAAGGAAAGCACAGGAATAAAGGAGAGCAGCAGCTGTAAACCCCTGACCTGCAGTGGCCCTGACAGAGCCAGCAGTGGTTCCCATCACTGTGGATCTCGTGGCAAGGAGAAAACCCCACTCTGTGGAAGGGATCAACACAAACCTTCGGCTCTTCCTGACACCTTTCCAGAGGGGCAGAGACAAAACCACTCGCCCCATCGAGCCGTGCCAGAGGCCAGCCCGGTGGCAAAGGCAGCGATGCTGCTCAACAGCCACAAGGAGCCCATTGTCCCCTCGGCCACTTCCCCTGGAGCAACTGAGCCGGCTCTGCCCCGTCCGGGAGCCGCTGTGGGGTGAGCTGGGGCAGGACAGCTCTGCAGCAGGTGGTGCCACCTGTGCTGCCTAATCCCACGGGAGCCCGCAGCCACCGCCCCGCTGCAGGGGGGTGCCCTGACCCAGAGCCCCGGCCCCGAGCACGGCGGGCACAGCCCGGAGCTGTGCCTCTGGGGCTGCTGCTGAACGCCAGGCTGAGGCACATTCCCGTCCTGTTCGTCCTTCCCGCCTTGGGAAATGCAGGGGGATGCTGCTGGCAGGCGAGGAGCTGAGGTTTGGGAACACGGGGCTCTCCACTGACACACCCACAGCAGAGATTCCCTGCCAGCTTCCTTGGAGAAAGCCCGTGCTGCAAAACTGCCAAGCAAAAACAGGCAGAGCAGACACAAATCCTTTGAGGAGGAAGCTCTTTTTAGCAGCGTTATCTGTGTGTGTCCAATTCAAACTGATTCTCGGTAAGCTTCCTGCATTGCAACCCGGCTACTGAAAAATATGGACAAGGGCCCAGGGCTCCCAAAAGGCTTGGGCAGCCCTACAGTCCCTCGGTGAATTAGGAATCACTGGGAAAGGTGTTCTTATTAAGTGGCTGGTAAGAGCTGTTAAGAGTCGACATCAGTATCTCACACAAATGGCTCTGAAATGCTGCTACTGTCTCCTGCATCGATTCCTCAGGGCCACAGTAACAAAAGGTGCGGGTTTAAATAACTGACCATAGAGACATTTCAAAGGGCAGAGTAAAAGAGTGCCTCTAGGGGAACTGGAAATAGGAATCCCCATGCTGGATATCAGCATTTGTCCCTCTCACTGAACAGTATCCAGCTCAGGGAGGCCTGTGTGCCACTTCTGAAGGCTCAACAAAAGATAAGTGAGAGAAGCAAGCTATTCTCACTACCTCACTGGGCAGGAGTCTTCACTTCCACTGGGAAAATATAGATAAGCTTGAAAACTCCTACTCTCATCCAGGAGAAAACAGAAGACTTTAGATGGGTGAGAAAGAGCTTTTCCATCCAGCCAAGTTTTTTCAAGCTTCCACAAATTTCCCTCATTTGTGTTGAGTTGAAACTGAGACCTTTTGAAATGTTATGTGTCAAAAAAGAAAGCCAGACCCCAGAATAATCAGCAGGTCTGAAATTAGGGCTGTCAGCTGGGACATGGGAGGCCCCATTCAGCTCTCCATGTTCCCAGGCTGCTGGGGAGTTAAGGTTCCCCAGAAGTTCTTGGCTGGCAACCTTGTGGAGAGCTTGTTTTTTCAGAGCAATGAATGCTCAGAGATGGCTTCTACGTTCCCAGTGCCCCTGCAAACGGCTAAAAAATCTTGTATTTCAGAGGAGCTGGTTCTCCCAATGGAGCTGCAAGGAGAAGGTAGCTTTCGCCCCCAATTATCTCTAGGAAATTTGCTTATAAATGAAGTCAGCTCTAAGACCTGGATCCACCTCTGATTCCTGGATTAGAAAAGAGCATTATCAAAAAGAAAAGTAGGTAAAATGTTCTGACAATTTGCTTGGAAACAATTTCTGTCTTTAAGACACAGGAGGTTTGAAAGGATTGTCTTTGTTGCTGGTCTTTCAGTTCATGGCATAAAATATTGATGGGTCCGAGCACAGGGGAATTAGCAGAGTCTAAACACGACAGTGAGAAAATAACAGGAAAAAAAGCATGCAGCTCATTTGTTTAATGGGATTTCAACAAGCTGAGTGAACATCAAAATCAGATGCGTGCAGTTTACCCTGTCCCAGGACATGCACCTGAAGCATTCACAGGAATGCAGATGTCACAGGTGTAGGTTGGTATATTGTTTCCCAGTGATCTGGAACATCTTCCCATTCCAGGCCACTGCCTGTGACTTTTATTTTCATCATAAATGAAAGCACAGGCATTCACGAGGGCCACATAGGCTCTGAAGGAGGATAGAGGAAATCCTTTGATATTCAAATTATTCAAGAATAAATCAAATGGATTTTGCTAAATTAATGACAGCTTATGAATAGAGATGATAAGAGTTAGCTTTTCTGGAGGCCCGTGATAGTAGTAAAACTGGTATCACAAAATAATAAAATTTAAAAGGGGCCCACTTGCTCCTTCAAATCATTACCCCACCAGTGGTTTTGAGGGACATTCATCCCATTTGAGGCTGCCCCTTTCCCATGTCCATCGGTGAGTCTGGGCTCATTTAGTGCTAATCCATCCCAGCCATACACGTGGCTGAGAGGTCTCTTGGATTCCAGTGTCTAGATTTCAACATTGCTGCATGACTTTCCCATTAAGGAGTGGGGATAAGTCCAGCTCATCTGCTGGGAGGGCCTGGCCTTTGCTGGCCACTCCCTGGCAGAGTGGGACAAGCCGTGTCTTGCCTTCTTTGGAAACCCCAGCCCTCCTCAGGCACAACAGGGTGAAATAAGGACGCTTTGCTTTATCTTTAAATTTCCTTGTTTTCTTGGGCAGTGGCCAGACCCTTTGGTTTTTTTTGAATATAGTTGTTTGTGGTTTAATTTCCTTTGGATTTTGTTTTTTTGGGTTTGGGTTGGTTTTCTTTTTTTTTAAGTATTATTATACGAGCGAAAAACTCAGCTGCTCCCTGGAATTGTATAAGAAGAGGGACAAGATGCAGGGCAAAATGTGGATCAAACTAAATGGTTTTCCCATCAGATCTTACAAGGTTGTAACTGAGAGGTTACTGTGTGCCACCACCACAGCCTGTCCTTAATGGCACTGATGGTTTAAGCTGTACAAGCAAAAGCCAGAGGAAACAGGCTGCTCTTTGTCTGCCCTTGTTCTGCCAGCCTGTGTTGAGGGCCCAGAACAGGGCATCACAGCCTCAGACCTGTCCAGGTGAGTCCATGCTTGTTTCTGATCCTCTGTTAGGCCATTGAGGGTGAGATGCTTCCTTGGGAAAGATCCTGCAAACAGAACATCAGAAATAAATCGTGGGAATATCTGAGAAGGAACCCAGGCTGGCTGCAGCTGCTTCAATCTTCTCAATGTCTGTCAGTATCTGCAGGGAGGGGTCAGAGGATGGACCAGGTTCCTCTTAGAGGTGCCAAGAAGTAGGACAAGAGGAATGGGTAGAAACTGATGTACAGAAGATTCCATGTGAAGGAAGAGCTTCTTCCCTGTGCAATGACTGAGCCTTGAACAGATTCTCCAGAGCGGGTGTGGAGTCTCCTCACTGGAGATATTCCAGAACCATCTGGGCACAATCCTGTGCCCTGTGCTCTGACCCTGCTGGAGCAGGGAGGTGGGACCACATGAGCCACTGTGGTGCCTTCCAACCTGACCCTTCTGAGATTCTGTGAAGTCTTGATCACCTTGTTCCACCCTTGCCTGATCTCCAGCACTGTGCCAGCACAACTGCTCATGGGGCCATGCAATGGAGCAGGTCAGGGAATAGATCCTGCTGAATAATAACCATTTTTGTTTTCTGAACTATCTTTGACTTGCATCAGTTTCCTCTATCCGTTTCCTGTGGAGCCACACAGCTACGTGGGCCCACAGCGTGACAAGCAGAAAAAAGTGCCCACCAATGCAGGAGCAGGGAAAAGGAGCTGCTGACATTGGTTCAGGAAATCTTCCTGCTGAATGCTCACCTCAGCCTTGGAAAGGATCTGATTTTAAATGGCACCCAGTGGCACACCTCATTAGCAGGCAAAGTCATTGTCATTGACACAAGACAATCATCATAAAACAGCCATTTGCATCTGCAAATGTATCAAAACCACACTTCACTGACATAACTGTGCAAGTGAGTTTTGTCCTGTTGAGGGCAGATAGTTTTGAAAAAGACTCAAGTGTGACATGCAAAAGTCAACTCTGGTTATCTCAAGGGAAATGAAACAGAAGGACAAAAAGAAAACCTCTGACAAACAAATTTCATTATAGCATTCCTCTCAGTCGGTTTTACAAACTGATGGTCCTGCACCACAGGCCTAGAGAAGGCAAAAACTCCCAGGGATCTCAAAGAGAAGTGTTACAGAAGTTCAGTTTACAAGAACCATGCCAGAACAATATGAAAATCACTTTTCCCACCACTGAAATGCAGCCACCTCCAGCATGGGATCTGCCAGATTTTTAGCAGCTCACAACTTGGGCCAGAGAAGACATTTCCTTTCCATGGCTGAGATTACTGTGCAAATAAGACATTATTATACAAAGTGGGAACACTGTGCCCTCTCCATCTGTGCAGATGTGCAGCAGAGAGGGAGCCCAAGTCCTTCAGCTCTGGGAATGGAAGCTGCTCCAGTGACACGGGCTTGCCCCTCCTATATAAAGGCAAATCACCCTGGCTTTTGGGCTTGAAAAGGTTTGCAGGTTTGTTGTCCCTACTGAACCAAGCCTTTGTGCAACCCCTTTCCCACAGGCCTGCTCCTTCTAGGAAGGAAGCCAAGTTGCATTTGGAGGTGTTAAGATCTAAATCCTGGGGGGAAACTTGAGAGTAGAGAAGGGGGCCAGAATTTGTGGATGGACAGCATCCAAACAAAAAAAAAAAAGGAAAAAAAAATTGCCAGGTATTGCTGAGAAAGAAAAAGCCTGGATTTGGCAATCCTCCCTGTCCTCTGGATGTCTGTGCCTCCATTAAACACAGCTGCATTGCTGCACCTGGGGCAGCAAATTATTTTGCTTTGGCTTCCCATTGGTATCAAAATGTTGCTGAGCTGGAGATGGGTCTAAATCCCTGAGGGTCCCATGGTTCCTCAGGAGACACATTCCCATTGCCACCCTCCTGCTGACAGCCCTCCAAAGCCAGGCTGCCCACACCTGAGGGGTCAGTGGCAGTGCCTGGCAGTGACACAGCAGCTCCCCTCTCATCCAGGGCAGATCTCTGCCCCTTCAGCCTTTGCCATCCCTCCTCTCAAAGGCAGGGGTGTGGAATTTCCACTTCCAGTGCAATAACACCAAGTCCCTGTGCTGAGATTTCACCAGCAAATAATGCTCACCTTCCTTTCCTCCTTTCTTTATTCTCCTGCTCCTCCTCTCCTCTGCCTCCTCAACTAAAAGGAGCTTCTGCTCTTTTTCCTGGGGAGCAGTGAAGAAATTAAATGCCTCTGAGTCTCAGCAGGCAGCGTATCACGAATTGTTTTTCCCAAGAGATAAAAGCTCCACCAGACTTATCCAGCAACCAGGCATTTTCTCAATGCACCCATGTGTCTGCCTACATGTGCTGATGTGCATTTCCTGATAACTGCTTGCAAATAGGCAGATGCCCTTTGGGAGCATAACCCTCCGTGCCTTTATCCTATTGGGTTAGTACAGAAGCCAGATGAATCCATGTCTTCCTCACTGGAGCAATTTGAAATTGAACCCAAGAGATACTGAAAGTGCTTTTTTTTTGTGGAAAAACACAGGCTTTTGAAGCCTCTCAGCCTGGAAAATCCCCTGGCCACTGGGAGAGCTGCTATGAACACTGCAAAGTCATCATCCCCGTGCAGGAAATATGTTATTTTCTTTCCGGGGAGGGGAAAGGGGAAGTGTGTGCTGTGGTCAGGATTAACCCTGCCCGTGCTGCCCAGGCTCAGCTGGGCTTGGCAGAGCCCTGGGTTGTGCCTGGTGTGGTGCCTCCCACAGCTGCTTGGGGTGCCATCCCCTCCTGCTCCCCAAAACCCTCTCTCCCCACGACTGTGTGGCACCAGGATGGATGAGCCCAGTCTCAGAAATGCCCTGTTCACAGGGAATGGGGTGGCATATTCCCAAGCCATGCTGCATCTCCATCCCAGCACACACAGGCAGGGCAAGGCAGGGCAGGGCTGCTCGCCTGTTGCTGGTGATTTTAACCAAACTTGCCAAGTTTAATAGCAACACTGCCCTGGAATAGAGGCAGTGCCTGTCCTGTGTCCCTGCCTTGCAGTTTGGAAGAGGAAAAGTGTGTTCAGAAAAGCCCAGACCAAGAGGGACAGAGGCTGCCTGCAGTCAGGTTCTGTTCTTCTGGTCTCTCAATGCAGACACAAAGCAGGGCTTGCACTGGGGCAGTACAGAACATTGGGCTTTGCAGTGCTCTCAGTACAGCTGAATTCTCCTCTGTGCTCAGTGGCATCTTCTTCTGCAGTCGCACTCACTGACAGGGTAAAAGCTGGAACTGAGCCTCTTCTCCCAGTGTTTGCTTCCCCACGCCTCCCAGGCTTCTTTGTTTTAAACCAAAAGTTCCAAAGAGTCAAAGTTAATATTTCCCCAGCATTTCCACTATATGAAGTATCCATATAAGTATGGTAATTAAAAGGTGGCACGCTCCTGCCTTGTTTGAACACCATATAGCTTCTCCCTAGGAAGGTGAAAGAGGAAAGGTGACAGCTGGGGATATTTCTTGATTTCCTAGAGATTTCTCCAGCTGCCCTGACATTTTTAATCTCTTTTTTTCCCCAAGCTATATATCCCTTTCATCCTTTCACATTCTATCTCTCTTTTTTTTCTTATTCAGTGACCCATAGACCTATTGGTAAACATTGGGTCAATTACAAAGCCATCAGGAAAGATGAAAATTAGACCAGTGACTTGCTGATCATCTCCCAGGGTTTAGCTGTACCCTGTGGATAACTGTTGCTTCTGCTCAGAAAGCTGGCAAGTGCAGACCCAATTTCAGGTTTCCAGAGATGTCCAATTTCCTTTGTGAGGAAACAGGCAGTAAGAAACCCAGAGAGTTGAGTCCTTGCTTGAGTTTAATTACCAAGGAAAGCCTACTCCATCGCTGGCCTTCAGGAGGCTGTTTGGTTTTTTCTCATCCCCACAGCACTGACTAAGCCGTGTTTTGTGGGCAGCCTCCCCACACTGGGTTTGTTTTCTTTTGGCAGTCCCGATCCTGTTGGCTGACTAGGGAGCCTGGGCCCCTTTATTTGTACTAAAATGGCAGAGGGGGAAGGGAGGGGAGGGAATTTGCATCAATGGCAAATCATGATAAACCCTCCCTGCTACTGCCTGCTATTCTTGCCTGATGCACATTGTCCTGCAAACCTTTACAGGAGGTGGGGGATGAACCCCAAGGAGCCACCGGGCTGCACATAGACCCAGCTTTTGCAAAGCCACCATCCCTGAGCCCTGCCTGCTCCTGCAGGTGGCCAGATCCAATTTTAGCTGGATCCAGGAGGTGGCCAGGCAGCTCAGAGGAGCTGGCAAAGCCGCGAGCACGAAACAGCCTCAAACATTTCTGCTGCAGAACTCGGCTGTTTGGGTCTTAACTTTGAGCCCATTCAGCAGAGCCCAGTGCCCAGCAGGATCAGGCCCATCTTTTCAAAAGCAGTGTGTTTTGCCAGCGTTTCATGGTCACTGTATACAGAGGGAAAAAAGAAAAAAAGGGGAAATCCTGCAGTGGAGTGAAATGCAAAGAGAGGCCATCACCAAAATATGTAGTAATGTGGCGTTTTTGCAGGGGGAGCGTGTGTGTTGTTTTTTGTTTGGAACTTTGAAGAAATAAACTGAGCAAGCTGTTTACCACATGAAACAAAGCCAGGCCGGGATATTTTCAGGCCACTAAACTTGGATTTCAGACAGCCAACTTGGATTGACATACTGGATGAGCTACAGCCGATTGGCATGGAGAAGGGAGCAAAATATGCATCTGTCCTGGTGCCAACTTAGGCTAGGCTGCCGTTTTGTTTGGTGTCTAGAGAGCTGGTTTTCGTAATTAAACCAGCCTTCAAACCCTTTTTAAATAAAGCTGAAGAAAAGAGGAACTGAAAGGGATTCCTCTCGAGTGTATGCACACTGCTCTAGCAACTCCTGCAGCGGTTTCTGTGCAGACCCTGAAAATGTTTCTTTTTTTTTTTCCTTCTTTTTCTTTTTCCTTTTTTTTTTTTTAATACTTCCCTAGAAATACACACACAGACAGGGACAGAGAGGAGCTGTCACCCTAGGCTGACCTAGGGAAACGTATCCATCCACTCTACCTCAGGGCATTTCATCCCCAAAATCACTGCCCTGATTGTTTAGCAGCAGCAGCAGCAGATCACTGTACCTGTGCACAAAACCATTGCAGCCAGGCCAGCTGAATGGAGTACAAGACACTCTGTTCTGTACCAGGAAAGGGCTGGGGGGGGAAGGAGTGGCTTGTTTGGGTTTTTTTCCCTTTGTTTTTCGTTCCTCCCCACACCCTGCCGAGTCACTTTGATTATACTCGCCTGGTGGACTATGAATCGAATCCTAAACATTATTCCTGTTACAGAGGACACAGCTCTGGGGTGGGGGAGGATTGAGTCACATACAGAATTTGGTCAGGCAAATAAAAATGTCATTTTAGATCCTGAACAACAGTGGGAAAACTGTACCCAGTTGCTAAAGCCTGAGTGGAAAGGCCAGACGAGTAACTTGTGCCTGCGCCCATCGATGTGGGTGCGAGGTTGGGCACCCTCAGCGGTCACCCCAAGGTGTCCCAGACCCCTCTCCCAGCCTGTGAGATGTGGCAAAGGGCCAGGAGTTTTACCTCTTTAAAAAGTGTGCAAATCTAGTGTAATTGCACACTTTGTCATGCCTCTATGTTGTTGGTTTAAGTCACAGATGCTTGGGATTCAGGCTTTTATTTGCCCTTGTTGCTGAGATGATTTAAAATAAAAAGGCAATTATGAATGGAATAGTGGAGTGGGGAGGGTTTCCTTATCTTGATCAAATTTCTTCCTTTTTAATGAAAACTTGAAACTAACTTTTTTAACTCCTTAGAAAAGGAGTTAAATATATATACTCATATATGTATTAAAATATACACACTTTTAATAAAATACTTTTAAAAATCAAAGGCTGGAAATTTAAGGAGTTAACTTTGCTTTTAAAAGGAAAGAGGAAAATTCTGAATACCTTTTATATCTCTAAAATAAAAAATCATTAAGCAGTGTAATTCAGTCAAAACTATTTACAGAAACATTTTTCAACTCTTCTTTTATTTTATTTCAGGATTGCATTTCCAGAGCTGGGTGATTTACCATTTCAAATGACTAGCATGTATGAAAAACGTTGTGCAGCAAGACAAAAATCTCATTAAGCCCCTTGCAAAGACATTCTTTGCAAAGATGTAGGAAACAGTTTAGTGAAAATCACCAGCTGAATTTCTCCTCCCAGGATTTTGGTCTCGAGGCATGCAGGTGGAATCTCTGAGGATGAAGCCCAGCTAAGATCAGTTTTGAGTGTCAGCATTCACAGCAATCTCCAGAACTCCATGCTCAGCTCCAGGAGCTGGAATTTGCTTCATGCCAGTTCCAAAACTCCCTGCCATGCCCAGCAGCAGTGGCCACTGGGAACTGGCTTTCACAACAAACAATCTGAACTTTCCAGCAATGCCCTAACTCTGGGAGGGGCAGACACTGAGGAGGGCTTGCCCCCTTGCTCTCAGAAATGTTGCACCTCTGCTTTCTTGGTGCAGTGTGATTTTCCTGCTGGCTTGTTTCCCCCTCGGGATTTTTTTTCACTCTGCACTCACACCAATCTCCTGCCAAAGTCCTGTTCCTATCCCAGCAGTTTGGGCTTCCTCTGCTGCAGCAAAATGGCAGGACCCAGTGACAGATGACAGGAACATTTGTGTTGAGGAGGATGACAGGGCAGCTCTGGCTGAGGAGCTTTGCAAAGCTAATAACTCGCCAAATTGCTGGCAACGCTTCAAGTAAACACTGGCTGTTGTCAGAGCTGAGCTTTTCTGACATCTCCTGAAGAGGGGAGGGCTGCAGCCTCACCAAGGACATCATTTCTGTCAGACCACCACCTTTAAGTGACAGGGTTTGAATGTTGGCACTGCCAGTATTTTGTCTGGGGCATATTTAGGGTTGGTTGTGCCAGGTGGTGGCTCAGAAGCAGTTGTGGGGGCAGACAGCATCCAGCACCAGCTTCCAGCCCTGGAGGGACAAGGACCAGGACTAAAGTCTGTGGGGCACAGACAGGAGGGCATGGGGCACTCTGCAGTGACAAAGATCTCCCTTCACAGTTAGCCCAGGTGTCACAGTCCCTCCAGCAGCTCTGCAAAGGCATGGGCAAGCCCACCCCCTCATCTGGTGTTCCACTAAAGCTGTGCATTTGTTTCATGTTTCTGGGACCTGAGGTGCTCTCCTGACAGCTTGTGGGGTGGTTGGAGGGGAGTGAGTGGAGGAAAGGCAGGGAAGGAAGGTAGAGAGAAGATGGTGGGATGTCCCCAGACATCCTTTCCAACTGGGGGAATTATCAGCCTTCAAGGGACCACTTTGGTCACCTTAGAGAAGTGATTTACTCTGCTAATCTGCAAGAAGGGGGAACAGGGACTGTAAAATGACTCAGATCAGGTGGCAAGGCTGTGTGTGAAAATGGAAATGGCCTTACAGATCATCTGAGTCATAGCCTAAGCTGACATTGAGGAAGGTTTGCCAAAATCCTTGTGCTTGTGCTCCCAGAGACACCCAGTTCAGCACAGAGCCCTTCCCAGCACAGCTTGACCTCATGACTGTCTGGGAGCTCAGAAAGATTTGCAGCTGACCTTCCAAAGGCAGGTTTCCTTTAGAGCCAGAAGACCCTTTGATGCTCTTGGCTGCTTTTCTCTGAGTCCCCATTCAGTGTGGAAGCCCAGCTCCCAGCCCAGCCCACACCATGGCTGTGAGCAAACCACAACCCCTGGGGTGGCTGCATTTGTCCCTTGCTGCTGGGGGACCAGGGCTGCAGCTGTCCCCTGGCCACTGCCACTCAATCAGCCCCTTGTCACTGGTCTGGGGAGTGGGCAGGAGGTGGGAACAGAGAGAAGAAAAGAGAAAGACAGGGAAAAAAAAAAAAACCATATCCAGTCATTGGTGCCAGGGAAAAGCTGGCTTCCTTCAGTCTCTGCCCCAAAAGCATCTGTGAAAATAAACCCCTGTGTTGTGCTCATGGTGAGCACTGCAAAAACTGATGGACTTCTGTACATCTAAGAATTAGATATTAGGGGGTTTTTCACAGGAAATAGATCTGTGCACACTTTTTAGGTGAATGGCAGGGTGTGCAAATAGAAGCTTCTAGTGTGCTCAATAGCTGCCTGCATTGAGAACACCATGGAGCATTTTGCTCACAGAAAAACCAGTTTATGCATAAAATAGCCCAGAGATTACACAATTCACATAGTAAGGACCACTTATGGTCCCTCAGCAGTCCTTTGGCTGGCACACTTGAAAATACCAGGCATCTCACAATCAACAACACCTCTTGGCACTAAGAAGTCCTGAACCCAAGCAAAACTCTTTTTTTGATGATCAGTTGGACAACTATAAACTTGTGAGAACTGTTCTGATGTCTTGCCAGGAACAGATAGTTTTTCTTTACTTGCTGATCTCTTTGATATTGTATTGGAATATCAAGAATTTTTTTTTTTTTCCTCTGGAGGGCTTTGAGAAAAACAGGTCTTGTTTTTGGACTCTCACAATGCGTCCTGCAGGGATTAAAATAAAAGTTGTTTATAATCTATTGCTTCCTGCATTGAAGGAGCTCACAGAGCCTGCCAGAAAACACTGTACTTTGTTGCTATTGCCACTGTGGGGTTTTTTTACATAGTAATTTCACCTAAGGCCAGACTGCAGAATCAATAGCCATGGTTAATGGCAAATTATTGACAGTTACCTCAGGATTAACTCATTCCTGTATACAGGCCTGCTTCACCCTAGCATATATTTATTAAAGACTTCTTAATATCTAAGATGTGCTGGTTCTTGACCAAAAGAGTGTTTGGCTGCCCTGATTGTCATGAAGTTCTTACTTTTCCTATACACACAACCCCCAAGAACTGGAACTACTCAGTTTCAGAAATCTGATGTAAATCAGCTGATGGTACCAGACAGCAGGCTTGTTTGCAGGCTCAATGGTCCATTATCTGAAAGGATAACAAGACTAATCCAAACCCAGTGGAATCAGCAATATGAAATCAACTTTTCTACCACCAAAAACAAAGAAGCAATTCACAACAGATCAGTGTGGATGTGCCAGAGGCTTTGAACTTAAACAAATAATAACAGCTGTAAAGTACATTTTTTTATTATTATTAAAAATCCCCCATTTTTCCCAAAACATCAGTATGGCCACCATAATCTTTCCTTTTCCTCTGAATGAGTAGTCCTGGTATCAATTTTGGATGATGTGAACCATAACTCTTAAAATCCTTAAGTCACTGCTCACATCTGTATGACTTCCCCTCACTTGAAAGGGCCAGAAATGCAAATTAATTAATCCACAGGATGAGCTTGATGCAGAAAAATGTTGTTTACTTCAGTATGTTTTGAACAGTTCATGGTTACCCGCTGCTTTGAAAAAAAAAAAAAAAAAAAAAAAAATGCAAAAAGCCATATGACACCAGAGAAAAAAAATTTCAAGAGCTTTTAGCAACTACTGGAATTAACCTGATGAACCCAAGCCTTGCCACAGGCAAGGTAAACAAATTGACCCTATGACTTCCACATAGCTCTGCTTTGCATGGAAGTGGAGGATGGCTGGCGTCAGGAGCTTCAACAAGAAAACGGAGGCTCTGTTTGCTCGCACAACAGCTCTCTTCAAAAAGGAAGGAAGAAATAAAATGGCATTAAGAAATCACTGCAGTGAGGGCATGTCCATCTCAATCTACAGATCTGCCTGAGTTGCTTTGACTTTGTCTTTGCAGCAGAGTTTTTCTGGGCCTGGCATTCTTGAGTTTCATCCTCCAATGTCTGGGGCAGTGCCTGAGGTTAATGATATTGTTGTGCAAACCTTTTTGGGCTGCATTAGGTGGTGAGGTCTTCTGTGAAGCTACATCCCACAGACTTGAGCTTTGTACTTGAGTTATTTGCCAAATTATTGTGGGATACTTGCCTTTGTCCCTTGATCTGTCTGCAAAAGCAAACGAGAAGTCTCTGGTTTGTCGTGTCCTCCCTTCCAGCTGTTCCAGCTGTTTGCCTTCGAGCATCTCTCTGGATGTGAGCACTGGGTAGGTGCTGATTTGGCTGGGGGACACTTCAGCCCTGCCTTGTGACCTTGACAAAACAGTGCTGAGCAGCTCACCCAGGCTGAGACGTGCAGAGCAGAGACACTTGCCCTGGGTTCCCCCAGCTGTGGACACCCCGGTGCTGGCTCGCTCTGGACCACAACAGCACACCCAGAACTGGACCGTAGGACTGGCTGCACCTTTGTGCTCATCAGCTGTCACTCCAGAAGTTTGGGAAGCCTCAGGACACCAGTGGGATAACACATCAGTTCAGAAGGGGCTGCCATTACCCTTGGGAATTTGGTTATCCCAGAGCAGCCACAGTTGGTGATGAAGTTGTCTGGTGCTGGCAAACTGCCCCCTCTTGTATGGTGAGGATGACCTGTTAGGCAGCTATTGCTATGGTTTACTGGCAGGGAGTGTGGCTGAATCAACAGCAGGAGTAGGAAGAATGGCGTTCCTGAAGAGTCCTGGAGCAGCTGACAGCACTGGTGTGTCCAACATTTGTCTTCCACCAGCTCACAAAGTATGTCTGAAACAGCTATGACAATACTGGGTCATTATTGCAGGCAGAACACGAGCCCCAGTAGAGAGACACATTCATAAGGCAAGGTTCTCTGGTAAAGAGGGGGATTTCAGAGTCTCCTGGCATCTATTCACTCCTGCAAGAGGAGATTTATCTCTCCTCTGAGCTGTGGCTGCATCTGTTGCTGGTATATAGCTGTCCTGATTCCTGAAGCCACACTTTGAAGGAGGAGTCAGGTTTAACTGCACCCTGAAGAGAGGTGGGAATCGTACCCCTGTAAATGAATAAATGCAAACCATACAAAATGCAGCACGGCTTTGGGCTGCACATTCAGCCAGATGAAAAGACCACACTCCTCTCTGCTGCCTGGTCTGGGACCCACCCTGCCTTTTGTGTACAAAAGGTTTCACCACGTGCTATTTTGCCATGCACAAACACTCCTGTTTTTCTCCTGCTCCTGTTTTTGTTGCACTCCTTGCTTTGGTTTTCCAATATTAATGCCCCTTAGTCACACTGGAGTTAGCCAGGTTTCTGCCCTGTATCTTTTCCCTCTCCCCCGAGGATTTGTGGAGAGCAGAGCAGGGAGAAGTACAGCCTTCATAAATCAGGAGGCTGAATGAGCTTTCAGAAGGTAAAAGCATTGTATAAAATAGATATTTTAGGCCATGATATGTAGGAGGGTGTTTCATAGGCTGGAGTTACCTTCAAGAATGAATCTTCCCATTGTATATAAAGCCCATCCAACTGCTGAGAAAAGAGGGCTTTTTGAAAAACACATTTCATCATATAATATTTACATTTGCTTTACGTTGTCATGGCCTTAATGACTATTTAGCAGCCAAGACTTTTGAATAGTTCTGTTTTTCTTCTTTTTTTTGAAAGCTAAAGAGATCCTGTCAGATTTGGAAGGGCCAGGAGTTGACCTGTTGCCTCTATTTGCCAAGTGGGTGTTAATTCCTTGTGCAGGATATTTTCATAAACGAATGCCTCAATAAAGTTGGTTTAAAAGAAAAAGAAAAAAAATAAAATAAAATGAAAACAGAAGTGGCTGGAGCCCAGCACCTGGCAGTACAAACACGTGCAGCTCAGCAGAGGGTGAGCAGCCCCTTAGGGAAAAACCTCTGGGCACTCCAAGGCGATGAGTAACCCCTGCCATGGCCATGCCCTGGCAGCCACAAGCCATGAGTCAGCCCCCTTCTGCCAAATTATAAGGGGGAGGTTGGTTTAAGTGTCCTTAGGCTTTAAAAAATAATAACACGTGTGGGATTTTCTTCTTTTTTTTTTTTTTTTTTTTCCTTTCTGATGTTTGGACCCTTGACTCTGCATTCTTCTCATGGTTTCCCGTTTCTCTCAAAATTGCTTTTTCTTTTTTCTTTTTTTTTTTTTAAACTGAAAGCTGAGGTTCTCATCTAATCACTTCACTCCGGGAGCTGGGGCTTTTCAAACAATAAATATCACAAGCCTGGCAAGGAGCTCTGAGAGCTTGTATTGGTGATTGCTGCAATAACAACCTTGGATGTTTACGCAGCGTGGAAAATAGTGAAAAAACAAGCTTCAGTTTCAAGATATAAATCTTCCCCATTGTGAGAAATAGCTTCAGAGAGCTGTTTGTTTTAATTAATAGTTGCAGAATGGTGAATAATTGGGATAAAATAACCGGCCCAAACCTTCACCTAAATCCTTGAGGAAAAAAAATAAAAAACAAACCCAGACATTAAAAACTTCTTTTAAGATATGAAACTTCCAGCTACCTTCTGGCACACTGTCTTCAAGTAAGAGCTTATACTCCTGAACTCAGTTTTAATGAAGTGTCCTGATTTAAAATCTTTTAAATCTGGCTGCTCATTTAAGATCCTATATATAGATTTAGGAAATCTAACTTAAGGCTTCATTTTGAAAAATATATCTTGGCCTCTCTTGCAAATGTATTTTCATATTCATATATATAGAGATAGATAGATAGATATTAGAAAGAAGTGTGTTTCTCTATAATTCCTGGCTTCAGGCCTTGACTTGGCTCTGAAAATAATATGTGAAGAGGTTTATGACAAATAAATCTTTGCATTCCTCCAGCACCTTTCACCTGAGTGTCTCGAAGCACTTTACACCAAGGAAGAATTATGCCACTTTAGCCCTGCTCAACCCTACAGGAATCTGCAGCATGGAGTGGTCTGGTGACTTGTCCCAGGTTGTCACAAGGGGTTTTCTGACCTGGCCCAAGCTAAGGAAGGCAGTCAGTCTCCTCCTCTGTCCCTCCCTCCCTCACTGCCAAAATCTGCCATGCCAGCCCCATGGGCTGCTGATCCCCTGCTGCTGCCCTCAGCACCTTCATTTCTCCACACATTTCTTGCATCCCATCATCCTGCACATTTTGGAAAATGCAGCCCTGACCCCAAAGGGTTTACAGGATAAATAAACACAATTTTTTGCGTGGGTGAGAGAGAGGCAGTGAAAAGCATTGTCTTGCCAACACCCCCTAATCTCTGTGCTTACGTGCTTTATGTCTTTCCCTCATTCTTTATCTTTTTTTGTTTATTTAGAATATACACTCTTCAGGCTGGGATGCTGCCTCCTTCTCCTGCCTTTTCCACAGTGCAGCCCCAGAGCTGGTTGGAGCCCTGCACTGCTACCACAGTACAAACAATAATAAATAAAACCAGCACTGTGAAGAGATTATAATTAGAGCTGTGCAAAACTTAGCAGTTTTGGTCTGCATCAGTTCCTCCCTGCTGAGTTTACATTGTGTTTTGGATTTGTGTGCAAAAAACCCAAAGCAAAACTTCCAAAGTGCCAAGTGTGGCTGGGTCTAAGCTCAAAATCATGCTCATAACAGGGTGTTTTAAGAGGTTCCTCCTTGAAATTATAGATCTGCTCAATCCAGGTTTACTGAAAGGTTCCTGAACCTTTGCAGACTTTGGGGGCCAGCAAAGTTTTTGATTTCATTACAAAAGCCTCTCTCAGCTCTGCTTAATGTACCAAGAGCCACTCCATGCTGCCCTGTAGCTAACAAGAGGATTTAATCTTCCCCAGAAGCACAAGCAGATCCACTCCAGAGCACCACATCTGGCTTCCAAACTGTGTTTCAGATTGCCACATCCACTGGCCATGCCCAAGTGATGTGGGTGAACAGAGCCACGTCCAAAATCCTGCTCTGACCCAGGGCATGGGCACTGAAACCACCGTGAGCTGAGTAATCCCTGCAAGTCCCTGGAGAGGGCCCTGGGAAATGAGAAATGTGCAGACCTTCACCATCACCCCCTTGTGCACCAGGTCCTGCTCCCCTCTGCCTCTCTTGCCAGGGCTGGGGATGGAGGGGAAGCCCCAAACCAGCAGTGATGTCTCTGCAGCCAAACAGCCCAAGGATGGTTAATGGGGCAACTCTCACTTTCCCCTCCTCCCTGATTTTGTGGCTCTTCCCAACACGATGTGTGCTTTTGGCATGTGCTAAGTCACAAGCCTCTGGACTAAAGCTGGCAGGAGCTCTTACCTCAAAAAGTCCCTTCCCAGGCAAAATCTGCAGGATCTGCTGCACTACAAGGAATCATATTGATTTTGATGAATTTTTCAGGAATAATAAGCAAAACAGAGATTTGAATGGAGGTTTTTCAGTGTTTTCAAAATGAAAGGAGAGGGGATCCTGTATTTCACAGCGATTTTTGTCTTCTGCAGATCATTAGCAAATAATAAAGGGGAAAAATTAGATTGTATGGCAAAGGAAATATTTGCTTGTACCCAGGCTTGGCACAGTCTTGGGGCTTGGAGAATTTTTTCTTAATCTTTTTGCAGGACAGAAAATTCACATCCTTATTAGCAGCAATTAAAACATTAGCTCAAATTCCTAGGGGAAAAAAAAAAAAAAACCAAAAAAACAAACACACCACAGTTGTGTGCCTTACCATGGACATTTCAGCTGACTGTGCTAGAGGTAAGAGGAAGAAGGGTGAGGAACCCCATTTTTTTGGATGAAGTGCGCTGTGCCTCAACTGGAGCACAGCATAAGACCCTCTTCTTGGGGCTATTGCTTTTTCAATCTGCTCATGTGTGACCTGAAACCAGTAAAATGGTCACTTCAGCATGGATGAGGAGGCATCCATGGCCCTGGGATTCAGACTGGGGGCAATAACCCAGCCAATAACCCAGGCATTTTTAATTATGCCTTAGACATAGAGATTATATTGATCCAGTAGATCAAAGTCACAGTTCATGGTGAATAAAAGTAAATCAAAGGTTGGACACAATGATCTTGAAGATCTTTGCCCACCTCAAAGATTTGTACAATTCTATCAGAAGTAGATGTAGCTACTTATTGTAAGCAATTAAATCTGTGGGGTTCTCAGTAGTCACGAGAGTTACCTATTTTATAAATGAATTTTAGCTTATTCCTCTTTTATTAATGGATTTTAGCTTTCTGACCTGAAAAATGTATGTTTTCCCTTGTGGCAGAAAGTTGCATAAAGGTCTCTATAGCTCTAGTCTCTATAGCTTCCTAGTTCTACCTCTAGAACCTCAACAAAGCCAGTAGCCCAAAATCTTAATTAAACTGCAGCAGTAGCTTAAACTGTTCTCCTAAATGCTGGGACAGTGAAATCTCACCAGGCCATTCTCATATTCCTACACCTCTACGTTCATGTTAACACACGTCCCTTTTTAATATTGCTGTGCTTTTTCTCTGCAATGATAGATGAAAAAAGAAGAAACATGGAGGAAAAAAAATATATATATGCATATATATACATATATATTTAGTATATAATCGTGTGCCCTGGCAGTATTCCCTGCAGGATAAGGCTAAAGAGCTGTAAAAGCGATAGCAGGCACAGCTGAATTTTTTTTTTCTTTCCCCTTAATTAACAGCACAGTGCCTTGCAACAGAAAATTGAGGCAGGTTTCTGCTGACTTAGCAAGTGCCTCATGAGGAAGAAATCTATCTGGCAATTATGGCTTTGCGTCTCCCGCCCTGTCTCCTGTTGTTTGTGTAAGACACCGGTGCCTCTGCCACGGGCTTCTTCACACAGCTGTCCTGTCACTGCCAGCTTTCAGAGGTAATCCATCCAGCTCAGCAGAGTTCAAATAAGACACCTCCCTTTCCTTGCTTTAATTAATGCTTTATTTGAGTCTCCCCCGGGGATGTAGCCATGCTGATTTTTCAAAATTCTCGCTTATTTTTCAAGCACAAAAGAAATGGGAAACAGCCACCGCCGAGGTTCTGCATTTGGGAAATCTGCTTTGCTCAGTCTTCTGTTCTCAGTCAGTGTTTTAAATGGCCAGGGACATCTCTTTAGCTACAGAACATATTATGCAACAAATTCTCGAGCTTGGGAAGGAGAAAAAGACAAATCCAGCCAAATTCATTGTCCCTGCAATCTCCTCTGCTGCTCGGCACACACAGTACTGCAGCTACAGCCCATCCGTGCATGGGTTTGTGCTGTCCCACCCCACACATTGCTCAGGTGCTGAGCAATCCCAGATCAAGTCAGGAACTGTTCCTTGCTGTGTTGTTGTTGTTCCTGCACCGTCAATGCCTGTGGGTTTTGCTGATGTGGGATCAAATGCTGTGGCTTGGTGTGACAGGACAGACAGACAGACACCCTCAGCACCAGGTCACTGTGGCCCCAAATCTGGACGAGGCAGTCCAGAGTCCACCCATTTGCCATGCCTTTTTCAAGAACTCATTAAAAATATGTGTAGCAGTGCTGTTAATCAGGCCTGGAATACACCTGCAAGCCAGTAAAATCCATCAAATGACAGATAAGCCAGACAGGCTAAAACCAAAGGGTTCAGCAAAGCACGTTTGAGTCAGTCAGCATCAAAAACTGCTACACCCTCAATCAGCACTGCCTGATAATATTTCACTTGCTTTGGGTTTCTGTGTTTTAATGAGGAAACAATGGTGTTTTGTAATCCTGGCTATTTAAAGATGTAACACCACCCTGTGCTTCTGCAGCTTCTCCCTCCAATCACCTCGTGAGCATTGTGCAAAGTCCTGTGGCACCTTCAGGGGCTGTGGGAGTTTCAGGGAGTCTGTTATATAAAGGCAACCCCAGGGATTTGTCCCATGCTGAGCAGAGAAGGGATGAGAGCAGAAGTTTTCATTGAACCTGTTCAACAGCTCATGGGGCAAAGGTCCAGCTCTCACTTCCCAAGGCCTTCACGAGTCAGCTTCTCCCAGGCTTTCTGCATGGCTTTCACTGAAACAGGGCATGGCAAAATGAGGGACCAGGACAGGCTCCCCAATGCCCAGGGCATGTTGTGAGCTTGGTTTTTCTGACAGCAGCACAAATCTGCACACAGACCAACCCTTGATCTGGCTACAGGGTTTGGCTAAAATGGTGGAAGCCGAAAAGAGAGGCCCAGACAGCGGCCTCCCTCTGATCTCCAAACAGTCATCCTTCTGCTCCCTGTCACTTTTTTCCTCCTGGCATGAGCAGCACACCAACTTCCAGCCTTGTTCTGCCATGTCCATGTCAATCCTTGAAGAGGCAGCATAAGGAAAGGCAAAGTACCACCACCATCTTCTCTCGTCCTGTCCTCTGCCAACAGGGACTGATCTTCTTTTTCCAACACACCTTCCTTCCTACAGCCAACATTTTAGTCCCCACATTAGATTACTCTTGCTTTTTTGCTGGACTGTGTCTTTGAAACCTATCCAGTGTCAAGTGATTTCATGCCAGAAAGATGGGAAATGACAGATTATGTGATCCACATGGTTAACAAATATTGATAAGGCTCATCCAGGAATTGATTTGTGCTCAATGCACAAAGGCTGGCCTGGGGTGTAGACTGGATCTTGGGTTTCTGAGCTCCTGGTCAAGTCCTACAAGTGCTGCCTGGAACTTTTCTAGTACCTACATGTCTTGCTATCTAAATCTCCATCACCATCATGCCTGTGCTCCTCCCAATAACAACACTCCCTCTCTCCCTCTCGCTTTGCCTTTCTCACCAACCTATAAGTAAAGATGGGCTGATAATTTCAAGCGGGGATTTTTATGTATGTGTGTGTGAATGAATGGAGGGCAACTGTGTATCAACACTTGTGATAAAGTGCATGAAAGTTACCTGGGCACTCAGAGTCCATCAGGTATATCAGGTCAGCAGGGCTGGATTAAGAGAATTCTCCCACTGGGTTGAGTATCAGCAAGTTACTCTTGCAATTAAGCTGAAAAAAAACAGTCCAAAGTGACCCCCCCCTTGCAGGAACTGGTGAACCCTATCTAGCCATGAGGCTGGTGTGGTTAGATGTCGTTCTCACGGAGGGGATTTGTTTGAGCTCAAAAAAGCCAAAGTGGAGGCAAAGCAGACAGAGGGTAGAAGGCTTGATACCATCTGTTCAAAGGGTTAGGTGAGATGCAAACACGAGTTCATCACGCCCATCTGAAATGCTGAGTTATCTCACCCATCTAGCAAAAGGCTTAAGGTCACTCCTTTCTCAGTGCTCCTTTGGCACCATTTGAATACCCAGTGCTGCTTTTCTTTTTATTGTTCCTCTCCGTCCACTATTGTTTAGAGATTTAAAAATTAAATTAATCAGCGTCTTGCAGCGTAAGTTAGGAGGTGGCTTTATTGTGAAACTGCAGCGTGACTCACAGAGGCTGCAGATCCACCTTTGGGGCCGGCCTGGCTCTGTTATTTTTGCCTGTTGTTTGTCTCCACGCTGGTTCTGCAGCAGGACCTGCAGCCACACAATGCAACGAGCTGAGGAATGGCAGTGCGTCATCCCGGGTGTGGCCGAGGAGCGATGTCACACAGAGAGAGAGATGGCGAGATTACAGGGAGGATCTGGGCAGGATCCGCAGGAGGGTGAGGAACAAAACGTCCTGCACAACAAAAAATATATATTAAAAAAAAAATCCATGTATGTGCGTGGCTCAGGAGAGACAGAGAGTTCTGCAAAGTCTCATTCAGCTACCAGGGGAATGAATTCCAAAGGTCAGAAAGCACTGGCTGCAGACACAAAGACAGACAGGTGCATGTGCAGAGAGCAGAAATGGAACAAGCTCTCACAAGAGCCCAGCTCAGCTGAGCACCACTGCCGTGGAATGGCAGCTGTGGGAAGTCACCCTTGTGTCCACTCAAAGAGTGGCACCACTTGAATTTCTTGAGCCAGAAACAAGTACTTCTGGGAGCAGTAGAAATTATGCTGCCTGGTTTCCTGTGACTCTCTATTTTGTGGTTGATTATCTGAGGCTAATAAGGAGCAAGAGCCGAATAAAGCTTTTCCTGTGGTCAGGGCATCCTGTGTGGATTCTCCGGGGTCTAATAATACAGTTCACCTTCCTCTTCTGTCCTTCCTTCAAAGAGGCACTAATTTGGATGTCTGTCTTCTGCACAAGGGCCAAACTTTCAGAAACCTGTATGATCTTTTTATCTGTAAGGACTCTCTGGCACATGTGTCTGAAGTTGGCCAGCTTAATCCAAAACTGCCATGGCAATATACACACAGATACATCATCAGCCAAACCTCATTTGTTTAGGAAGCAGGGACTCATTTAAAAAAAATAAATCACACCTTCCCCAAAGCAGTAACACATAATCTGTGTGCTGACCAGGCCTACTTTAGAAAGCCAGGGCTCAGCTTGTGATAGTTGCTTAGCAATTAAGCAAAAGGCATCTTGCACCCGAAACAGCGAGCACAGACACAGGTCCTCCTGGGGAGCTTCATCAGTGCAACTGTGCCATGGGAAATACAAAAATAAAACCAAGAGGGTACTGGCAGGAAATACCCCAGGAGCACAGAGCAGAGGGATAGACTGTGTGCTTTCATTTAAACAGGAAAGGTAGATGGAAACCAAAATAAATGAAGCTATACTTAAAATAAAGATTACCATACCCTAGGCTGACAGAGGTTGCAACACCTGACCTAAGAATGGGTGGGGATGTTTGGGATAAAGGAAGGGAGGCCTGGAAAATTGTGGGGTTATCTAGATAAGTTTCATGGAATGAAAATAAACAGCAGATATCTGCTAAGGGGTACATGGAATAAGTCAAACAAGACAGTCTGGTGGTTCATATATTTTTCTGGTGTTCATGAAGAATTTGATCTGCCAGAAGAACGGGCTGTGATGGAAGTGGAGCTTATTTAGGTTCTACTCTTGTACCTGTTTACCTGACCTTTGAGGTTACTGTCAAGAGCTCCTGGTCTGGGGTTGGTGTTGCTGTGCTGTTTGCACCCTCAGCAGAGCCCAGCAAGGGGAGCACAGCTCCGTGCTGGGCCAGGGAGTGCTGGCAGCTGGCTACAGGGCACTGATGTCCCACTGGGAGGTGTTTCCCTGTGTCTGTGCCACCTGGCAGTGCAGCAGCATCGTTGTGGAATTGAGGCCAATTCCAACTCCATTACAGCTCATCCCAAACCCAGCCAGTTAATGGGATCCTGTTCATCAAAGCCCTCCTGTTGTTTAAGAGACATGAGCTGCTAGTTCTCTGCTAATATGAATGCCAAGGTTTTTTCAAGAAGGATGTCATGATAGATGACAATTGTAACTCCTCAGAGACTTGAAAATTGTGGTGTAGATATATCTCTGGGCATATGTGTGCATGAGTACTTAGGAGACTCCAAAAGCTTATCCTAAAGGTATAATCCTGCAAACTGTTGGCCATTCTGGCTCCACTCCAGCAAAGCACTTAAATATTTGGTGAACTCAGGAAGACTCCACATGCTTCAAGCAAATCCATAAGCACTTCATTGGAGTGGGCTCAGAGGCTGCTCTAGAGCCACATCTTGCACAAGAGAAACCTCCCCAAGCTAGTCCCAGTGCCTGGGGTGGTCACTGGCTTCCTCACAGCTACCATCAGGCTATGTCAACACTGGCATTGTCTGGCCTTGCTGAAGGGAAAAAAAATTCAGTGGATTCAGCATTCCACCTCAGTGCAATATCTCTAGCAAGGTGAGAGGGAAGCAGTTTTGCAGGCAGTGCTGTAGACAAAAGATGTCCCTTCCCAGAACCAGCAGTCTCTGGGCAGCAATAAATCCACACGCTAAAAAATAAAGCAATTCCTAAAATAAACAATTCAGGCTTCGAACTGTACAATAGGCAATTAGTTTGAATAATTGGGTGTAACTGTAGGCAGAGAGAAGCTACAAGACCAGATGTGCATATAAAGCTAAACACAGGCTTTACAGGATCTAATCAAATCAGTCCACCATCTGGAATGAGAAGAAACATCATGTGACAGAGCTGGTCAATATGTGAAAATGGTACAAATTTCTGGATAACGAGCTTAAGCTAAATCAATATGTCACATGAATCAGAAATGGAAGCATCCATAAAATGGATTGCACCAGTTCAACTAAATCACATCTGATTTTACTACATTAATACCATTTTCTCCTACAAACTGACCTTAGGTGACCTATCACAAATAACAAGCTGGGAATATCAGAAACACGTACCCATAGGTAGAAATAGCTCATGGCAAATAAAGGTTCACATGTACACTTCTACCCATACAAAATAAATCCTACCTATCAAACGACTCAGTTCCAAGCATTTGGTATTAAAACCCTCCAGGCAGGTGTGTTTAAGTCAGAGCTGCAGAGAGTGGATCCAGATTCCTTGGAGCTACCTTGGGAGCAGGAGCTGCAGCAAGGGCTGGAAAGAGAGGAAAGCCAAGAGCACAGAGTGGGTCCACTGCTAGAGGAGGGGTGTTCAGCGAGCTGAGCTCAGGGCTCTGGTGTTTGAAAACCCTGGGCTAGGATGTAATGTTTGCATGGCCTCAGATGGGGTTGACTTTGCAACGTCAGCAGGAAAATACCACAACCACCAGGCAAAGGCCCTGGGGGTGCCCTTGCTGAGCTCCTGGGTTCTGCTGGGTTCTGGTGGTTCTGGGTTGTCCGTGCTCAGGTTTGCAGTTTGCTGTGGGATGAGGGCTGCATGGCAAGGAGGGCAGGTCTGGATATCTCAGCTCCCAGGAGCAGCAGCTCTGACAGCAGGGGATGGAGCTCAGCCACACAGTGCCTCTTCCATCCTCCATCCCTGCCAGGACACCTTGGGCTGTCCTGTGGGCTCACAGCCTCCTGCAATGGAGTGAGGCAAACAAGATGCCAAAGCCAATCCAGCTCAACCCAAAAGCAGAAGTTGTTCCTCCGTGTTGCTCTGTGTTGTTCCATTACATTCTGATTGGTGACACAAACTGGGCTGGCCCCTCTTTCCCCTCCATTTCGTGCTGTATCCCTGCTACCAGCAGCAGGGATATGCTGCAGACAACTGCACCAAGGCAGGGAGGGAGAGAGCAGAGGCTCCAGGAGGAGACAGTGACTTTATGTGATCTATGGGGTTAAGCTTTTGGTGCAAGGCTTCACTGACTTAGCAACACGTGGGTGTGTTTGTGGGTTTACAGATTTACTCCAGTCCTCCAGCAGACCATCTTCCCCTTCTGCTGCTTGTCTGGAAATAGTTCAAGTCAGTGTGTTGTGCACATAATTGGTACTGGCTTTCCCAGCCTCTAGAAATCATAATAAAAAGATAGACAAAACCTAGGAGTGTCACCAAACCAACACGGGGAGGGATTTTTCTGGCATAAAGTGACAGGAGTTGGGGGAGACCATGTGGCTTCTCCAGCTGAGTTTTCCACACATGCATTTTGTTTATGGTCTGTGTGTGCAAAATATGTCAGAAAGAAAAAGCTGTCAGGGGATTTAGGAATCTGTCCAGCATGTGGCAAATCCCCAGTACGACCCAGCCCCCTTCATCTGCCCTGCTGCCATGCCAGGGCTCTTTCTCCACAAGGCATTTCTGCAGCAGGAGTCACCTGAGGTAAAAAGAGGTATTTAAGCATCACCAGCTCTCACAAACAGAGGCTCCAAAGTATCCTCAAACAGCCCATGGGTGTTGAAAGCCAATCTGGTGCTCAGGGTGAAGGGGAGGGACACCTTGAGCCCCATGGGTTTGAGTGACTTTGTGGCTTGCTGTGTCTTGCTGGAGCTGGTGGCAGAGCTTTTCTTTTTTCTTTTTTTTTTGTCTGACAGTCCTGCATGTCACCATGGAGCCCAGCCCCCTTTCACGGGAGGGATGTCAGAATAAATACACATTTCAACACACCTTCAGCTCGCCTCACAGTCCCAATAACAACACTGCAATATTTTAAACTGCTTCTGCAAGTCTCCTTTCTACAGGGCAGTTGAAAGGGTATAAAAGCGTTTTAACAATTTTACAGATCATCTCCGGAGCGCTATTGTGGTGTGGGAGAAGGGGAGTTTTGTTGCCATTTGCCCGTGGACAGCTGCCAAGCTCACCTGTCTCCACCGAGCCAGCGAGGGCCGTATCACATCTCTCTGGAAACTCTGCAGCCAGCTCTGGATGGCTTCTCACTTTACTCATCTGAAAAACACGTTGCTCTCTTTAACCCTTTCTCAGCGCTTGCCTGGGGGTGTTGCTCAAAACAGGAAACTTCTGTTTGGGCTTAAGGAAAGTGAGAGCTGTGAGGTGGATTTGGAGAAACCTGAAACCAGGACCCTCCTGTGGAAAAAACCTTCACCCACGTGAAAATTCCTCAGACCTTGTTGACTTCAGGCCAAGTGTCCACAGCTCTTCTTTTCCCACTCCCTGATCAGAGTTAATCAGCCTCCAAATCTGACCCTTCTTTAAAAAACTTCAATTTAACAAGGGGCTGACTACATCTTCCTATGGGCCACTTAATTCTGCTTCTAATCTCAAAAATTATTATGTTTATAGTTGCCACAGGAGAACTTGCAGTTTTGTTTGCTGGCATTCAGGAAATATTCACTGATCCTCACGTGGAAGGTGTGACAGAAGTGTAGCATAATCTACTCCCCTGTGTAAGGATCTCTCAGTTTCCATCCCTACAAATGAATATTCTCCACCCTCCTCTTCTCCTGGAAAGAAGAGTACATAAAATTATTCCTTGTCACATTCTTTCACTGACTTGGCAAAACACAGTGAAATATAGTGAGTTTAAATGATATGGAATATGCAGGCATAGCTTATCTAAGATAAAGCGTGCAGATCAAAATCAACAAAGCCTCACAAAAGAAAGCCCCAAAAGAGCTTTCATCTGCCTGATCCCATTTCCCTGCCTACACTTCTTTTTACCCTAATGCAATACATTAGTTCTGCTTTAGTTTCTGCTCTGCAGCAACATTTCTGCTTAAGAAAGATTCTGTTGAGTCATTACCAGCATCAGCCAAACAGGCTTTTCAAGAATGGAGGAGAAAATAAAGGCTGTGGTTTTTAAACTAATTCCATGCTGCTTAACCCTTAAACCACTAGTGACTTCCAGACTCTCAGCCAAGTCAATGCTGAGTAGAATTTGGGGCTGTTGTGCCTGAGACAGAGTGCTTTTGTCAGTGCTTTTGGCAGTGATTGACTGCTCAGGCAGTGCTGGCCATGCACCTGGAAGGCAGAAATTGTAGTGAAGTTCTCTGCTGTCCAACCCATGTCCTAAACACTCCCTTCTTGCTTGGAAACACTGCCTCAGATAACCCAGACCCACACAAAAACAGAGGCAGGGAGAAGGGGTTTTCTACCAGAAGCTAGCAGTTGTAAATATAGAACTGGAAGAGAGACCAGCATGTCTCTCCCTCTGTGATGTAGCAGAGATTATCTACTCCTTCTTCCCCCAGCAGGTTGTATTTAGGAGAGAACAGTGGTTGCCAAAAAAGATAGAACTTGAATAAGCTCCTGGTACCTTGAGGTTTGAGGGGCCCCCAGGGGAGCCAACACTTGGAGTGAGAAGAGACAGAAGAGGCGAAAGCGGATAAGGTGATTTTCCTTGCCTTGGCTTTCAAAGCAATCTCAGCCTGCTAAGCTTTCACTCCATGCTGCCAATGGCTACTTCCAAAGTTATCTTTGCTCAGAAAAAGGCTGGAATCCTTCTCTCTCTCTCATTCTCTCTGCCTCCCTTTTTAATGAAAGCTCAGTTTAGATCTGATATCACTCTAAAAGGTTTGCTATCAAAGTTTATTAGATCCACTGGGACAGATCACAGTTTGCAGAGGCTCACAGTTTCACGGCAGATAACTGCAAAGGGAACCATTCAGTGTTCTTCAAAATGCTCATTTTTCTTGGGCTCATCTATAACACAAAGCTGCACTGTGCTCAAGCATCATTAGAAGTGATCCCAGCCGAGTACATGATGCTGGCCATGGCTCTGCCTTTGGAACAAAGTCAAGCAGCCCTCAGCCCCCAGCCTGTCCCACTGGGTGATGCTGAGGCAAGTGAAGGCAAGCCCTACCAGCACAAGGGGACAATGCCTGGTAGGTGCTTCTAAAAAAAAGATCAGAGCTTAAAAAATACTAGGAAACATGAGTACACCTTCCCTTTAAAAAGCAGTATTTGCCTTCCCTTGCTTAATGATAATAATAATAATAATAACAACAACAACAATAATTAGGGAATACTCCTCTACCTAGGAACTACAGCTGAGAAATTTCAGCTAGAAGGCAAAGAAATGAGAGAAGGAATTCATGTGTCTTCTTATAGAATGGTTGTTCTTTTTTTTCTTTTTTTTTGGTAATGAACTCATTGGTGTTATTATGTGGTTTTTAGTAGGCTGTCCTCCTAAAAATGCATGGGAATAAACACCGTATCTGGTAGGATCTCTGACTGTAACATGTATCACTGAGGCATCTATTTACAGTGTGAAGGGAGGGGAGGCTGTTTCATTTCCCAGGACAGTAATGGAAAGCATGATGTCCTACAACCAAGGGTGGTGAAGGCTGGGAGAGGTACTGGGAAAAAAACATCCACAACAAACCAAAGAGTGAAAGAGAGTTTCAGGGCAGATGTTTGCAGGATGCATCATCATCATCAACCCTGGGAAAAGGCTGAGAGACAAAATGGTTGAATCGAGTCCTTGGGCCAGCCACGTCCTGTCCTTCTGCTGCCTTTTTCCCTGTGCCTTTGCAGTGTTATCTGGTCTAGAGCAGCAGGCTGGACAAAACTCAGAGTGGTTCTCAGATGCTCCCTGTGCCAGGCTTTTTCCTTGCTTTTGGCCTCAGAATGCCTCTCACCAGAAGCATTTTCAACCATCTGACACCTCTTCTGTTCTCTGATTCCTCAACAGGTCGTGCAGATGGACCAGAAGCTGGATGACATCCTGAGCACGCTGCAGGCTCAGCTGGGTGATCAGCCCCAGGCACAGATACCAGGGCCAGCCAACCCAGCTGCCAGACGTCCACAGAGAAGCCCAGAGTCCTCCCCAGTGAAGCAGGAAATGTGAAATCCAGTGCCCAGCCACACGAGACCCTCTCGCTCTTTCACGTCCGGGTGTTTCTCAGTCTTGGTGTCTTCAGCTGTGTCGTGGGTGAAGTGAAATATTCAGCAGTAGTAGATTAATGAGGGAAAAAAAATAGGGAAAAAAAAGAAAATAAAGAGAGAAGAAACAGCAAGAAACCAGTCACGACCTTAGGAGAGCACATAAGTTTTGCACCTGTTTTATTTTAGCCATCGTTAGCTAAACTCAGCCCAGTTCCCATCCCCCCAGCCCCGTTCGGGCTGAGCACACAGGCACAGGGCACGCTGTCGAGGGAAGCATCCCAGCCAGGGTTAGGATGACCCATTTGTGGGCACAGAAGGGGAAAATAACTGTTCTTTTGGCATTTAATCACTAAGTTTAATGCTCACAGCATGCCCGAAAGGGGGAAAGGAGCCAGCATTTGAACATGAAACAAATGGAAATCAGTGAACAGGAAAATTAAACAGCATGTTTTGACTTCTACCAAGCAGTGAGGATCATAAGAAGGGCAGATTTATATGCTAGTGCGAATGACAAAGTAAAGACAACAGGCTACTGATTAAAAATATGGAAGTGTACACAGGCTGGTTGACATATGAAAGGCTGGAGCAGAGACTTCAGCTAATTAAAGCAAAGGGTTGCCAGTGAGATGAGATGCATGTTGGAACAGACAGGCAGGAGAGATAGGATCTGCGTAGGCTTACTTTACCAGAACACTGTAATAGTTATCAGCTACGCTGATGACTGTTATGCAAAATATTCCCAAGCTTTTACCTTCATTCAGCAGCGGTTGTTGACTCCAGTTTGCCTTAATTTTAACATAAGGAACCTGTATGGTAATTGGCTGTGAACTATTTGCGAGGCTGGGTTCAAGCCGCCGAGTAGCAGGGCGCTGCAGGAGGGCTGCAGCTGTGATTGAGAGTGGCAGGGCTCCGTAAAGAAAACAGAAATGCACGCACTGTTGATGAAAGTTAATCGCTGTTTAAATAAACTGCTGTATATAATTTTAAACACTGGATTTATTTTTTGCCTCGTAATCTGGCTGTAAATGGAGCGCACGTGCTGGCTGATGTGCTGTTGTTGAGGAACACATCTGGTGCAGGTAGCTGGGCTCGCAAGCTGCAGATGGAAGTGCAGGTTGAGATGCAGATTGAAATGCAGATTGAAGCACAGGCTGAGCTCTGAGTCAGGGCCCAGGACAAGAGGATGAACTGCTGACCTTTGGGATGACAGAGGGCACAAAGGCAGGTGACACCCAGCCAGGTGAATGGACACTGAGACAGCAGCAGCCAGGAATTGCCGATGTGTTGGACAATGAGGGAGATGAAAATGAGTGATGCCAGCAAGGTGGATGGACATGGAGATGGAGACAGGAGCCACAAGGAGACTGTGATGGGATGAAATCCCAGGGATTCCTTTGCTGGGGTCCCTCCTTGGAGGCAGCAGCTGAGGCTCTTTCTGTGTTACTGCCCCAGGAATAAATGGTTTTGTGGAATGAGACATCAGAGACTCTGCCACCTCTGCCTGGCAAAGCTGGTGATGTGGGTGGGGTGTGTGGAGAGCCAGGCAGGGACAGTCACTGGAGCCAAGGAAGGGCCTTCAGTCCCAAAAAGTCTCTGACCTTGGGAATGCCACTGCCAGAGAGTCCTGGGAATGGCCTGACTGGGGAGTTTCCTCAACACTGCCACCGTGAAATGGATCTTACCTGGCACTTCAGAAAAGGGACAATACAGCACTGTTGCTAAAGACCTAAATAATAAACCAAGCTAAAATGGGTGCAGTGTTACTTACTCGAGTCTTTTTAATATATTTGCATAACCAACAATTTGAATGAGCAGAAGACTGCAGAGCAAAGACCTGATTCCTGGGAAATCCTAAATATATTCTATTCCCACTCATATCCGTGAAAGCCAAGCCTGCATTGCATTTAAAAGCAACCTGAAAGACTGGTCCCTTAATAAGCATTTATTTGGACAAATGAGTGGTCCATTTCAATGTAATCAAATTAGTTTCTAACTATTACCTGTCCCTTTAAAACTCTTTCCCAGGTTTGTGTGTCTGGGAATTCAAGCTTGGAAAGAGCACAATGAGACTGATTCCAATCTTTAGATTGCAGGCGCGTCTTAGACAGCATATTAATGATGTGTGAGAGGCAATTAAAAAAAAAAAAAAGAAAGAAAAAAACAATGTGGTTTTAATTAAATCAGCTGACAAGCCGCCGTTCCATCTTGTCTGATTACTACAGAGTTGCTGAACATGACCAAATACAGCCTGTAACATGGGGAAAACAGTAAATAATCATTGCCAGAGCATTGAGCTGCTCCTGGCTTTCAGTCAGGGTCGTGAGCTTCTGCAGTGGTCCTTCACAAAACCTCCCTGACACTGCCCAGCCAGAGCTAAATGGGCAACTGGACACCAAATTAGGGTTAACAACTAATCTGTGTAACACCAGCCACAGGTAAAAGGAAATAAACCTGCCTGGAGATCCCTTTGCCACTGAGGTTCTTTAGAGGAGCAGGGCAGCTTTCAGCAGGAGAGCTCAGGGACAGCTGTGGCCAAGCACAAGGTGACACTTCCTTCTGCAACACTGCAGATATTTGTGTGAAGGATATCCTGATCACTTGGTGGACCAAGTAATGCAACAGTGTTTTACTTACCATTCAGCCTCAACAGAAGTGTTTAGGCACTATATATATATATATAGCAACACCTACTACCCTGAAGTGCCTGGAAAATCCAGCTAAATAGAATACAAGTGGTCACAGCTATGGTGAGTGTCAGAAGGGATGAGTGGGTGGGAGGAAAAGATAAAGAGGCATGCAGTGGTCCCTTCAGAAAAACAGAATGTGTGCCAGAGTGTCTGTATGTGCATGTGTGTGTGCACACGTGTCTTTTTTAAACTCAAGTCAGGGTTTCCCCAGCAAGACTTGAGTGAGGCCAGAGCCTGAATCTTTTTAGGGTTTTAAAATCCAGCAGTGCTGGCCATACATCCACTTTACAGGTGGCACTGTAGACTCCATGGTGTGGCAGGACCTGTGACCACGACACTCCCCATTGCTAGAACAGAGAGACAAGGGTGTGGCTTCAGCAAATTGCAGGGAGGAAGGAAGAAGCTTGGTGGGAGACACCCATTTTCACACCATATGAAGAGATTAACGGTAAAAAAAAAAATTCAAGCAACATAGATAAGCCATGCTTAAGAAAATCTCCACACCCACAGCTAAGACAGAAGTTGCCATACAGCAAAATCTTTCTGATTGCCCAGGGGGAAAAGTACACAGAATTAGCACTGATGTGACCATGTGGTGACACTTCCTGACCCTTCTTCTGAGCAAAGATGGTTTGGTACAGGTATACAAACTGTATATTAATACATTTGCACTTGGCCTTGTTGAACTTGTTGTTCTCATGGGCTCACTTCTCAGGCCTGTCCAGGTCCCTCTGGGTGGCATCCCTTCCCATCCATGGCCACCCCAGCCTGCTCTCACCTGCAAGCCTGCTGAGGGGGCACTCCATCCCACAGGCTGGGGCACTGAGGAAGATATTAAATAGTATTTTTCCCAGTACAGACCTTGAGGCGCGTCACTCATTGCTGGTTTCCATTTTGACACTGATCTGTAAGCTGAAACTCTTTGGATGCAACCATCCAGACAATTCCTTGTCCATCTAACTTTCCATCCATACCTCCCAAATTCTGAACAATGTCTATCAAAGGCCCTAAAGAAGTCCAGGTAGCTGACCTCAGTTGTCACTATTGTAGAAGGTAAGTAGATTAGTCAGACATGACTGCACTTGCTGAAGTCATGTTCAGTCTCATTAATCTCTTCCTTGTCTTCCATATAATTCAACAGGACTTCTAGAAGGATCTGTCCCATGATCTTATTGGGCACTGAAGCAAGGGTGACTGCTCAGCACTCCCAGGGTCCTGCTTGTTCCCCCTTGTAAAAACAAATGTGCTATCATGTGTTCCCCCTTGGCAATGGCTCTAACACAAGCCAAAATCACAGAAAGCATTCCCAGGGAAGTCCATGAGTGTGTTTTTATCTCCATTTGTACTGACACTGGCTCACTGGTGTTCACCTCATTCAGTTCTGCTGGATGGGAGTGCAGCTGCTGAGCAGGGAGAGCTCAGCAATGTCACTCCTACAGCACAACAGTGACAGTGCCATGAATGGCCCATGGAACTGTCAGCACTGTGCAGCCACGCCTGCAGTGGTCCCACATTGCCTTTGGACTCAGAACAGAGGCAGTCAAGGTCTCCCACAGCCCCAGGATCAGCAGGGGCAGCTGTCAGGAGTGCAGTTTACCAGTGCATCAAATGACAAGAGTGCAGGAGATCAAAAAAAGATGAGATACTTTTTTTTCTCAAAAGATCACATGGTTTTCTACCTGATCCAATTTCACTGTGGAAGATACACGGTGTCCTCCCTTACCAGAGACATCCACACCAACCCAAACAAGATTTTCCACATTCCTTCTAATAATGCATGGCATCCTGAAGTCTGCTGTCTGCCTGTGATGATGCAAGATGCTCAGAAGTCATTACAACAAAGCCCGAGGGGATTATTTTCTCATTTCCATAATTACACAGTCAGTAATAATATCACGAACCAATCTTATCTCAAAACGTGTACTCAGATCTTTAATGGTGATATTTCTTAAGTGATGTGTACTCAGATCTTTAATGGTGATATTTCTTAAGTGATGTGTGGGATTAAAGTCCTGCGTATGATCAGGCTGCAGCAGTGAGGGAGATAAAAGTTCAATTTCCATCAGCTGGGGGCTTTCACTCCTGAGAAAAGGTAACTGTGCCCCCAGAACAGATGATATGGCTGACAGATCACAAACCTGCTGCCTCATCTGGAACACTCTCCTCATCTCTGGAGAGTAAAAAGTGACAAAAAACTCTTCACACACAGCTGCCCATTTCAGATGTGGGCCTGTCCAGCAGCCCTGGATGTTTTCCATCCCACTGCCTTGATGTGGTATCACCAGAGGAACCTGTGCTGGAAGTCCCTGCAATCTCTGTAGGACCAGGACAGTACATTCCCAGCTCAGTAGCTATGGCAAGTGAGCAGGGGTTTTTGGTGCCTCTTTTCTCAGTAGCTCAAGCAGTTTTCTCTTCTCATTGATGTTTCCAACCTAAGCCCTGAAGGGTCTGGACTGACAATACATTTAGAATGTGCTGTATCTCATGCAGCCCTAAACAGCAGAGCCCATTCAGCACTCTTTTGAACAATCTGAACAATGTGTCTAAAAAGAAAACCATGGTTTAGGGAGCAAAATGCCACAGGGTAAAAAATCCCAAAAACCAAAACTGCATTATTTAGTATTCTGAAGGAGCACATGCTGGAATCATTGTAATGGCCAAGGAAAAGCCTGGTGAAGGGCCCAGGGTAGATCTTTCTCAGACATCATTTCCAGCTGCAGCACAGCCCAGCCAGCAGAACTACACAAGATGGTACTGTGCTACCTCCATGGTAGGAAAAGGTTTGGGTCCCTCTCAACCAGCCTGAAGAGCAACCTCTTTTCTCAGTTGAAGCAACCCCTGCTCTTAGTCAAAAGACACTCCAAGGTAGATGGGAATATTAGACACCAAAAGAGAGGAAAAAAGTCTAATTAACTAATGGTCATTATCCCTTTTCCCACATCCTTTTCTAACCTCCAGAGGATCCCGAGCTCTGGACTGGATTCCTGTTACCAGCACTGGGGATGTGCATGTGCTCCCTGCAGCTCCCTCCCTGTCATCCAGCAAAAAGTGCCTGTCAGACAGGAAAGAAACAGCAAAGAGCATCCTCCCCACAAGGAGCTGTTTTGCCAAAACATTTACTGCCTTGTGTTTAGCCCTCATTGTGGGCTACAGTGGCTCCCAAATGACTCTGTAAAAGTACAGTGTCTGCTTAGATTCCTGGCTGAACACACGTTCCTCTCAGGGCTTGGATTTGGCACACGTGGGTTTGTGAACAGAATTTTAACTCATCTTCATTATGTTGTTTGATCTCTCCCTGGGGTGGGTGGAACTGCATGCAAGGGACTGACCTGACATAAGCAGTGAGGGGAAGGGAATTTTTGAACTCTGTGATTAATGTAACTGCTGTATCTTGTCTGGCCAATCAGACAGGCAAAGGTTGTTCTTTGTTTAACCAAAGAATCATAATTTTCAACAACAATGCCTTGAAGCGTTTGCCTGAGACTCACCTCAGCCTTAGAGGGGAAAACTCATATTTCAAAAATACCTGTCGAGCATTACTTATGCTCAGCTAAAATGAAGCTTTTCTTCTTTATTGCTGTGTACCTTGGGTTGTCACATCTCTTGTTGGCACCCTGGCCACCAAGACCCTTCAAGCAGCCAGTGTTTCTGGTGGAGGGGCTGGGGTTTATATCATCAACCTGAGGGGGAAGGGGGACCACTTGTGCACTGTTACAGAAGAACAATTGCCTGTTTCAGTGTCCTCATTCCCTTTGTTTTCTTTGCTGAGAATTTTCCCCTTTCTGAAACACTAAACAGCTCGTTTCTTCCAACCTAAACAAATGATCCTGCCAGCTACTGATTCTTCCCTCCTTTCTATTTCTAAGGGTTGGTATTGTAAGTACAAGTTTCCATTTGTTTGATAGCGGGTCAGGAGGCCAAGAAGAGCGAGGGACAGCTCCTGTTACACATCAGTGCTGTGCCAAACTCTTCAGTTTGGCCACACCATGAGTGTCATCACTCTTGGACACCACCAACCCCACTGGCCAACTCCCAGGGAGCTGCTGCTTTGGCTGGAGACAGGCAGAGTGCAGTGAGAGAGGAACAAAGTCTCCATCCTCAGAGCCATGTGCATCCCTTTCACTGAGCTGGTGCAATCTCCTCCCTGTGTTATTGTGTTATTCCCCACGCCACAGTCCAGTTAAGCCAGTCCTCTAGATAAGGAAGGTTATTGCCTTAGGAAAGCTGGCAGTAAACTTCAGCAACTAGAACTTCATCAACCCAGAACTAGTCCAAAGGGCTGCAGCTGACAGGCTGCAGGCATTCCTTCCCATGGAAGAGCATCAGGGAAAAGAGGGAATATTTCTGCAGATGCAGGCCACTGAGGGGTTTTGTACTCGATGGGTTTGTGCTCAAAGCTGGTGAAATTCAATGCAGACATGAATCTACTGAAGTCATGGAGTTGCACCATGCATGAATTTGGCTTGAGCCCTCTTCCCACAGGTCTGAATAAGCAGTTGGTAGGTTTAGAAAAGCCCCTGGTTTCACTAACCTAACTGGAGCTCTGAATTGGAGTAAAAATTTCGCAGTGACCTTCAAACCCACATATTACATGGCAGACAGTAGTTTTCATTCCATACAAAACCCAAATTTGGACACAAACAGAGACAGGCATCACAGAGGTGCCCAGTGACTGTGATCCATTTTGTGAATGGCACTGCTTTGAGTGGGTTCTCAGATCCCTAAGCTTCCCTCTGAGTTTAATGTATGAATGAACATAAAGAAAAAAAAAAAAAAAGGCAACTGCAGCAGAATCTGCACATTCTGCCTGACTTGTATCAATGTCTGACGAGGTTGCTGCATGTTGAGTGCTGAATTAAAATGGTAAGTTATTGAAAATATGTCAGTAATTATCAGGTGGGGGAAAACTCCCAGATTATTTGGGCCTTGCCCATGTACCCATTCAGCAAAAACAATTCATTTTCACTGGCAACGTTTTGCGTGAGGCTGAAAATTAGGGTGACAGTGAAAGTGCTGAGTGAGCACAAAGCCAGCTTATCCCTTCAAGCATAAACAGCTGAAGGAGTGGTTGGTGGCAAGGAATCACCTACGACAATCATGCTCTTTCATGTTCTGGGATGGAGCTGCCCTGTGTGCTCCCCCCTCCACCCAACCTGGAGCTCCCCACTTTGGGTGAAATCATGGTTTTGGCCTTCAACAGGCAGCCCTGTCTGAAGTGACTGCTGTGGAGAACCTGGAGCCACGGGCTGCTGGAAATGGAAGAGCAGGCTGAGCTTGCACAGCTCCTTCAGGCTGCTCCTGGCATGAGCTGGAGCAGGGAGTGAGGGGTTTGAGGGCTGACTGCTCTGTGTGAGGTGTCCATGGGGGTAACGAGGCCAGCAGAGACCATGGTGTCACTGACAGGGACCCAGTCCCACAGGACTAAATCCAGGCTCAAGCTGCAGGAAAGAAAAGCTTAAAACAAAAGGAGTATAAAAGTAGCTGAAAACTTGGCAAACTGCATACAAAAGAGTGAGGGAAATTGGATGAATAAAATGCCCCCCACCCCCAGGTGCCAGCAGTGTAAACATTGGAAAGGCTGGAGCGCTCAAATGGCTTTGCTTTCATAAAGTGCCTTTTTTTCCGCCCCCCAGACTCTTTTGGTTCTGTTTTTCTTCTTTATCTCTCCCCAGCAGTGGCTGACAGATGACCTTTAAAGCCCCAGAGAGCTGCCCCAGCAGGTGATTTACTAACAGCTGTGCCAGTCAGCAAACTGGAGGGGCAGAGGTCGGGGCTGCCTGGCCAGTTCAGGGTGGGATTTAATTAAGGAAAGATGCATTACACTTTTTATTGATTTGTGTGCACGCACACACTGGCCTTTTCTTCTTTTCCTCTTTCTTTTTTTTTTTTTATGTTTATGTCCCCTGCTCCATGCACCTGGGCATTTTATCCTGGCTGTGTCAGCCTCGCTGCCTCGCCCCCCAAGGACATTGCTCCCTGGAATCCCATCTCACGCTTCCAGAGGGGCTGGGAACAGGTGGGGAGGAGGCAAGGGGAGGGGAACCCAGCAAGTGACAGCATCCCTCCTTTTCCCTCGGTATCCATGGGGTGCTGGATGGGTGTTTGAGGGATGCTGGCTTTCCTTTCCCTCTCCCCTTGTGGTAAAACTCTGCCATTCTTCTGTTTTCCAGATGATCTGTTGGGAGAGGGGGAAGAAAGGCATTAAAAGGACAAGTCTTTCCTTTTCATCTAGGATCTTCCCCTAAAGACAGTGGGCATTTTTGCAGCAGCAAAATGCAAAGTAAAAAGGCAGAACAAAAATTCTGTGACTCTGTACTCACACACCAGTGTAGTTCATTATTTTCACTCATGCACCTAATCCCCTTTTTTTGCTAACTCAGACTTTTATTATTACTATTATTCTGCTGTTATTTTTATCAGATTTTTAAAATATATAATATTTAAATAAACTTCCATTCAGCTTGTGTGTGAGTGTAAAAAGTGCAGTGGTCATCATGCTTGGCTAAGGCCATGGCTTGGAGAAAGCTTCAGATTTGCTGTCAAGTCTTTCAGTGATGGACAATCTGCTGTTCTAGTGGTGACACTAATCCTTCACAAAATAAATAAGATTTTGTGACCAAGACTTTCCAAAAGCATTTTTCAGTCACAGAGTCTTACAGGGAGGAGTCAGATAAATCAAGAGTAAATCATCTTGCTTTTTCTCAGAAGTCACTGCCCTCACAGATGTTCCTACCAAATCACTTTGCAGTCTTCCCTTGAGTAAAACACATGGAACTTCTGATGACTCCCAGTGCAAGGCAGATTTTGTAGGCTTTGGATCCCTTGGTGAGCTTTTTTCTGAACCCTTTGCAATTTTCCCAGCTCTTTTTTTGGCCTTGCTGGTCTCTTTCCAAGGCATGGTGGTTGCCATTGGCCTGGAAGTCCCTGTGACAGGTGAGGTTTCTATGGACCAAGATGCTCCAAGCACAGCTGCCAAATTTCCCTTAAAAGTGTTCCCTACAGTTCACCAGCCTGGACTCAAGTATCCAGGTGTGACACATCCAAGCCTTGGCTGGGTTCACATGGCTCCTGAAGAGGCAAGAAGGGGCAGCCACATGAACCAAAGACAAAGGAGGGTTCAGAGTAGTTGAGGATCTCAGGGTTCCCCTTTCCCTCTCACTCTGGCTCCTGCCATTATGGTTTTACACCCATGCACGGGCAGCAGCCATTGTCCATAGGTCAGAATCCTACAGCCCTAACTTGAGGCAAACTCTTTCCAAAAATGGATGTTTTTGGTGTAGCAGACTGGTCTGGAATGTCTAGATCTAAACTAATTACACATCCGTCACAGACTTCCCGTCATCCCGCCAAAACTGGGATGCCTGTATTCGGCTGAGCCTTTCAACAACACCAAGGCATCTGAAAGTCCAGCTCCCTTTAAAATGCACAGGAAATA
Source organism: Pycnonotus jocosus (assembly GCA_013400435.1). Classification (NCBI taxonomy): domain Eukaryota; kingdom Metazoa; phylum Chordata; class Aves; order Passeriformes; family Pycnonotidae; genus Pycnonotus; species Pycnonotus jocosus. The sequence continues at coordinate 144,339 of VWYP01020103.1, read as the reverse complement.
AATACCCAGCATCACTATGTGGCTTTGAAAATCCCCCTGCAATCCCCAACCCTCACTTCCCAACTGTAAAACAGGAATAACAGCAATTCCTATCCAATATCTGCTTTATCAGTCTTGTCTATGCAGACCACAAACTCTATGAGACATGAACTGGCTGCTACTAAATATAGGTACAATGTCTAGCACAGTTTTTATTAGAGCCTCTAGGCACTACAGCTCCATAAATATCCATGTTGACTTTTTCCAGATTAAGAACACATCAATGGGAGCTTTGCTCAAGTAAGAACTGCAGGATCTGGCACCGGTGCTCTCAAACCCTAATAGGAATGAGAGAATCTGAAGCCTCTTCCAGGCTCATTCACTGGTATCAATGCTTTTAATACCAAGTCAGCTGTTGTGACATAAAGGGTATGTTTCTCTTGGTGCTGTTTCTTGGAACTGAAGAGCCCTCCTGAAGTTTTAATTTTCTTTACTGAAAAGCCCTGCTATGGTAAATCATCAACTCACCAAATTTATAGGAGGCACAGCACTTAGTATGTCACGTCTCCCAGCCCAGCCTACTGATTCACTTACTTATGCTTTTGTTCTTTTGCTTTGTAGTTCTCTTGATTTCAGCAACTGTCTATCATTTTCATGTGGCTTGCTGGCTAGAATGCCCCCTACTATTCCAGTAATCATTGCCCTGCTAGAGTGTTTATTACTGACTGAATGGCTGCACAGACTGGTAAAATGACCTGAGCTGTATGAATTTTCCCTCAAGTCTCTGGGGCCTCACAATTCTTGAAAGAATGTAAAGGAAGAAAAAAAAAGAAGAAAAAAAAAATGAGCTTAGTTATGGGGAAGGGTCAAAGTCAAGTTTCTCTGCAACAGCAGATTTCTTTGCTGCCTTCGGTGCCTCTGACACTGAGCACTCCCCACATCACCTTCAATACTCAGGGAGCAGCTGTGAATTTGCCATGAGATGAGAACTGAGTCAGGTAACTTTGGGCAGCCCATTGTGCCTTGGTGCATCAGGAGACTGCTGCTCCAATCCTATGTGCTGCTCCTCCTCTACAAAATATTCCCCCTGGACAGTGGCCCAGCACGCTGGGGACTGCCTGGGTGTTTGGGGTGTATTTGAGTTGAGGTTTGTGGTAGGTGCACTGTAAAAAACCAAAACAAAACACAAACAAACCACACATACAAAAAACCCAGTGACCGATACAAGATAATACACAGACGTGTAAATAACTGTGGGTAGGTTTCCAAAACACAGACTCTGTCTAACTTTTATCAGTGGTTTGTTTCCCTTCTGGCTGAGATTCTCAAAAGTGGGTGCCTAAAATTAGTCTCTCCTGGGTGAAAGCTTCAAAAGCATCTTAATAACACAGGAATCTGAGTGCCTCGTATAGCACTTCTTAAAGGCTCTGGAAAATCTCAGCCCTCCATCCACATCTTTAGTGATATGATTTTTAAATGCCCGGAGCTCACGGTAGCTGCTGTGGCAGCCGAGGGTGAGGATTCTTCCAAGGAAGTGGGGCATCCATCACACTCTGTCTGCTGGCCTGATGCTGCTCAAAGAATCACACCTAATATGGATCCCCACGTTCAACACGACGCTAAACTCAAACCGGTTTTTAAAGCCTGGAGTCAGTTTCTGTGCCATGGATCCCACACTGGAGTGTTTGCAGTTATGAATCAGACCACAAACGCTGTTGTTTTGGGGAAGATTTCACAGCACTGTTATTCCCATATCCACAGCTCATCATTGCTGTCAGATGTGCTAGCTCTAGGCCATAGGGGGTATAAAGGGCACCAAATAAACAAGCACAATTTCTTCTCTCATGCAAATTTTATTACAGTTGTATGGGGGACTGTAAAAGATTTCTCTGTTTAGCTGCTTCTTATGGAAAGGGGATTTTTTTTTCCACAGCATTAAAACAAAAACAAAGAAAACAAAAACCAAATTTCACCCTGAAAGAAAGGCCAAAGGACTCCTGGCACAGCTATTTCAGAGTAAGCTGTTCCACACTCCTAATTCTGCAAGAGCTCCCCATGGAAAACATGGAACAAAAAGCATTTCTTCCTTCTAGGAGAGCTGCAGTTACTGAGCAGGCCAGCATGAGCAGCAGAAATCAATCAGCAAAGGAACACCAAGGTCTTTTCTGTGTAACTCTGGGTACGTGTGTGCAGGATGCTGGGATCTCATGGCACCTAGGAGAGCATCCCATCATGGAATACACACTTCAGAAACAGAGCCTTTGCCATTCCTAGCTATGTCTCTCATAAAGACACAGCTGAAAGAAAGCCAGGCCAAAGACTGGAAGGGACCAGCACAGCCACAGAATTCCTGGCAGATGCCAAGGGAAGAGTGTCTTCAGAAGCCCTCCTCAACCACACCCCTAAATCACTGCTGATCATGGGAAGGGAAACTCTGCTGCTGACCAAGAAATCAAAGAGAAGCAGTAGAAAACAGCCAGGGCAAACCTTAAGTCAGTGCAAAACCTCTTTGTTACAGCTAGATCTCAAACAGCACTTTACTCACTGAGCTTAGCCTTGCTCTTGTTTCCATACGGGTCACCTAGAGGTTATGGCTTCCTAATCTTATGTATCAATCTCATGTCTGAGCTGTTTTCAGGATATATCATATGTCTCTGCACTGCTTGTCGAGCATTTGTTATGATACCAGAATTCATGCCATGCCAGTCGGCTTCACCACATACAGGGTCACACACAGTACATCATCTGAAGCCTCCAAATGAGGTTTCCTGATTATATAAAAGTCTTTATTCACAAGGTGAAAATCCTCCATGCAAGTCGTCTCCATCGTTAACATTTTCTTTTGCTATTAATATTGTTGCCAGCGAGCTATTCACTGGGGAGCAAGCACAATGGAGGAGAGGCACTGGAAGGTCAGAAGGAATCAATATTAATGAAAAGTAAACATACAAGTCAGGGAGGAATCACAAACCCAGTTTGAAGCTAATTTGGTTTTTTATTCCAGCAAATATGCATGGTGGCTTTTTGCATTGTATTCACAAAGTTCTTGTTTGGAAGTGTTGTTAGGAACTTTTGAACTCGCTTCAGTTTCTAAGCTGCTGCACTGTCAGCCAAGCATTTCTTATTCAACCAGGGCCCCAGTGCAGGCCTAATTCAAGAAAATGGCAAACTTTCCTTCGGTGTCCACGGGGGACCTCCTGACAAGCAGTCCCTTAAGGGCCCTAGAAAAGACACAAAGACACCAGCCACGTTTCCAGCAGCATCATAAGCCCTTTTCCAAGCTCTCCTTCTGCTTGGATGTAGAGCAAATCTTCCACGTACGGCTGTGCTTCACGCTAAATATGGAGCAGCAATCAAACATCTGTGGAGAGTTCAGATTTGGCATGTTTACACGAGTATTTATTCCTCCTTTGTCTTCAGGCAGCAACTACTACATAATGTATTTGGTATGATTAATTGTGGGAATGTTGTTCATCCCAGCATAGCATGACATCTCCAATTACATGACATCTTTCTCTCATTTGTAAGGGAAGAAGTGATTTCTGTATCTTGACATGTTTATCATTGTTAGGGTGAGCTAGTTATCTTATATGGGCCTGCTCCCTGGTTCTCAGGGCTGACAGATTATGGTTTCACATTAAAATCACATATGCCTTGTTATTGCAGCTGCATCTTGAAAGGAAACCAAATAGAGGAATCTCCACCACACAAGGGCTGTAAGATGATGTTTTGTTCAACAAGCTAATAGTTTGCAAGGTTGTTCTAGGCTATTATCATTTATACAGTTATTGGGTATTTGATTTTCCCAGTATTTTTTTTTTAAATCTCAACAATGGAAAACATAACACATATTTCCATAGTCTTGCACCAGTTCCAGCTGATCACAAACCTTCCCTGTGGGTGGGATTTGCCTCACCTATTTTGAGCCATCTATTTAAAAGCTGTGCATCTGCTCTAAATCAAGCACTCAGTCACCAGTGGCAGACAGACACTTCTTGAGAGACAATTTTGGTTTTAACACAAAATTTCAGATATGAGGAAAGTCTTAAGGATTCAATATTTTTGCCCAATTACTAGGGTGTGGGGTTTTGGTTGGTTTTGTTTTTTTTTTTTTTTTTAAGTATAATACATCTTTGTAGCTCTGCTCCAAAGGTTATGAAATTTTTTATCTTCAGCATTTTTCAAATGCTTTAATTCAAAGATGTTTTTAAAAATTCTCTCAAGAAAGCTGTGAGATCCAGGGTAAAATTCTCACCCTGGTGGACTCCACAGAACTTTGTACAGAATTCAAGATACCAAGCAGCATAAGAAAATTGGGCATCTCTAGACTTCATGTTGTGAGTGGATAATTTATCTACTGAAGCACTTGTCATGCAGTTTTAGCTGGGGCCAAGCATCAGAAGGATGTAGAGGACCAACCATCCAGACATGGAAAGAGGGAAATAAGCATTAATCATGGGATAAACAGAGCATTCCTTTGAGTTCTTTGCAGTAGGACTCCAGAAAATATAAATATATTTTATTTAAAGCAAGGTGCCGCTTGCCTGCCCTGGAGTTTGCAAACTTAAGGGAGGAATGCAAAGGTCCATGTGCAGGTTAGGTCATCCACTAATGAACTAAATGAAAATCAGAGCTAACGAAAATCTGCTCAGCAACTTGCATGCCAACCTAAAATTTGTCAGGAGTGTAAAACTTAGTATTTCAAAGAAAACTTAATAATCAGAGATTTGGGAAAACACAGAAGGCCAACACAATGGTCTGAGAAAAGTTTCACCAATGAACAAGAGGACTCCTGGTGTCCTGGTAATTTTGCTGTTTGTTGCAGATGTTCTATTGCCTCTGAGCAGAAGAAGTGACCCTTTGCACATATTCAAATAAGATTCAAACATGGGGATGGTTTCTTCTAGAGGTGCCTGAACAGGAGAACAGCTCCACAAAGAAATTGAGGGATAGGTGTTCTTATTTTCAAGCACATCAGCATTTTTCCTCACGCTACTCATTGCAAGGTTGCTTTTATTGGTGAAGGCAGAGCTGCAGAGGCCAAAATCAAGTGAACATTCACTTCAGTAATTGCTGCATTCCTCAGTCTAGAAACTGTATTCTTTAAGCCAGGGCAATGGACTGCATGAAACCTCTTTCCATCTCTGCAGAACACAATCTACTGGAAGCATGACCTTGTGTTTTTCATTAGAGTTATTGGTATGATAATTACTTTGTTATTAACACTTAATGCAAACTCTTGCAAACCATTTCAGCTGCAGTGCTGCTGCTTTGTTTCTGCTGCTGTGGGAATGAGAGGGAAGAATTGGTAGTCCTTCCTTTCATAAAATGGGTCTGCATAAATTATATCCCAGTATCTAATTCTTTGTTGAACTACCCACGGGGGGGTTGGAAGACCAAGTCTCTAATTTTTCATTAACCTGCACTTGCCACTGGTAAGTGTGCAGTTTCTTGAGTTAATGATTTTTGTATAGACACAAAAAGGCAAGACACACACACAAACAGAGCACTTAATGTCCAAGGCAGCAGCAGCAATAAAGATAAGTTCTCTCTTCCATAGCTTACAATTAAGGGTTATCATCAATGGACCTGGAGAACTTCCTAAAAGGACTAATTAGTGTTTTAATTGGTTCTCTCACCATCATATTTTTGTTTACCCGTACCCAGAGGATCTCCAGCTGTGTTAAGCAGTTTTCCAATTAATAACGCATTTGAACTTAATGGCCCAGTTTTTCTGACTCAGCCATTTTTCCACCTGGTTTATTTAGCTGACTTACAGCATGTAATTTCCACATATTTCTCAGCAGCTGGAACCCACTGAATGCTGCCACTGTCCCTGGGCAAGTGCTGCCTGGCACCTTTCAAATCCTCTGTGGGAGTCCTGGTAGCCCTCTCTTGGCAGATGGAGAAATGCCTTTGTAAAGGTCCACTGCTGCATTTGTGGTTTCTCTCAAAGCTTCAGGGCCAGCCCCTTCTAGTCCTCCCCTTTCCTGTAGGTTTTTAGTTGGGTTTGTTTGGGTTTTTTGGGTGGTTTTTTGGGTGGGTTTTTTTTTGTTGTTTGCCTTTTTTTTTTTCAGCAATGACTCAGCTGTTTATTTTCCTCTTGCTGCTTCTTCTTTCATTCTGTGACCGAGCTTTTTTCACCCGCTGGGCAGTAAGAGGAAGGTGAGGGACTCCTTTTTCTGGTACAAGCAGGAGAGGCCAGGGCATGAGTGATAACATAAGAGAGAGAAAGGTGAAAAAACAGCCTGTACCCCAAAGCTTCTTCCTTCTGGCCCTAAGAAGAGTCCTTTAGGACAGTTGATCTCACTGCCCTTGCTGCATTGCCTTCTCGTTCAGTGCTCCCTGTGCATCACCTGCTCTCAGCTGCTGGTGGAAGGAAAAAACAAAAAACACCACAAAAGAGACAAGTCTCATGGCTGAAAGGAGGAAGTATGCAAGCCAAAATAAAGGATCAAACTGCTCAGATACACTCCTGAACCAACCCTGCTGTCAAACCAGTCCTTCCTCACTTAATTGTAAGAAGTTGCTGGGGATCTTTTACCAACTATTTTGCATGTCCTGAGGAGATGAAGGTTACCCCAACCTGAAACAAGGAGTGTCATGAAGCAAAATAATGCATGGGAACATGAACCACAAAAAAAATATAAAAATATGCAATGAGCACAGTGGCTCCAGCACACCTGTTTCAACTTCCACTGGAGGAGAACAGCACAGGGGTGAGCTTTGCAAATCCCTGCACAAAAGCTGCTCTGTCCAGTTCCATCACCTGGATCAAAATAACACGTGAGGGAGCCTTGCAGGCGAGCAGCAGGCAGATGGGCAGGTCTCAGAGCCCACTGCCAGCCCAGCAAGCACAGTTCAGAGACACCCTGTTTTCTTCCCTCCTCAGTAGCTCTTGGCACGCCCAAGAAAAGAAGATGCTTTAACACGGCAGCAACAGTAGCACTAAAAAGAACTCTTGTGTGCTAAATCATCAGGAAAAAAACAATTATTATCCTTTTCTTCTTTGTGTTCTTTTTGTTTTCCTGCCAAATACCAGAGAGAAGAAAATAGCAGGTTTTTTGCTGTGCAAGGCAAACTTGTAAAATCAGAGGGAAAACAAATCCTGAGCAAATAACTCAAAGCAAATAGCTGGAGGAAGTGAGGGTGGGGAGGTAGGCAGCGGGAGGACCAGCTGATACATTTTCAGAGTTTTGCTGTATTCAGCCTTGAAGGAGGAAGATAAACAATGAATGGACATCTCCACAACCAAGAAATGCCCCGCTTTGTTTGGAGAGAAACAAAATGCTCAAAGTTGCATCCCAAGCCTAAACTGCCACCAGCAATCCTCACCGCAGCTCCAGACTCTCACAGGGCTCTCACACCAACAAACCCACAGGACTGGATCTGGCTGGAGAGGAGAACTTGTGCTTAGAGCAGCAGTTCAGGATCTTGTGTTGTAAACCTTCAAGGCAGAGGAGCACGTGCACCCAGGTGGCCAGCACAGTCAGCTGTGGGAGCAGAGAGCCTGGGCACGCTGCTGAATCCCCAGGATTACCTGATGCTGCTGGTTTCTGAGCAGCAAAGCTGAGGGCTCCCTGCAGCACTGGGGCCATGCTAAGAGGGATGGAAGGAAAGTGGCAAGCAGCCCTTTTGGCATCAGTGCCTCACCCCTTCTGGCCAGGCAATGCTCTGGGCTTTTCCCTGGCCCTCAGAGTCATCCTGGGAGCAGAAGCAAGCCATGTTTCTATCCCTGCACACATTGCTCTGCAGGAACAGCCCCATGAGGCCGAGCCAAGCCAGGGCCTCTTGTTTGTAGACTCTCCCACCATATTGGACTCCTTATCAGGGTATTGCTTTCTCTCCTTAGTAACTCTCAATTTGAAAACTGAGCTCCAATCCCCACCTATTGGCACACAAAGGAACCTTCCTCTCTCTCCTTAACCTTGCTGTGACCACAACAGTCCTTACAACACAGAAGTACCTACATACCATGTGAGTCTGTTTTCCTCCTCTTTCCTTTAAAAAAAAAAAAAAAAAGTGTATTCCCATGCAACAAGCTGAAACTCCTGCCTGTTTAAAACACAAAACAGCAGCAAACTGAAAGAGACCTGGAGAGGCCACTGCCTGCCATAATAGGATTAAGGGCTATATCTCAGGCAATGCTTTTGGAATCAGCTGTTGCTTATCTGAGCTTCTTTGTAGAAGCTACGATCTCTTTGTACCAGACTCCGTTACTGGGCTACCTAACAAATGCCTTTTTTTTTTTTTTTTGGCTGAGTCTACAAAGCCCATATATAAAACCTGAGTTTCTTGTCGTTGAATAGCCAAAATGCAGGTGCTTTAACTGGTGAAACAACTGCAGTAGCCTTTGCTAGGGAGGCTGTCTCAAAGAGCAGATTGCACTTTCTCCCAGCTCCTTCACACCACACACTGAATATTACTTGTTTTTACCACAATTAAGTGTCTGAACTATTTTGAAATCCCACACAAAGACAGTCCTGTACAACAGGCATTATGCACACATGCTCCCACATGCCTCCTGTTTACTACCAGGCACAACTACGTAAACCAGCTCCCTGATAGTCTCCTGACACATCTCCTGTTTTCCATCTTCAGAAAATGACAGTTCTCACAGAAAATAGGCAAGTGGGCTACAAAACAGTGGCCAAAAAATGACTTCTTAGTGCTCTCCTCTCTTGCTCTTCCAGAACAGCATTTCTCCTCCACCCAATAAAACATTCAGACAGCTAATGAGCTCCCTCTCAACCCTGCAATTCTGCCCTACTGGGATCTGCTGGTTTCCAGGAGAAGCAGCAGAGAGGACTCCTGGAAACATCCCTGCCTCTCCTGCTATCAGAGCTGAGCATGTTCCCATTTTACTGTCATCAATCCTGGGAGCCCAGACCCAGTGCAGACCAGAAGAGATAATGATAAGAAAGTGCCAAGTTTTTCAGTCTCCCTTTTCTCTTCCTGCACTCCATGCTTAACCTAATTTTACCAACTGAGCTGGGAGACTTTCATAGGCAAAAGCTGCCTGCACAATGATTTCTATTCCACTCACTCTCAGCCCTTTTCTTCCACAAGTGAGAGATGATAACCATCACCTGCAATTCAATAGGCTTCATATCATCTCCAGGAAATAATTGAATCCTTTGTGGCTTTTGGAGCAACATTTTGGTATTTTCCCTGGCATCAAAATACTGCTGGACTCTGTTTAAATGGAAGAGATGGCCAGTCTACATTAGCTGGGCAAAGAGAAAGCCGAGAAGAAGACAAGTCAGCTGCCTGCAAATAAACGGGGTAAGCAGAGCAAAACCAACAGCTCCCAACAGGAAGGACCAGTTCTTTCACCATGTGTTAACTGGCCTCCCTCTTTGCCTCACCCTAAAAAAATAGGTGCACTGGCAGCTCAAGCCAAAATCTGTTATTCAAATGGGACCAGTCCCTCACTCCACCTGGTTCCAGAAAAACCTGACATGTTCCTATTCTGGCATGGGTTTCCCCCTGCCCCTATTCACAACAGAGCAGCACCACCATCACACTCCCCCGAAATGAGTCATCCCAGCTGGTATAGAAATCCCAGATGACATGCACTTTGTAAGGAGAAGCCAGAGGAAAGAGCTGGCCAGGCTTACCACGATCCATGCCCAAAGTAAAATCAGCTATTTATTTTGTGCACTTGTCTGGTGCTCTCCAGTGACAGATTGTTGGGTACAGGAGATCCCTGGATACTGTCAGCCCTGTAAAATCTTCTGAGCAGACACAGCTCTTGAGGTGAAATCCCTTCACCCGAGCAGTCTAATGGGACACAGCTCTAATGGGACAGCCCCACCACGGCTGTGCAGCATTACAACCACTGCAAAACCTCCAAACCCTTTCCTATGGTGGTATTCAAAGGCATTCCTGCAGGGCTTTCACATGCCACATCCTTCTGCCTGTCTGCCATTGGTTTTGTGCCCCGTCTCCTCATTTAGTGCCCACAGACTTCTGCTGGAAGCGTTAATGAGAGCAAACAAATGTGGAAAATAATCTCTAATGCTGCAGGGGCAGAGGCCAGCGGAAACCAGAGGATGTTTTCTGGCAAAACAGCAGCAAGAAGAGCTGTTCTCTAAATAAATAACGTCTCAATGCACACAAGCTTACCATTAGCAAAGAGACCTCGGGCTGAAGGCTCAAACCAGGGTTTCTTACCCCTCCTAAGGGAGGCACTGGTGCACCAGCCCCTCTCATGAAGCCAGACACCCAGGTGGGTACAGTCACCAAAGTTCACTCAACTCACAAAATTTCAGAAGTCCTCACCCTTCCTCCCTGCAAAAAAAGGCTTCACCTGGCTATAAAGTAATTGCTATCACCTCCATTTCCCACAGGAGAGAACAGTCCTTCAGAAAGGTCACAGCTGGCATTCCCCACACTGGGAATGCAGGAGCTCAGAAGCTCTGCAAAGCTGCAAGCCTGGCATGACTCTCCTCGTGAATAAAATCCTATTTAAGCCTGACTTCCTGGCCATTTCCTTGGACAATCCCAGGGGACAAGTCCACAGGAGGGCCCAAGAGTGTCCTGCCCCACAGGGACAGCTCCTGCCCCCTCCCTGAGCACACTGGGCAGACCAAAGGCTGTCTGCACAAGGGCATCACACCCCACAGGCTTCTTCTCCCTGTGCTCCAGCCCTTCAGCTCTGCCCAGAGCTCCTCATGAGGCACAGGGGCTGCTCAGGGGCTACCACACCTTGCACAGAAATGTGCCAGTTGTCTGGTGGTGGTTACCACTGTCTGTCACACCCTCTGGGGCTGGAGAGGCAGAGGAAGCCAAGATCAGCGGCCCATTTGTTGCCTGCCCTGATAGACATCCTATTGATAGCTCCATCTCACACTGGCAAAGCCCTTTGTACCACTCTGGGACAGCTGCTCCGATGCCAAGAATTCCTCACAGGCTGGCCAGCCCTCGTGGTGCTACCAGGGAAGCTCCAGTTTCAGCAAAGAATTTGATGGTTGTCTGGCAAGTGTATAAATCATAAAAGTAGCTTTGTTCTGCAACACTTCAAACCTTTTGAGCTCTCTCATATGGCTGCAGTTTGCTGGCACTTGCTGTTCAATTTATATAAGCTAAGCTGTGCAAACTCACCCCTTTCCAGCCTGTAGGCAGCCTGCTACACCACACAGGGATGCTGCCCCACTATTCCAGGCTGCATTTTGCTGACAGCAGGGCCTTTTTTTGAAAAGGTGCCTCCTCCTTTCAGGGTCTAATTTCACAGGAAACCCAGCGGAATCCGGGATTTTAAAACCGATTCATTTCAATAAAAATCAGGAGCTTGCATCCAGGCAAGCCCTTTGCCCAGGAAAGGAGAGCAAAGCTCTCAGTTTTGCCCAGATCAGCTGCAGCCCAGAACAAGTTGCCTCACCCTGGAAGATGGGGAGGATGCAAGGCAGACAGGGACTGGGAATTTTCCAACCCGCAGGTTAAGAAATGGGAGTAAACAAAGAGGATTTCAGACACTTCACGCTGGATTCCTACACATCTGTAGGCAAAGTGCTGCTGTCCAAATAGCCCCTGGAAAAGGGCACTGTGTGGATACAGGAAAGGACCCTGCTGTGCCTGTCTGCAGTGTGTGGCATTTACTGCCAGGCAGGGCACTGCCAGATCAGGGCAAAGGCAGCATTTGGGGCTGTGGGTGCCTCCAGCAGAGAGGCTGCCCTGATGAGCCATGGTCCCACCCTTCCTCCCACCCCACAGCCAGGTGGGAAAGCAGCAGGACGTGGGCAGGGGATGGGTGTATCCCACGAGGGCTGGGCCAGGCTTTTATCTGCTGTGAATCTGCACAGAGCCTTTGATGTCGGTGGGTCTGACTGGTAGGCTGGTGCAGGAGCCCCGCGATAATAAGGTGAAGCCAGTGGAACCTGCTCAGACACTCGGCTCATTTGAAAATCAGGATTTTATGGGGCTGCTGAGCAAGGAGAGCATCTGTGCAATGCTACGTGGGGCTATGCAGGTACCCAAGCCAGAGGCAGCCAATAAATGAGCGAGGAAGGACTGGAGAGAAAAAAGCTTCAGTTTCCAGCAAAACCTCCGAATTTCTTCCCAACGCAAAGCACTGAGCTCTGTGCTTCTCCAGTCAAGCCTTTTACTCAATCTAGGCCAGGTATTTCCAAACACTTCTTTAAAAAGACCAGCTAAATATGAGAACAAATGCCTTGAGGGCTGCCCTTAAAAAAAAAAAAACAAAACAAAACAAAAACAAAAACAAAAACAAAAGAGTAAACATCAGTCCAGGTTGCCCTTCCCACCTCAGCTGCCCCACTGGATTCTCCCAAACCTGCAGGCTGCCAGAGCTCCTTCCTGGGCTGTGATTTCCTCTCTGTCACTGCCAAGCAGAGCAGGCTGTGGCACAGACCTGCCACAGCTTTTCCCCACGATGCTGAGGGGAGCTCAGGGAATCAGCCAGCTCAGCTGGGGCAGTCTCAGACCCCAGAGAACCCCCAAGCTCGGCTCTCTGGCTGCTGGGAAGGGCCCCAGGAGCAGCAGGACACGTGTGGGCCATGAGTCTCTTTGCAAGTGATGGTTAAATGCCCTGTGGGCCAAGAGAGTCCTGGAGAAGAATGATTTTGTGAAGTGCAACCCTCCGTCATAAAGGCCAAGGGAATTTGTGGGTGGGAGTGAAATGAAAAAGGAGTATCTTTTGGGATCTCAGGTGGAAAATTTGGGGTGGGAATAGATGCATTTCAAAGCTCAGGCTATGTGTATGCATTTCTAGATGTGTCTCTATGTGTGGATATCCATACACCTCTTCAGGCACTGGGATATACAAACATGCTGAGAACTCACCCACACCCCCGTGTCCATCCCTTGGCCCTTTGGTAAGCCCAGAATTTAGAAGTTTTCATTTCACCTTCCTCCCCCCATCTAGAGCCTCCCATACCTGACAGACCATTAAATGCTGTGTGCAGGGATGCACTGACACTGAAAGTTTCCCAGCTGCAAATATCAACATGGACAGGCTGTTTCACACTTACCAAGGAAAAAGGGTTTTCCCTCATTTGTCCAGTATGCAAACAAGCACTAACACCACTGAAACCAACCAAGTAACATCCTGGAGTAAATGAGATCCAAAGGGGCTTGAGATCTTAAAAAGGGCATTTTAAGGACACAGAAAAGCTTTAAAGCTAAGGAAAAGCTTAATGGGGGAGGCAGGGGAGGGTGGAAAAAAAGCACCTACCTGCAGGCCATGAGAAATGTTTCCCACAGGAAATTAAAACTCGTAAGTCATGCATGCCCACCTAAGCCATGCCAGGAAGGAGAAATAAAGGACTGGGGAAGGAGAGAGAAGCAAGGATGGGAAGCAGCTGTAGCAGGAACAGTTTTCAATAACCAATGGCTTGGACTCAGATTTCCAAGCCTCAGGATATTATCTGATGTAGAAAGGGATGAGAAGACAGCACTGTGGCTGATGGAGCTTGTGCCAGCACTGTGGCCCTGTGCAAACCCTCTGGATGGGTGATGTCCCAGCTCAGCCTCCAAATCTCAGGGCAGAGGAGAAGGATAATTGTTGCTGTTGGCTTGCAGACACTCCTGGCTGTGGCGACAGACCCTCCTGCAAAGAGAGAGGGGAAGTGGTGCTGGTAGCAGTCATCAAAAGGAGAGGCTCAAGGGAAAACTGCAGAAAGGAGAGTGGCCAAAACCATGCAGAAGAGTCTCTGTGCCTCAGTGGTGCTCTGCAGGAGGGCAGGGAGAGGTCAGGGAGGGCCTCTGAGAAGGACAGACTCACTGCACTGCAGGAGAGGCCATGTCCTACGGTCAGGTCAAGGGTGCAGAGTAAAGATGCTCACATGCCTTAAAAAGGCCAAAGCGAGTTCCCCTAGGGGAAGCCCCTGCTCCTTCCTGTGAGTTTTCCCAGCAGGGTTTTTCACAGCTTTCTCAATTCTTTATTAATTTTTTAACACCTTCCTGAAAGCCTCCCCCTTCTAACCAACATCACGTCACCACCAGATCACAGGACAAGGGTTCAGGGTTGGGCCCTGTCCCAGGCTGACAAAAGGCAGAAATGCCTTTGCCCAGCTGCTGCTGCTGCTTCTCCAGTGGGGAAAACCAAGCCTTGCAAGGAGCAGCCCTGTTAGGATGAGTGGTGACTCCATGGGATGAGTGCATCAGGTCTGCACCTCCTTCATCCATCTCTCTGGAGGCAGCCCTGGACTGGGACATGGATGTCTTCCCTGGGTGGCCCAGCCCAGCCAAGCCTGATTCCCCTGTCTGGGGATCATCTTTTCTCCATTTCTTCTAAAATCTTACAGTCTGCAGAGCTTATTTCTGGGATTTCTTGCTGATGGCTGTATTTTTGTCCCGAATGCCTGTCACTGAAGCACTCAGAGAAGAGCCACACTGCTGTGGAGAGGAAAAGGAGAGGTACCAACATCACTGTCATAAAGGAGATAAAAATACACCAATTGCTTTGGGATTTTCTGATTTTTCAACTGGTTATTTGATTAATCTCCTGTTCACTAATTTTTCCATATATTTTTCCCCCGTGATTGTTCAAAGGGGTTTTTTTTCCCCTCACAGACCTCCTCATGCCCCCAGCACACCTGCTCCCTTGGGCCTCACCTGGAGGGAAGGGAATCACATCCTCCTTTGCCTTGTTTCTGCCAGTGTCCACAGCTGCACTTCTCCAGATCAGGGTCAAAAGCTCTGCCCTAATCACAGCAACTGCTAAGCCCCAAAAGGGGACAGAAGAAGCAGCATCTCTGCTCATCTTGACACAGATAATTTCATCAGACATCCCACAGAGAAACATATTTTTTTTTTCCCCTCACAACTTAAAAACAGGGAAGTTGGGGCACTGGAGTCCCCCTGAGGCTGATGTTTATTCATCTGACACAGCAGGTTGGGGTCAGAAGAAGGCAGACACAAGTGTGTGGTCTGAATCTGGTTTGGCACCACTGCTGCCTGCTGCACTGGAAAAGACATCCCCCAAGACACATAGAAAGTCACTTTTAATGAAAAAGTAATCCTTCCATTTAACAGGTACAGGAAAAATATAGCCAGCAGAAGAATTTTAAATATTTTTTCTGGCTCAGCAGCAAAGGGAGATATGTCTTGTTGAGAGCAACAAGGAGCATCTATACTCAGTACTCATGTTGAGGGCAAGTACCTGACACAGTACTGGCCCTGAGCTCCTCTTTCAACATTACTCACTCATGCACACCAGAGAACTGAAATTTAAAAGGTTGTTTTGCCTGTGCTTTGGAAAATGCTTGAAGAAAACAGAATAATTTTTTAAAATTGAAATTAAAAAAAGAGTCTGCAACATATCATCACATCCCAAGGACTCTTAGACAATATTCTACAGGGCCTCAGGAAGAAATAAGGTCTTTATTCTTAGGATGGTGAGCTGGACTCAGCGAGGCAGGCCAGAGTCACCAAGCAGGGCAGCACACTCCAAAGGTTTGCTGACTGATGGGATTCACAGCCCTGAGTTACAGCCCTCACCACATCCACAAAGCTCACAGGGATGGAGAAAGAGAGGAGAAAGAGAGAGGAGAAGAAAGCCAGTGCCAACAGCAGTCGAGTAGGTTGGGCACTCATCTAGGACTGAGACAACTGGCATCCAGTTTCCAGAATGGAAACTGGCTAAGGCTGAAGCAAAACTGCTTTGATTTCTGAGGCTGAGAAAAGCCAGGCTTGAGCCCTCCAGAAGCACAGGTGCCTCCACATCCACCAAGGAGAGACAGGCCAAAGTCCCTGGAGGCAGAAGGAGGACTCTGACAGCCTCCATGGACCCCCTCCCAGGGAGGCTCTGGGATAAATCACAAGAGGGCAAAAACAAGGTCTGACATGTCCTGAAAGCCAAGTCACAGCAAGCAAGACGGGAGAAAGCTGATTTAGTGGAAACAGGTAGGAATCCTCCCAGCCCTGGGCTGTGGGTATTGCACACCTCTAGCCATAGGACAAGTCTGGGATGTTACAGACCTACTGTCAGCCTCCAAGCAAAACACAAGTGTGAGGCTAAAACCCACAGGCACCTAGGTCATTCTGCATTCTCTGTGTCCTCCTAGCAAACTCCCAGCAGAGGAGATAGAAGAACACTAAAACCAAAGGTGGTGTACCACATACGCTTATTTTTAAACATGGGAAAAGTTGTACAACTCATCTGAAAGTAATATTTCAAAAAGCAAACATCCTCTGAATTCATCATCACAACTCTATGTTTTATGCAGGAACTGCCACAGTGGGAAAGATTCAAGCTCCAGCCTGTTCAATATCCAGAGGCTTCATTATGTGCACATTATGAGTATTAGTCTAGTCTTGGCTCTGATTTGTTACTTTCACTGCTTTCTGCAGGGAGAACACCTTAAAATTTCTGCTTTTCCCAGGGTTGAGGTAATTTTCTGTATTCTGTGGATTTACCTTAAGCATGGCTCAGAGTCTTGAGGGTTTTATTTTACCTTACTGTATCTCAGCTTGGCTTTAGGACTCATCTGAGTACAAGCTGTATTTTATTATGTATTTTTGCTGCTAACTAATTAGGAGTGCAGCTGTAAATAAGAGATATAGGACTTGCTCTCTGCCAGATTAGCACAAAGCCAAGCAGCACTTTGTCAGCAGCCTGAAGCTCAAAATAAAGAGCAACAAACTTCTGTTTTCTTCTTCAACAGGAGAATGAGACCTAGAGAGGTGGCTCAAAACCTCAGATGTTTTGAGCCTCAGAAAAACAGAACCTGGCCCCTGGGAATCAAAATGTCTGGGTTTGTCAGGGCCTGGGCATGAGCAGGATGGGCTATAACCTGCTCTGGGTCCAGCTGGAGCTGGAGGAAAGACTCCAGGCTGGAGCAGGATGGCAGAGCAGAGAGACCAAGACAAGAAAACACTGAGCGTTTCTCCAGGGAAAAAAAAGCAGCAGTGGGTGGGAGCAAAGTTTGAAGGCAACGGTTTTGAAGAGCTGTAATTTTGAATAGCCAATTTTACTGAATCAGCCCAACATAATATAACTCATTTATAAGTAAGCAACTAACAGCTGCCTGCATGGTGAGGAGTTTTTACTATTGGATGGAAGATGGCAACAGGAGCTGACAGGACCAGCTCACACTCATGCAATGACCTTCACAAGTAGTCTCCAGTGAAGCCAGAAGCCCTATTCCCCCTGCAGTCAGTGAATACTTCTTTTCCCTTAGTCCTCCTTTCCCTTTACCCCTTCACCCATAAACCCAGTGACAGGCTGAGCATTGAACAAGGCTTTGTTCACATCGTGCTTGAATGGGAGGAGGGTTTGCACTGCACCCCCACACAGGTGCAGGACTGAGACCTTTGTGGGAACAAGAGCTGCAGGATCAAGCCCCACAGACCCCAGCTGGCACATCCCAATCCCAGGCCACAGGAGCAGAAGCCTTAACCCTCGCAGGAGTGTCTCCATAAACGTGTGGTTTCTAACAAATACAGCAAAATGCTTAGGGACAGGATTTTGAAGTAATTGGGAAACACTGCTGAGGAGAAGGAGGGGATTTGTTTTTTCCAAGAGTTATTTATTTTTAGCAACACAAACAGCCAGGACCGTTTAAAAGACTTCCTTCTCCTTCCTCCTGTGTGATGGATCCAGCCCTGCCTCATGGCTCAGCCATACATCTCACACTTGGGGCAACAGGCATAGTGAAGCAGAGTCCAAGAAGGCTCTGTAAAAGCTCTGTTGACTCTTAAACAGGGCAGCAGTGCTCTCCTTCCCATCAAGACCTTCCTTCACTCACAACTCTTTCACCACAAGTAGCCAACTCAAGCAGCCCTTATTGCAATTGGCACAAATTATCTCACACAAGAACTGAAAGCCCTGTGAAATCTTATGTCTGCGTGTTGATGGCTTCAGTAGTCTGGCAGAATAAGAGCAATTTCCTGTTGTGGCTATTCAGGCTTTATTTGCACCAAAAGGTACTGTTTCAGATGTGGCTTGTCCTCCACAAACCTATAGATAGGTGTTGGCTTGTACTGAAAAAGAGAGGGAAATCCAGAAACAGAGACCTCTATGGAAACTGAACATTCTTCTGCCCTTTAAACACTCCCGCCCAATATGAGGTGTCTGCCACCCTACAAAGGTCACCCAGCCTGGAATGGCTGGATCCAGCACAAAATGTTATTTCTGTAGCAGGGCACTCCTGAAATGGAGTCTCTCTCAGACCTGTGAATAAATTTAGCTGGGGTCCTTTAAACAGCACCTTCTACTCTGTTTAGGAGAAGAAGAAAAGCAATAACAGAGTTCATTTTGCCCCCTACCCTTGGCCTTTAACAGAAACACACCATAGTGTCAGCACTCTCATTACAATATCTCATTATCAGACAACTGGAAGCTGAGAAGACAAATGGCCAGCTGTTGACAGGCCAAATGTGAGCCCCGGGTGAACCCTATTATCCTGCACCTTCAGAACAGAACTGGCATCTGACTTCACCAAACCAAGCTGTGCCCAGGGGAAGGGCAGGGGCGAGGGGGGAAATGGCAAACCTGCAGTGGTTGCAGAGAGCAGCCTCACAGGTCTGGTGGCCAGACACACCGTGACCTGTCTTTGCCAGGGCTTTCCACGCTCTGGAAATGCATTGTCCTCTTTCAGTGCACTCTGCAAGGGGGGCAGCCGTGGCCCAAAATCCCTATTGTGGTGTCAGGACTTCATCTGCAGCGACAGCAGCTGCGTGAATTTTATTAGCAAAGGCTTTCGGCCCTTAATAGTTTCCACCGAGAGAATGAAAAAAAAAAAAAAAAAAAAAAACAACAGGCAAAAGAAAACAACAATGCTGTGAAGTGGTTTGGTGCATTCATGTTCTGCAGACCATATGCACACACGCTGGCAGGCAGCATGGCAGGCGGGACTTCACTGCTGACGTGAGTTGTGGTCAACAAAGGAAGCTAAAAAAGGAACTCGGGGTTTCTCTCAGTCGAATGGGGGCAGGGGGATGTCTGAGCTTACAGGAATCTAGGATGTGTTGCTGCAGATTTACACACAGCACAGGAGATGTGTGCCTGGGAGATATGTGGCAGACCAGCCAGAACCAGCAGTCCTGGAAACTGAAAGCAGCTTCCAAGAAATGCTGAAGGTCCGAGCTGCTATTGCTCAACACTTCAAGGCAAAGGTGGAAGAACCACACTCGCCTCCTTGCCTTTCTGGGATGTTCTGGGCATCATACACGGTTCCCCCAAGAGGGAACAGAGATAAAATCAACCAGCTGTGAGCTGACAGCATGGAACTGTGGGGCCAAGTGTCCACACATGACAGGGATCTTGCAGCCCAACTCCCTGGCTGAGGGCCTGATGCCCCCTCGAAGGTCTCAAGAGTTGAAAGAATGGAAATTTCATTCCCTGGTTTAAGGAATGCCTTTCACCTCCCCCGCAGCAGAATTAGGCTTTTCTTTAGGTACTAAGAAGACAGTCCATGGGGTTTTCCTGTTTATAAACATTTCATCATAAGAACTTCCTCTTAACCTTCTTGTTGGGGTTAATAGTTATCTCACTAATAGCTGGGAGAAAACAGCACAATTTCTCTTGGGGATCACTGTATTTGGAGACTGTCTGGAGCAGCCCTCATTCTTTACAGCCACAACTCTCATCTTTGGAAATCCCCCTACATTTTCCTGAATTTGCTAAGGAAAACAACTAGCAGAGCTGTTTCCAAGAGCTAGTGCCACTATCTGTAGGGTCCTCATGCTCTCTGAGCAACACAGCACTTCCTCTTCCATCAGAAAAAGCCAGTGGCTCCTTCTCACAGCAGTTTTGTGGTTCATCCCAAACAAGCTGATTGTTTTCTTAGGGATGGCAGTGAGCCTGGAAGAGTTTTTTTTCCTTTTTTTTTTTTTTTTCTTTTTTTTTTTTTTTTTTTTTTACTTAATAAGAGATCACTTGATGCTATTGTTCACCTTGAGAAGGAGTTCAGCTCCAAGAATGAATGCTGTCAGGCACAGCTAATCCTGAAGGTGATCAAAGTGATGTCAAATTTGTGATCAATATCAGCTACATTCATTTATCATTTGTACTTTGATATGAGTCACATGCATGAGTTAGGTTACAGATTTCACCACCCCCTCAGGTTAGCCACTGCCAAAACATAATTTTTTATTTTTTTTTCCCCTCTGGGATGATCTTATAATCCTTATCTCTAACAGATCTTAAAACAACTGTGAAGGGTCAAAGATGGTCACCAAAGCAAAAATCTCCCCTCAGTTGGATTTGGGACTGCTTATGGGTTAGGGATGATATCAATCAACAGAGAAACCAAAGAGGCTGTTCTCATAACTTCTGTTTCAGATTGACCAGGGCACCAGCTTGTCCCGCACCAAATCCACTACAACTTCAGCATCTCGAGCACTACCACCTCAAAACCCAAACTCAGCCCCTCACCTCTTTGGGTTTCAGCTGGGGTAGGGTTGAAGAGACACAGTCCTAATGAAGAAATCCTTATTCCTACATCCCTGCTGCTTCGGGCTGTACAGATCCAAGATTCTGGTTTTGCCTTTATTTCTCTAATTATACGTGAAAGAAAAGCCCAGGAAACCAGAGTTATTTCAGGAGAACATACCAACAGCTTCTCCATGGCTCCTACGAAGTTAGAGAGGACCACTACCTCTTTCTGTGAGTTATGTTAAGGGAAATGGTTGGCTCACGCAATTGTCATGTACGAAGAATTAAAACCGCATTCCCCATGGATGGAGAGGGCAGAACATCCCTCATGACACTGTGCATCCAGAAGAGTGACCTAACACTGACTGTGTACACTTTCCTTTACTGCAAATGATCATGTCACGGCACAAGTGCAGGTGTTTTATCCCAATGTCCTGGCCAAACTCCAATAATTACATTCCCTCTCCCTAATTTTCCCCTGCAGATGCAGCCAAGCACAATCATTAGGTCTCCTTTGCGAAAGTGTTCTCTTATGCAGTGTGGAGCAGCTGCCATACTTCTCACCAGAAGCAGCTGCAGTGAAGTGCAAGGAGACCAGATTGCCTTACAGGAGTGTGAGACTAAAGCAGGGTCAGATCCTTCAAAGCAAGAGCTGATTTTGAAATGTAGGACTTTGAGATCTGTGCCCTTTCCACCGTGCTCGGTCCCCACTCAGTGTACCAAAATGGTTTGAGTGTCAAACATGGGCAGGATCCTGTCAGCTGAGTCAGAGCCAGGGACAGAAAGCACAAGGAATAGTATCAGGATGGAGAAGTATCAAGGGCTGGACCCTCCACTGATGGGCACCAGAGATTTTTAGGTCTGAGCTGGTGTGGGTGGGAGGAGGAGCCATGCACAGAGCCCACCCTGCGAGCCTGGGTACCGGGAGGGACAGCAGCAGCTGCAGGGAGCCGAGCTTGCTGGAGGTGATTTTCCAACAGGAGCCTCAGGGGACCACTGTGACTTCACAGCCAATTGTACAAAACGGGCCTGAAGTGCCTTCAGCACAGCCCGAGCCCTAACAGCACCCGAGCTGTCCCTGAAGCCTCCCCTGACCCTGCTGTGCCTTTAAAATGAATTCCAGGGAGCATTATATTCCGGACAAAGCGGAACAGAATTAGGTTTAGGAGAGAGCAACTGAGGTGACTGCCCAGGGCCCAGAACTAGAGGGGAGCCCCACTAATCCACATCAGACAGCAGCAAAAGTCAGCCCTCCCAAGGGGGGCAGGGAAGCGGTGACCAAGCCCAGCCTCTGCCCTGTGCCCCAGAATTTAAAGCCGAGTGTGCAGCAAGAGAAGGCCAACATAAGCAGGGGAGGCGAGGAACAAAGACCCCACACAGGATAACAGTGAGGTGACTTAAACATTTACAGGCTGACTCCAAGCAGGGGGCGAGGAGAAGTCAAGTTTTGTGCAAGAAGGCTGTAAATTTCCTGTGTAAATCTGTACACCGTGTTTCCCAGAAGCAAAGGCAGTGCTTTCAGAGCTCTCTGGATCGGGGTGCAGAGCAGCATCTCGGCGATTGCAATCGGGTGCCGCGGGGCTGCTTTCTGTGTTTGCAGGCGCTGCTCGGGGTGTCAGCCCTGCAGGGTTTGTGTGAGCGACTCTGATTGAACGAAACCGCCCTCCAAAA
Source organism: Pycnonotus jocosus (assembly GCA_013400435.1). Taxonomy (NCBI): domain Eukaryota; kingdom Metazoa; phylum Chordata; class Aves; order Passeriformes; family Pycnonotidae; genus Pycnonotus; species Pycnonotus jocosus. The sequence continues at coordinate 122,348 of VWYP01020103.1, read as the reverse complement.
CCTCACAGCACCAGAGCACGCCCATGTGTGCCGGGTACATCCCACCAAAGAGCCACAGGCGAGGGGGAGAGGGGTGTGGTGACATCCCGGCTCCCCGGGATCCCTGATGTGCTCCATGGAACGGCGCCTGTCCAGGGATGCGGGAGCCTTGGCGCAAAACAAGCCCTGGGATCGTGAGAGTGAGAGAGGGGAGCACTGAGAGCTGTGAGCAAAAGTGAAGACGTGCTGGTTTCAGTTCCAGCCACAAGAACTGGGTGAACCTGAATGTGACCCAAATTTCATGAAGAGATTTGCATCACAATGAAAACACGCCGCTACTGCGGCAGGGGTGGCTGGTGCCCCACCCCCTTCCCACTTTTCTGGAAGGAAGATTTCTGTAGCGCAAGGGTTTTGCTCAACCCGCCGCTTCCTCATTTGTGCCCGACTACTTCTCCATCCAGGGTTGTCGGGACTCAGCCTGAGCCACGGCTCCAGGATCCCGGCCCTGAGAAGGAAGGAAGGGCTCCAGCTTCCCACTTCCATTCTGGAGGGAGCTGCTTCTGCCAATTAACCAGCGATGTAAACTGGCCGGACCATGAGGGACAGCGTGAAATGCCCACTGGGAAAGGGCAAAATCCAGAGACAGAAACACTGGCTAAAAAAACCTGGCTAACCCCAAACAGCTTCCCAGGAAGCTCGGCACCTTGTTCAGAGCAGCTTGTAAAGGCACCAGCCACCCACCCCCACTTCCTCCCTCCCTACAGACTATCTTCTGGTCCTGCTAATTTGTTACTTCCTATGTAAAAGCCTTTTCTTCCTGCATTCTCCCCTTTCTCCAGAAACGAATACAGGTTAGGTTTTTCCAGACCTGGTCTCCTGGGTTCTCTTGGCACGCACTTAACTTCCACGTCCTTCAAGGACTTGTCACCGTGACCTCCTGGGGGAAAAAGTAACCTCATTATGCTCCTTTTTTCATATATAACACTTCACCCTCTTGCTCCCACCAAAGAGAGAAAGGAAATTAATACGCAAAAATACCGGGCTTTCAGCAGTATAGGAAACAAAATTCTCCCACAAACCTGGGCTGATGTCCACCACTGCCCAGGTGGTCTTCACCTAGAGTAGCTGGGTGCTACTCTGGTGACAGCAATCCCAAGCCCATCAGTGATGTTTTTGTGGCAGTCCCTGTCTAGTACTGCTCCCTTATTTTCTGAGGAGAATGGTGAGTGTTTTTCTCACCAGGTGGATCACTGGACCTGAAGGTGAAACACACCTACTGCCCCTGCAGAGCCTGGCAGGGAGCACCTGCTGAGGAGAGCCAAGGGCAGAGCAGAAGAAAAGCAAGATAAAAGTTCTCTTTGCTCCCCTGCTTGCAGGTGTGGCAGTGGTGGAGTCACTAAACCGGATCACACCAGACCATGTCTGAGACCTGTGCTTACATGCCCAGCTTCTTGCACATATGAAAGAACAAAGAAGGGGCTACAGGTAAAACACCGGCCTGGGGCAAGTGAGACCAGACTTCAAATCCATGCCCAACAACACACATCTTCCAGGACCTCAAAAATAACCTGCAGGCGACAGGTCTTTGGCCCTCAGAGCAGGTCCCACACCACCGTGGCAGATGCCTGCCTTCCTCACCCCACACAGGGCCACAGAGCACCACTGAGTGCAGAACATCACACATGGAGACATCTTAAATGCCCACACAGCCCTTGACACAGCTTTCACAGTTCCACACATGCTTGCAGACCCACTTTCAACATCCTCATAAACGACTTGGATGCAGGATTGGAAGGGATACTGAGCAAGTTCACAGATTACACAGGGGTGGGAGGAGCTGGGACTCCCTCGATGCAGGGAGGCCCTGCAGAGAGATCTCTACAAAGGTCGGGGCTGGGCAGTCACCAGCCATGTGAACTTCAACAAGGGACAGTGCTGGATTCTGCACCTGGCATGGGGCAGCTCTGGATGGACAGACAGACTGGGAATGAGAGGCTGGAAAGCAGTGCCAGGGAAAGGGACCTGGGGTCCTGGTCAGTGGCCAGTGGGACATGAGGCTGCAGTGTCCTGGAGCCAGGAGGGACATCCCTGTCCTGGGGACACTAGGCCCAGCATCACCAGCCAGGTCAGGGAGGGATTGTCCTGCTCTGGGCTGGGGCAGCCTCACCTGGAATATTGTGTGAAATTTTGGGTGCCACAATATCAGAGAGACATTAAACTATGAGAGAGTGTCCAGAGGAGAGCACAAGGATGGTGAAGGGCCTTGAGGAGCAGCTGAGGACACTTGGTCTGTTCAGCTGGAGGAGAACATGGCAGTCACAGCTTCTGAGGGGAAGAGGAGAGGCAGGCACTGAGCTCTGCCCTCTGGGACCAGGGACAGACCCGAGGGAATGGCTGGAGCTGTGTCAGGGGAGAGTCAGACTGGATATCAGGGAAAGATTCTTCTCCCAAAGGGTGTTGGGCACTGAACAAGCTCCTCAGGGAATGGTCACAGCCCCAAGGCTCCCATAGCTCCAGGAGAGTTTGGACAATGCTCTTAGGGCTGCACAGGGTGGGATTGTTGGGGTGTCTGTGCAAGGCCAGGGGTTGGACTCAATGATCCTTGTGGGTCTCTCCCAGCTCAGGATATTCTGTGATTCTGTGACATTAGGTCACACATGCCAAGTGCAGTCCTGTACCTCCTCCCCCCAGCTCCCCTTCCCAGCCTTCTACACAGACAGGTTTTAGCTGAGTGCCAACACTGATAGTGGATTGCAGTGATTTTGCTCTCTCAAATTTGCAGAAACAGCAAAATTTCTTTTTCCCATCCTTGTTACCAGTTTCACAGGCTTTGCTGACCAACATTCCCACAGCATCTGTTCCTTCCACTCTTCTTTCAAGGAAAGTATAACACAGGGTAGATTTCTTACAGGCCTTGGCACAGACTGTTGGCCATAAGGTCCCAGTAAAGGTTTTTGAAAAATAACTTCCAGTGACTCAGAGCCACATGACTTTGCCTGGTCTCCCATCCCCACCCCAGTGTTGTCCTCCAGCCCTTGTGTGCCACAGTGTCATCTCCCAGGCCACAAGAAATGTCTAGAGCAACATTAGCAGTGGCAGCAGCAGCAGTAATTTCCTAGCTCAGGAAGCACAAACTTATGGGCTTTTTTTTCATGGCAAACAGCTGCTTCCTCAGTTGTGCTGAGAGAAAGTCCTTCAAAAGCTTTTCTTTTTAACTTCTGTAGCAAAACAAAATGAAAAACAGAGACAAATGTGTAAGGCTGCCTTTGATTTTCGGCAGTGGCGGTGACCAATCAGAGAAGGAAAAAAAGAAAAGAAAAAAGAAAAGAAAAAGGATAAAACCCAGTGTGGACTATACTGTTCCTCCAGGCAGAGAAGAATGCTGGAGGTGGTATATGCCAGGATGACATCAGGGGAGTGATGCAACAGATCTGGAGCCAGGAATCCTGTGCAGCAGGGAGCTGTGCAGCTCTAGGTACACAGAGAAGGGTGTACATTTTTACACATGAAACTTGCAGTTCAGACCCAAGATGAGAAGCACAGAGAGTGTGCTGCACACTCTGCCTGTGTGTCTTACGTAGGTGGAGCAGGGAACTCTGCATATCAGAGGTCACCCAACATTTCTCCATGAGAAGAATGCGTTTCAGTTTGTGTTCAGCTTTGCCAGATTTCAGCTGTTTGGGCTGGATTTTTTCCACGCTTGCTGCCTGCCCCAGACTGAGTGGTTTTTGGGAAAGCTTCAGCAAAATGGTTCAGTTGCTTCTCAGCACAAGGCTGGCGAAAAAAACACATTTTGACCCTGTTACAGACTATATGTATGAAAAGAGCTGTTTGGGGATTCTGTGAAGGCTCCACACACTGGGAAAAGAATATGGCATTTTTGCCACCAACACCAGACCTCCTGCCACCCCTGTGTGGTTTTCCCCAAATCAGCCACCTAAGCTTTCCAGAAACCTCAGTCTGTGCAGGCTCAGGGGAGAGTTTTTAGTATTTGAAAACACCCCCTGTGTGCTTTGTCCATGAGCCTGGATCATGGTGGGGAGAAGGGAGATGTCTCATTTGAATAAGGGGATGCAGGAAAATGATGGACAAACGATGAGGGGCCAAGCTTTGAGCTCTCCAAAAGCTAATGGCTCACAAAAGGTGAGTTGCTGCCAACCTGCCATCCCCCAGAAGAGAAGCAGTGCCCACTCACATGCTCAGCCTCTGCATTTGTCAAGCACTGCACAGCAGATCTTCCATCAAGAGTGGTTAACCATTGCCACAAGAAAACAAAAGGACTGGGACTGTCCCTCTGGGGAGGAACTGGTTCCTTGAGTGTCATCTCCACTGAGAGCAAACCCTACCACAGCATGGCCTTCCTCCAAGGGATGTCTCCAGAGAGAGGCTAGCCAAGAGAAATATGCCCCTGATGACTCTGGCTGCCTTAGGAAAGATGTTCTGGGAAGCTTGCTGAGCCTGGGAGTCAGGAAGATCCTCCACACAACACAAACCCAGAGCCAGTTTGCTTTGGGGAGTTTGGTTTCTCTTTCGTTTTCTTTGGTTTAAGAACACTCACTCTGTATCGACAAAAAAGCAGAAAGTGAAGGTGACAAACCAAGCCTGGAACAGTTAAACCAGCACGAAAATGAGTTTGTGTTTGTCTCCCTTCTCTATGCACATCTAAAAATGTGTTTTCATGTGACATGATCAGGTATCAATGTCATGAAATATTGCTTGCATTGCTCTGGATGGTTTTTGAAAAAAAAAATTAAGCCAAGTTACCTTGGTAAGTATTATTATGGGACTATCCTTACAAGTGACACTGTGTTTCACAATTCAGTCCCAAATACCTCTACTTTGATAGATAAATAAATAGGATGAAAAAATAGTGCAAAGAGCTGAGCGAGGCAAAAACTCCCATTATCTTGACAAAGAAATACCTAATTTATACAAAATCATGGTAAGAGCAGGAAATATCCTGTCAATTCATATAAATCACTCATTATCTCATCCTAATCCCATTCAAAATCAGAAGAATGCTCTAATCAGAAGCTGCAAGAAGAACTGAAGAGATAAAGGATAATGAGATGGTTTTGTGAGAAGACTTTTGGCATGGAAATGTTACAAATCTGAGATGAAATTTTAAAAATTTAATGTCTTCTGGTAGTACATACATTCATTTTTGTGAAGAATTAATAAAATTGTCAGAAGGCAGGAAGCAGAACTGGAAGTACAGCTGGTGCTCCTGTGCATTTGCACAGAATTGCTGTACAGAAAGAATTTGCACAGAAAGAATTGATGTGAACATCTTAAACATCAGATTTTTTTCCTTCTGAATCCTCCTTCTGAAGGGTTTCCCCATCCAACATGATTGAAAAAATATAAGCCAAGCTCTCTACTTCAAAAATCCATTAATTGGTGAAGAAAGGGGGAAAACATGTGCTATTGATTATGTAATTTATGTGTTATGATATCCTGGTGGGCTGACATGTTCAGTGGTGACCTTAGCCTTTGAAATGGTGGATTACATCATATAAATCTCCTTCTAGGAGCAGTGGACATTTTTTTTTGAGAAAATCTTTCTATTAATACACCACAGCTTATGACTGCTGAATGTATTCTTGGTCTAACCTCGAAAGAGGAGAAAATGGGAGGACTTCTGTAATTCTCTCACTAAAACAACAACCAAAAATCCCTCAGTGGCATTTCTGCAGATGTTCCAGGCAGGAAAAATGCGGCCACTTTATCTTGACTCAAATTAAAGTAAGTGAGCATGTGGATCCCTTTCTGGAGGAAAAGATTTACACATCTGCAGCTATGAAAAGTGTGCAAGGTAGAGAAGGCTGTGTGTTTTATATATCTAAGTGAGACACTGTCTTTCTCTGACAAAAAAAAAGCCTCAAATTTTCCTTTCCAGTTAACCATTTCTCTGGCCATGGCGTTGCTGTTATCTGCCCTTCCCTGCCTTTTGGGAACACCTGGGTAAGCAAAGCCAGTGTTAATAACATCAGAGTAACAAATCTCCTATTAACAGGTCCAATCCTCTGCAAAATTTCAGGCTGGTTTCCTGCAGAAATGAGCAATTTTACAGCCCGTGGGTGGGTCCATACCACTGGTTATCTGCCCTTCCCCTTCACCCCTCCAGGAGCTTTTCAGCAGCCCAGGAAATTTCCATCAAATGTGCCAGCAGGGCAGTTGTATCCAAGGCTGTAGGAACCCTCACACTTTGTTCAAGTGGATGACAAAAGAAAGAAACACTAATGATGGACTCACTAAAACAGCAAAAAAACCTACCTCATCTCTAATTAGACATCAGAGACTCCACACAGCAGAGGGCAAGCAGGCTTATCTCCACCCATGGCAGAACAACTTGTTCAGAAGGACACTTCTATTTTTATTTTTAATACAAGGAAACCTGCAGTGAATGTTCTGATGGACATAGAGACGAGTCAAGAAAAAAAAAACACACAGAAATGTTTGTATGCTCCTTCAGCAACAACTGCACAGTTATCTAAGAAACAACAATCTTTTTACTCTTCATTCCATCCTCTCCTCAACTAATTTTGTTCTTTAATTATGACTCCTGGCAACCTGCAGTACAAATGAGGATTTTCCTCCTTTAGGTAATGCATGTTCTTGGCTCTGAGGAGGAGGCTTGTCTGTCAAAACATTAGCTGTCTCTTTCATATGTTAAGTATTAATTCTATTTATCTTCGAATTATTTTCAAATACTGGAGGCATTCTTCCCTGTATTGGAATGCAACAAGTGCTTAATTTCAGGTTTTCATGTTATTCTTGCTCAGATATGAGGCCAAAAGCGAGCAATTAAGTTCTCATTTAAACCCCATTTCCTTAAATACCTGTTCTCTTACCACACACAGCCTCTTTAGCAGCCCCACGCTCTCCCACAGGAGGCAGAGCAGGTGGCCCTTGGGGACAGCTACAGCCACAGCCTTATTTCAGATGGCCTGTAGCCACATTATTATTATTATTTCACCTTTTACTGGGTAATACCAAGGCATGTGTTAATGTGTGGGAGAGCAAAGGACTTACTGGTCCCTCAGCAGGGAAAGAATTTCTTGTCCCTGCTGTAAAGGAAGGAGTTAACAGCTCACCACCACCTGACACAGAGATCCTTTTCCCCTGCTAGGCAAGGCCAGTGACAGCCTGTACCCACACCTGGAGCCATGGCAGGTCTGTGCTTCCCTTCCAGCAGGAATAAAATCAAGGGTTGAATCTGGACTGGTACAAGGAGAACCAGGAGTCATGGGTGATTTGTGTGCTCTGTGCACTCGGGGCCAGAATTAACATGGGTATTTTGGCAGTGCAGGACCACGCTGACCTCGTGCTGGCCCTCCAACAGCTGCTGGCATCTTCTCTTCTACTGAGGGCTTCTCCATGTGAGCCAAAGAAAGGGAGCTCCAGCATCTCTTGAGTCAAGACAAAGGCATCACTCCTTCATAAACTGGATGAAACCACCACTTGGTTTAGCCTGCCAAAGGAAGAGACAGCAGAGGGAATGTGGTCATGACCAACCTTCTCAAAACTCCCACGGAGACCACAGAAGATGCAACTTCAATGCTTTTAGCTACCCAGAGCCCCAAACCCTAAAAATGCATTTAAGGCACTGCAAGATGAGGGTAAAACTTATGCAAGAGGCACAAAAATAGAGCCCTGTATCCACAGCAACACGAGCACACAAGAACTCCAGCACGCCCCTTTCTCGAGGCCACACCAAAGCTCTCCCCAGAACTAAGGATGGATGCCCAAAGGGAAAAAAGCATTTCAGAAACATTTTTCCTACCCCCTTTGGAGGGGAAGGCCTCCACGCCTCCTGCCTTGTGCCACCTTCCCGTGTCCCCAAGGGGCCGCCCGCCCTGCCAGGAGCGCAGCACCACGGCGATGAATCCGTGTTTTCCACTGCAAGGAGGAACATGACTCACAGTCCCCACCAGGACCCAGTGACTTGTGGTATCCAAAGCAAACACAGCCAGCGAGGCTATTCAACAAACAGTCAACAATCTGCTAGCTGTCCATCCCATGGAATGCCACAACTTGAAGTTTTTTCCTCCCTTTGTCCCTTGCTCTTGCCTTTCCTCATTCTTTCTCGAAAAGGACACCTATAAGCAGAGCCTGAGCCTCACTCTCCCACCCAACCTAAGCCTAGAAGTGTCTATGAGGCCTGAAAACATCCTCCTCAGCTTCTATCACATGTCCCAGTGCCTGTTGGATGACACTGCTAGGAATATCCAGAAAGAAACTAAACCCTCACCTCTTTCAGGAAATCGCTTTGATTTTAGTGACTTTAGTGACTTTAGTAACACCATCTGCCCTGTAGAACTGGGCAGGGAAACAGCTTTGCACAAGTCCCGTGGTGAGCAATACAGCAGCTCCTTGCTGTGCCAAAGAGGAGGCTCAGGGCCTCAGCTCCAGCATCTGGAAGCCACAAGCCCAGAGCCACCAGCTTTACCACACAGCCTGACAGTCTCCATTGTCACTTGTCCTGAGTGACTCAGGAGTTTGGGAGGAGGAGGAGGAGGACAGCAGGCAGTGACAGTCCTCTGGGCTGCAACACCAGGGATGGCAGACAGGTGAGTTCAGCATCCTCAGGCATCCTCTGGGAAAGGCACTGACATGCATCCATCACTGACAGGAGAGGACTTCAGGCCTTTCCCTCATCCCCACCAGCTCACATGGCCAGCAGACCACCACACACAGATTGTGGACAGCTGGTATCAGCAAAGAATACTCTGCAATGAGTTTTTAACCTTTGCTGCCATGATCTTCAAGAGTAGCAACTCGCTTTGCAGCACCTGCAAAAGGAGGTAGGGAGTGGGTCTGACACTGCTTTATTTTGGCCATCAAACAGCAATCACATGTTAATGACTTTCAGTTTATTCCCTGTGGTACCTGGTTCAGATCTGTGAAACCAGGAATGCTTGCTAATATGTTTTCAGATTAAATGGACCTTTCCTTTTCTTAATGTATGTGCCTAAAAATAACAGGAGTTGCACATTCATGTCAAGAGATTAAACTACCCTAAAGTCTGGAGAGGGATTATAGCTGTCTGAAAACAATAGGTGCATACTTTATTCAGCAATGATGTGCTGAGTCAAGACAAATTTGAGTGGCCACGAAGACTGGTTTGTTTCTCTATTAGTGCTTGTGAAAAGCTGCATAAAAACACAGTGCTGTGAACGGCCTGACATCCACGAACAAGTCTTGTTTCAGCAATAACCTTGCACAAAGCAAACACAAAAATCAATAAAGCCACCCAGGAGGATCCAGATTTGACTTCCCAAAGGACTGTCCTGCCCAGCAAAGCGTGTGATGTACAGCCATATACCCCCATACCCACACCTGCCTGACAGTTTATGTTACAGAGCCATTATCCCACCAAACTAAGGCATAGAGTGACATTCTCCCTTACTGAATTCTCAGTCTTTGCCCTCCTGGTAATGTTTGCATAGTTTGAATCAGGTGCCAGCATCTCCTGGGAGTGACAGAGGGATACTCTCAGGAGGATCTCGTGGGAGCAAGCCAGCCATGCTCGGTACTCCTGACCTTGACACCTCAGCAGCATCACATGTAAAGCAGGCACTGAGGAACTTGAGGCACCTTCGCAGAGGAGAGACACAACACACAGTTTTGAGGACAGACATTTGGGGTTTAAGCACCTAACATGACAAGTCAGGCTCTGGCTCCATTCTCTAACACATTAACCTGCCACCTCCCTCACAGCCAGCAGCAGCCACTCAGGGTGGGGCACATACCAGATGCTCAGGAGAAACAGGGAACAGCTCTGAATAACAGCACAAACCAGCAGCAAAACTGGGTTTGGATTCAGAGGCCATGGGCAGATTGGAGAAGTGTAGAGAAAACAAGGACATATTGCAGAGAACGAAAAGATATAACTGGATATGGAAAAAACCACTAGGAACAAAGGGTGGCAGAAGGGTAATACAAAGACATTCGAGCATTTGCAGGACTCGGTGCTTCTCTGGGATGACTCAGCCCTGCCCAGTAAGGCCTCTGTAACACAGACAAAACCTATGCAACACAGCACCCCATCCTGCTCTGCAGGCAGGTCAGCCTGGACTTCAAAGTTGCATTTACCTGAGCTCCAGGTCAGCCCAGAAATGCAGCAAAAAGATTGAGGGGTCAGAGCCAGGCAGGACAGCAACATCCCTCCTCCCCGAGGACTTCAGGCCAGGAGGAGGCTTACACAGAGCAGCTTTGTTGTGCCTCTGCTTCATCCCCACTTGTGTATTCTGAGTGAGAAGGGGCTGGTGGAGCAGCTGAACCTCAATCTTGCAAGGCTTCTGCCAGCAGAGTCCCCTCTGGGAAGGGAATTTGCTGCTGCCCATCTCCAGCCAAAATCTCACCCTCTCTGCTGATACTCATTTGCTCAGAAAATTCACTTCAAAGGCAACAGCTGCTCTTCAAAGGGGCAACAAACTGTAGGGGAGTGGAGAATCAATGGTATCCCCAGCCTTGGCCAGAGTTCCTGCAAATCCTGGGAGGGGCTTTGGCCCAGACTGCAGAGTAATTGTAGAGCAAAGAGGGAAGAGAGAGAGTGGACAGGTTGTTTGCAAATTTTCTTAAAGAAGGAAAACCTTTACCCTGTCTTTGGACAGGTCCATTTGTAATTTTTAACCGGTTTCAGGACAGATTAAAGATGCAGTGTTATCTACCTCCACTGGGATCCCACAAAAAACACCAATGGCCACCTGTCAATTCTGAGTATTCCTATAAAATTACAGACATCCAACTTCTGGTAGGGTACTAATGGAAAAGTGAGAAAATGGTTATTTGCCCCTCATTTGACCAAAGAAATGCTGTAATTCTTTGTGGCTGGTGCAAAAATTCAGCATAATCCTGTTGTCCTCAGTTTCTTNAAAAAAAAAAAAAAAGTTCAGATTCTTCAGCATAATCCTGGTGTCCTTTGTTTCTTTTGGCCTTTTGAGATTGCCACCCTGGGGTACCATCTGATATTAGTGAAAGGTCATGCATGACAATGAATTATCTATCTCCAGACAGAAGGAGACTCTGGCAGCCAGAAAGAATTCCATCATCCTGTGTGCTGCTTTATGTGTCACATATGAGAAAGCTTTACAGTTACTGGGCTTCAAAATCAACACAAACAAACAAAAAAACCCAAAAATATTTACACATCATGCTTTCATAAAGCTTTTCTACCCTGTTTCTGTTCACTGACCCCTCAAAAAATTTGCATTTGATCAAAGACTTCAAATTCAGATGGTCCACCCATCTCTTTCCGTGTACTCTCCTACCCTTTTCTTACAGAGTACCTAAAACAGTGGCTACTTTCCTATATGGTTACTCAAGTCCCATGTTCTGCAAGTAAATGCCCTAATGAAAGCCCCATCACCACAGAGGTTCAGTGCAAATTACTGATCATCAGGGAGCCAAGAGGAATGTGCACCCTTTTTTGGTTTACAGAGCTTTTCCAAAGGAGCACAACAGCATCCTCAGCACTGAGATTTGTACCAGGAATGGTCTAATAATGGCCGTGGGATTTCTGAATCACAGTTTCCCATCTCATCAGACAAAACAATGATTTGTATATCAGTATATAACTTGTATATCAGTACTGTATATAATTTCTCCACAGTTACAAAACACTCTTTCACCAAACAATGGTTTTAGTCTTTTTTAAAAAGCACACAGAATCCAGAGAAAGAGCAACTCAGTGTACTGAACTCTTCAGCCAGTGAAGAGGCAAAATGAAGAGCAAGGACAAAACTCTTACTCAAAGGACTCTTTCTCAAAGCAGGTATTCACAACAAGCCCTTCATTTGGAGCTTCTTGCAAAACCCACACAGGACATCCAGGAACTGGGGGAAAAAAAACCCTCCCAGAAGTCTCTGGCTGTTTGGAAAGAACCAGACCCCGTCTGAACCCGAGGTAGAGCAGCTCTGTCTCTCCTCTCTCCTGCCTCAGCAGCCCTGCCACAAGCACATCTGGTACTTCCTAACTCTGAACTGATGGGTCATTTACTTACAGAGCACCCCAAGGCAATGCAGCTTTATCCCAAAAGGGCTTCTCCTGCATGTTTATTACCTCTCAGTGCTCTCTCCACCAGATATTTTTCATTTTCTAGATAAATGTTTCTCCTTTCTAACCCAGATAGGTTTATAATACCCACCCACCTGACTACAGCATCTGAGCAGCTTCCAGCTGCTAACATGCCTAACATTTGTCACATGAGGTTTGCTTGCTCAGTCCCATCCTCTTGCTCAGGGAAGGTTTGTGCATTCAGTGCCTCGTTTCATTTTGGCATTTTATTTTTAAGGTGCTTCTGGATCTTTTCTAGCAAAGAGAAATTGGCACCAGGAAGCATACCTTACAGAGAGAGCAGAAAGATGGAAATCTGTGATTCTCCTTGGTGCAATTTCTGCTGTTTGGTCTTGGCCTGGTCCCTGAGAAACTGGCTGCCTTCTGGGCAGGTAAGTTTAACCATTCCCCTTGATCTGTAATTGTTTATGATGACTGTGGAACAGGTTGCCCAGAGAGGTTGCAAAAGACCCATCCCTGGAAACATTCAAGGCCAGGTTGAACTGGGCTCTGAGCAACCTGACCTAGTTGAAAACAGCCCTGCTCATTGCAGGGGTGTTGAATTAGATGATTTTAAATGTCTTCGCCAACCAAAACCATCCTGTGATTCTACAATCCCTTCTGAAAGGCAGGGGTTTGAAATTCAGATTTTTCATAGACAAGAGATGTTCAAGCCACTGAGCACCTGGAACATAAAGACAGGAAGCACAAGCTCGATGTAACTCTTCTATTCCAAGTCACTGCAATCAGAAACAGAGGGCAGGTTTCTGTAAGAAGCAACTGTGATTCCTTAAATCCCAGTAAACCACCAGCTAGCAAAGCCCCCTGCAACACCCTTGCTAACCACTGGGTATGAAAGAGGGCAATGCAAACTGAACCAGAGACTCTCTTTTTTTGTGCTGAACACAATAACTAAATAAAATACCATCAGGATCGTTGTTTTCAGACAAGAACTACACTTGAAGGTGAGGGTGGCAGGTAGGACATGATGTGGTGGATCAAGAGCGATTTCAAACCAATGGGGAACTACAAATGCAGATTAGATGGAACAGTAAATGGCATTGGGAGGCAGTGATGCAATAAGATGTAGAAATTAGAGGTTCTAGAAATTTTTTAAATGTCTTCGCCATTTTAGTTATTTTAGTTAGATTTTAAATGAGTATAGCAGAGGACTTTACCTGCTACAGTGAGGCTAGCTGGTCTTGGAGACTTTCACGTCCTAGGACCTGAACTGATCAGGTCTGTCAAGCTTTTCTTTTCAAAAGATTTCAAAGGAGAGAGGAAGGATAAAAGGGGAAAAAAACCAAAACAAAACAGGCTCCGTACTTAGCATCTGAGGCAGAACAATGTTTTAGCTCCTGCTCAACAGAATTCTACTCAATACAGAGTGAATATTTCACTTTTTTCTTTTTTCTTTTTCTTTTTTGTTTTCTTTTTGAGGATGAAGCAGCTCACAAGGACAGCAGGACCCAGGCAAGCCAATAATATAGTACCCAGAGAGAAGGATATAGTATCCAGAGAGAAGAGAAACTTGTTAAGAAGAGGAAATGAATGTCTGCATATTATTGTATCCTCTCACCACTCAATGACTGCAAAAGGGGTACAGGTGAGAGAGGTGAAAGGAAAAGGTATAAAAAGTGGCTGCAGAGCAACTTTTTTTCTTTTGAAACAAAGCGAGTGCTTTTGCTACAGAGATCTGTCAGGAAAGGCACAGTGAGAGTATCCACTCTACCAGCCTGCAGCTCCAGAGACCACTGCTGCATATTCCTCTGTGCATATTCCTCTGTCTTTGCATCCAGTGGCACAGGCCACTCTCCCACAAAAAATGAACAACTGTGACTCAGCAGATCTCTCTGGAACAGCTCTGTGATTGAGATCCCCTGGCAAACAAGGCAGAAACTTCAGGCCATCAACACCAACTTCTATTTCCCCAGCTAAGCAGCTCTCAGGTCATCTGTGGAGCAGACTTTGAAGGCCAGAGATGTGAAGAGAAAGCTGGAAGGCAGAGCCCTGGGCTGCAGCACTCAAGATTGCCCAGAACCTTCCAGCAAGCCTCACAGCCAGAAGATGGGCAGCACAAGGCTTTAATTTTTGCTTCACTGCAAGGAACAAGCAAGACACACCAGCTCCTAGGCTGTGATTTCATGGTAGTGCAGCCAGCTTGCTCCCTCCCATCCCACCCACTGTGCCGACCGAGCTTTTGGTGCCAGCTGTGTGAGGAGCAAGACCAGAAAGGGATCCAGCTGGGGAGAAAAAAAATATCAACACACAAACCAACAACAAAGAAAGAAAGGTGGGAAATCTCTGCAAGATCCATTCCCTACTGCAGTTCCTGCGCTAACTTCACCAGCAGTGCCAGGGGCAGGAATGAGTGGGCTGGATAGCAAGGAAGGGGATGCCTAAGCCAGCATTTCAGCAGTACTGAGAACCTCAGAATCCCAGGATGGGTCAGATTGGAAGGGACCACAGAGGTGTCAGCTGGTTCTGAAATATCCCCAGTGAGGAGACTCCACACCCTCTCTGGACAATCTGTTCAGGGCTTGGTCACCGCCCAGGACAGAAGTTCTGCCTCGTGTCCAGGTGGAACCTCGTGGGCTCAGTCCCTGCCCGTTCCTCTGGTGCCATTGCTGGGCCCCACGGAGCAGAGCCTGGGCCCTGCTCTGAGCCCTCCCTGCTCACAGGGACCCACAGGGATGAGGGCCCCTCTCAGCTGGGGCTCCTCTCCAGGCTGGACAGTCCCAGCTCCCTCAGCCTTTCCTCATAAGAGAGATGCTCCAGGCCCTAAATCAACTTTGTTGAACTACTGCCTGTGTTGCTTTCATCCAGACTGGCAGCTCAGGACTTACAGGCCTTACACGACTGGCTCACCCAGCTCCACCTGTTTGCAAACACCAAGCCCTGTTTTGCATTACTTGTGCTCACATAAAGATAGCTTTGCTAGAAAAACACACTGTACATTAACTCTTCCCCAACCCAGGAGAAGCACCCAATTGATCACCAACCCCAGGTATGGCCCATGTAGGAGTTAACATCTATCCAGCTGACAGCAGAGGCAAGATGCTAAAGAGCCCTGAGCCACAAGAGATGGTTTCTGAAGCCATCCTCATTGCAGTGCTACAGAACCAGCTTGGAGGAAGAACATAAAATCAATGGCATGGATGAAAACACCCTGCTGACTTGTCCTCCAGCATCAGTAACACTCTAATTCTTGCTTTGCATCAGTGCCCAAGATTAATCTCCTCCTAAAGGAAATAAGCTACTTGATTTACTACACCAAGCCCTGTCACAAATTCACGTGCTAGCCATTGCAGCTGAGGGACTCCCCACATGCTGGATCTTTTAATGAGAAAATGTGAAATGTTGCTTCTTAGCTGCTCTTGGCAAGTGGCTGTGACACAGAAGGAGATTTCCCAAGTAGGTGAAGAGAAGGTGAGGGAGAGCTCGGCTGTGGTCAGCTGAGTGGCTCTGTGAGCTGAGCCAGTAGAGGTCTCTCTTCCACTAATAAAAATAAATAAATATCTATATTCATCTGCGTATGCAAGTGTCCTCACTTGGAATCCTCAGTCTGGAACTAGAATACAATACATACATCCAGAAGCCAGCAACTCAGATGGGAACAACCACTTTGTTCCAGGAAAAAAAAAAAAAA